>OX418216.1:155902085-156242085 GCA_948455865.1 Conomelus anceps
GCCGACTCCGTTGCATGAGTGAAAAACAATCTTTGCTCTTAAGCTCTTATATATTGAAAGGCTCTAATCTAAGGACATAAATAATTATGATTCTGGTCTCAACTGCCTTTTTAATTATTGAGCTTCTCATTGCTATGAAATAAATAGATAAATTAATTGAAGTATTGGTTTTTAGCACCTTTAGCGGTTTTAGCAAAATGTCATCTCTATAAAAAAAATTGCATTAGCAAGATGCCTACCGGTACCCATTATTTTTGTTTCAACTTCTCTTCTTATGTGTGTAGCAAGGTGTGCATAAAGATTGATAGAAAATATTAATTACTTTAGAATAATTAGATTACTTACAATCCTTGCTTTGAACAGAGGATCTTCAATTATTCTGCTTTCAATCTGTTCCATATTCTCATTTGTGTCAATTGGAAATTGACTTCGCAGGTCTTCTCTTAGCTTAATCTCCTCAACAATAAGAGAGCGATCTTTCTCAGTTTCTTCAACTGTGCATTTACCCTCCTGGCTGATCTTTTCTTCAATTGATTGCAACTTCTCTAGTATCTCGGCCTGATTTTTTGCCAGCGCAGTCAGTTTGTAACTGAGCCCCGATATGGCTCTCACAATTACCTGATCAGTGCTGCTTCTTGTTTCTTCTGAAAAAAAGTAACACTTTATGTGATAAAGTATGTAAGACGCTTCATAACTTTGTTCATATTTCACTCAAAAACAGCCTCATTGCCCCTTAAGAAAGGAGAGAAATATACCTGGTTTATTCTTTTTATAAAATAATATACAGCACAGCATGAGTTTAATCATAAAATATCTAACTAACTTGGGTAAACTCATCTTGGTATATCTACTTTGATATTTTTCTACCATATTGGGAAGATTTGTAGAAATACACAAAATATAAGACATTAATTTGGGTTACATACACAGCAAAGACATTAACATCAGGTAAAATGGAGGTAGTTCTTAAAATTTTGGTAAATATTAGTTTTTTAATTAAGGAAAATAATTCAGGAATTATTAAGGGGTTACCAAACTTTTGCCTCATACTGTTATCCAAATACCGCTGACTGCTTCATCAACGTATTTAAAAAACTACACAGCCAAAAAAGTTGAAATTTCGTGTACATATTCAGTTGGGGCCCTAGACGCTTAGGTACTAAGAAAGGGGTTCAATTATTCCTGAAATGGGCCCAATGTTATTAAAACTTTAGCTGATCGTAATATCTGAACCTCCAGGGGCTCAACGGATCAGAGGAGCAAATCATCAAACAACGCCATCACAGCATTACATAATATCCGATTATTAAACAAAAAGTTCATTTTTTGGGATTTTTGCAGCAGTTGTCAAAACTTTTCATTTTTCAAATGAATGAATCGTGACAACACTGGGCTAACAAACTAGGGTTGGGCGCGCAAAGCGCGCTCTGCTTAGGTTCGGTCGGATGAGGGAGGCCGAGTCTCTCATACGCATGAAAATAATCGAATCTTATTTCAGATAGTTTTGAAAATTAAGTTTAGTAACTGCTGCGGAGTAAAAACGTCAATTAATAAAAAACTAAAGAATTCAAATTTATTTTAAGAACGGAAATTATATTCTTTTAATACAGTCCTGATTGGCTATTTTCAAATTGATAAATCGATTAGTATATGAGTAATTATTTTAATCGTATAGAAAAAGGATTTCAAACTGATTGGAATAATAACAAAATTCCAAAATATGCTCTACCCTTTTCCTTATAAAAGGAATAGAGCTTGCTTATTTTTTATTAATTCGTTTCATATTGATATCATTTTTATTGTGACATGAATTTATTGTTAGATTTCAAAGGCTACATTTATATAACATTATTAGACCAATTAATGACTTGGAAACGTTTACGAGATTCTTTAGCATTGAATTAGAACTTAGATTGAGGCGCGGACCTCATTTGTAGTAATTTGACAATATACGCTACTACCCTGAAACTTGCAGGCTATCCACATGGAAAAGTATTTCTCAATAATATACTGGTACTGTATACTTAGATCCAGTATAAAAATTCTAGTATCCTAGTATCCAAATTTTAATATCCACAATACTAAACGACTATTTTACGCTGCCAAAGACAACAATAATAAGTTAAATACAGAGTGTTTGAAGAAGAACTCCCTAGTTTTAAGGATAATAAATGAATTGGTGAAATTAATAAAAGACTGCATCAATGAAAAAAGTATCTTCAAGTTTTGTTTGAATGTTAGTAGACTTCAATATGGGATGCATTTGTTGCCCTGCACACATCGAAACGATATTCCACTTCTCGCCACGTTTTCACCAACACATCAGCACGCACATGGCTACTGTAATGAGGTGGGACGCCATCTTGTTGGAAAAACACAAGCCTTTTTTCCGCCTCAATATCTTTCAATTGGGGAAAGACATACTCTATCAACATGTACAGATTCTATGACACATTAAAACTAAAATGTGTGTTCTTTTATAGGGAGTTCTTTTTCAAACACCTTGTAGTGTATCAACTTAATTTTACAATTAATAAAATAATTATTGTAAATTATTTAATTTAATAAGTACTTACCATGAATGTGGAGCTCGCAATTGAAGAAAACTTGTTGCTGTACAAAAGTTCTAAACACAGTTCTTGACAGTCTAAACACAACTCACGACTTCACGACTCTTCTAACTAACTAGTTGACTACTTCACGACTCTTCTAACTAGTTGAAGTCGAATGCATGTCAAAAATATTATGCTACCTCCCAGTCAGCACATAATGTGGAAATAACGTTATTTTCACGTAGAAAAAAGGTGAAAATGTTAAAAGGAAAAATAAATATATCTTTTTCACGTAAAAAAAATGTGAAAAATGTAAACGTGAAAAAGTTGTGACATTTATAACGTAAAAAAAATGTAAAAAATTTGTGAAATTTAAAACGTGAATATCACATGCCAATTTCACATTTTTTAATCTATATTATTAATACACCAATGGGGCTTACATGTAAATGTCTTTGATCAGTTTTTAGGAACACCAGACAATTAAAGTGGAAAAATTCGGTATACTCAAGTTATGTAGAGAAGTGCAGAACGCTTATATATGATTAACATTTTTTTGTTAAAAATGATTCTAATTGAATTTAAAAAATACATATTGAAATTTAAAAATGATGAATATTTTTTTTTTAATGGGCATTAAACTTTGCTATAGTAGATAATACAGCTGCTATGGAAATGTTTTTCATGCTTCTGTTGGTTGCTAACGCGAATACATAATTTTAAAAAATATAAAAAAGTTAATGGTCGAATTTCTACTACTGCAGTGGCAAAATGTGTTCAAGCTAAATGTAATTTTTGTCCGCCTCTGTGGGGTGTTCAGTTTGGAGAAGGGTGCGACCGAAATGACAGGAGCACACGAAAATTTCATGCTAGACCTATTAGAGCCGATAGACGTTTTTTTGGACTGCAGACCCCATGTTTTTGACTTACAAAAAAAGTGTTGTTGGAGGGGGAAGCCAGATGGGTGTTGGTCGGGACTCTAGCTGTTTCAAGTTAGTATCTTGCATAATAAAACATAGGTAAGGTACTGTAGAAGTTCAGCTTTCCTAAAATTTGTTAGGAATCAAAACTTTCATTGACTGGGCAGATATTGGGATACTGTATTTCAAATCGAATCCATTTCCCGCCTCACATAATGCTGATTGGTTGGTGGATATTACACACTGATAATTAATTATGATAAATGAGCAATAATATAATTTATTGAATAATATGATAAATCACATGATATTAAAGCTAATTTATTATGAAAGTAGTTTACAGCTCAGTATTGTTACACAAAACTCCGGGTAGGTCTAGATGGTGTTGGTAGACCTGTGGCTGTGATGTTTGTCGTCTACACACCTTGCTGTTTTGCTGTTTGCAAACTCGCCATTAAACCTGTGTTCTTGTATTTTGTACCATTTTACTTCGAAATAATTATCATTGAGACGATGATACAGTTTTTACTCAGGTAAGAAATTGAATCATATTTTTTAGATAAATTAAGTTCAACTTGACTGCATTAATTCTTCAATGTATTGTTGTTATTTTGAAATCGACTTTGGAATGAATATCAGCATGAAACAAGTAAGATACGGTAAAGTAAAACATGGTAGTGTTTGGTTATACTGTGTGGTAGCTTGTAACAATAAACAGTGTGAAGTGGTATTCGGTAATACGGTATTTGGCAGCAATAAAAGCTGTGACATGCGTTTGGCAATAGCCTACTGTACGATTTAGGAACCAACTTTCCAGAGTTAGGATTATCCTTCATTGTGAACATAAGTTCATAAAATGATTATTTTCAAACGTTTTATGGTAATCGTGCCACATATGTAACAATAACCTAAAATGAAAATATTGAAAAATGAAGTCAAATTTTCCCCCAATTGTCCATAATTGCTGCTTTCCTCTTAAATTTATCATCAATTTATATTAAAACATTATAACTACATTTATTTCTGACTATAAAGATGTTTAAGCTAATCAGCTTTGTTCCCCCACGTATTTTTCCAACCCCTGGGGACTTGGGCTGATTAGGCATTAGTTCCAGAGAGGAATTGATTCACAATCAATAAACAGACAGCTTTTTGCAATAACAGTGTGCTTTCTCCTGCCTGCATGACTCCCCCCCCCCCCCTTCCAATACACTGTAGGGTCAGAGAGGTAATCTCTGCATTAGTCTAATTTAAATTCAGTTAGTAATAGAAATTTTTAAATATTTCTTTTACATTTTGGTGCTAGTTTGCACTGATAAAGAATAACTTATGTCTTTATCTATTTGTTTAACTTTACACATACTTCTTGGTGGGCCGCTTTAGCACAGTTGGTAAACTAAAGCTTACTGTTGCTTCAGCAGTCATGCGTTCAAATCCCACTCCTCTGTCTGTGTGTTATCATTCACCTCATTACCCACGCACAAGTCTTGGACTCGTGGGCATCATCAGCCATTAAAAATAAGACCTTTTGTAATTCTAAGTATATTTTTATTTTTTTAATGGTATAAACAGCCTGAAACTTACAATCATTTAACTTTTATTATTTGTGATTGAATAATTGTAGACATCTATTGTAGATAATTAATAGTAGTGATTTTTATTATTTTATTGTTAATTGATATTGTTGTTCGTTTCTGATCAGGAGTTGTACTGAAGCAGTATCCAAATGAAACTGATGAAGACATTGAAAGAATAATAAAAGATTGGTTGAGACTGTCAAAAAATAGACTGATGTGTAAAGAGAAATCAAGGTATGCCTAATATATGATTCTTTCAACTTTTATAAAATTATGCTGCAATTTCTAATTTTTTGCACTAGAGTAATTTTGTTATTGGTTTTATAATTCCATAGTTTACGATGAGCATATGACTTTAATGATCTTGAATACCTAGGTGAAATGTGTTTTTAATTGACAGGAGCTATTTTGATAAAATTTTGAATTATAAAATTGTTGGTCATTTTGGCCCTAAAGTTTAGCATGAAATGAATCTCCTATTTTTTTTATATCAGATTGTATACTGGCAGCTATGAGTCAATAAACTGGGGCTATTTAAAAATAAAATTTACAGATCATTGAAGTGTTTGGGTTGTCTAAATATCAATTTTGATAAGTATGTGATCGTCAATTGTCATGTTATAAAGTTCATCACTTTGTGATTTTCATGTTACTCTTTCTTAGAATGACCTACTAATAAAGACCTACTTAAATGAGTGCATGGGCGTGTACTATGCATACCATGTCATTTATTTTTTGAAAGAAACTGATCATGTTTTATTAAAAAAAGAAACATAATAGAAAAAATATTAATTTGAATCTTATTGAAATATCAAGAATTAAGCCTATTGTGAAGATTGAAAAAACATGATAATAAACCAATAATGAAAAAACTAACAAATCACTTGTCATTATCATCATTCTAATTCATTGAAACATCTTTTGAAAGTAAATGTATATAATTTATTATTTTATAACATCTTCTTTGCCTATGAATAATAAATTTTATTATTTATTTTTTCAACTTGGAAGCACATACAGTACTCTTTTTTTAGAATGACTACTTCAAATCCTTTTGCATGTACTGCGTACGCCATGTAATTCCTTTTAAAAAGAAATAGGTTGAAAAAATAAATGATAATACTTTAATGTATTATGTGTATGTAAAATGAATCATTAACATTTTTTTTTCAGAAAAAGAGAACATGACAAAGAAGAGACGTGGAAGAAGAAGAACATGACATGTATTATGAACATGTAAAATAAGAAAATAATTCAGATAAAATGGCAATTTTAAATAATTTTGGTATGCTAATTTTCAAATTTTAATTTTGGTAATTTTTAATAATCATTTGTTATAAAATAAATCATTTTTAAAAATATATTTAAATTTTTCGATTATTGTTGTATTATTCAAAGCATCCTCAATTGAAATGTTTTTCTGTTTCACTTGTTTAAAAAAGTGGTTATTTTGTGAAAAATTTTTAGAATGTAAAAATATGGTATAATAGAAATGTGAATTTCACATAATATTTTAACATCATTTTCACGTGAAAAGTTGTGAAACTTTGATGTTATATTCACGTGAAAATAACGTGATTTTTCCCTTTTCCACACATGAAAATAACGTTAAAATGTAAAAATGAAAACGTGATTTTTACGTGAAAATAATGTTTTTGTGCTGTCTGGGCTGCCACGCTGCGCCCAGATGCCAACACAAAATCAACCCCCACCGAACAGGTTTGAACTCGTAGAAGGGGGAGGGGGTTGAACCAAGGATTGGCGGGAAAGGAGGTTCCCGTTAGAGGGCAATTCCTCAACGGTAGGGAATAGCAAGCTGCTTCAAAGATACGCATAGCTTAGAAAAAGTAAGTAACAAATGAATTTTAATAAGAAATTCATCAGCTGGATTGGCTAAAACAATAAATTGGTTCAAATAATGAAATGTGAAGTTGTACGCAACTAGGCCTAGGCTTCAACTCGTTTCTTCAATTATCTTACAATCAATACTTCACACTTGACAGCCTAAAAAACAGTCGTTAAGTCACGTCAGAGGCCCTGAACTTATTCAGGTGCGACCTGATAACTCTGACACCAGACCTGAGCCAGCCAGGTCACACGATGTTATTATTATTATTTACTTGACAGCCCTTTCAAGTCAAAAATTGTTAACTTACTTTTTACTACAGTAGTAAAATTGTTACAAGTTTAATTAATGGTAGGGGAAGCAGGGGTCATTTTTGGGTCCCTATATAGCTACTATTCAACAGTCTCTCGCATCCTCACAACCAAGAGCTAAAAATACAATTGTGTTTTTATCCAACTCTGTTGTAATTTTTCTCATTCCTTCTTTGAAAAATGATCTAATAAAAATCCACGTTTTATTTTTTCAAAAATTTGGAAATTTTAGTAAGTTCATAAAATAAAAATAAAAATTTTCCAAAACTTAAAATTATTGGCTTTAAAAACTTTTTATAATATAAAATGGCATGTACTAAAAGTTTGCATAAATGTCAGTGTGAACATAATAGTAATATTGTAGATGTGTATAACATTTAAAATTGTAAAAGGGTCACGAAAAAAACAGGTCACGATATACGGTAATTTAACTTCTTGGATTTTTTGTTCCATGACAAACTGCTTTGTTAAATATTAACTTTTTAAATGAATTAAACGACTTGCAGTCAAATTTTTATTAAGAATAAGTAGTAGTTGTAGTAGTAGCCTTGAAGATGGGTTCCAACAACTCGAAAACGTTCGGCCAACAGAGTAAGTAAAATACTACTTATTCTTAATAAAAATTTCACTGCAAGTCATTGAATTCACTTAAAAAGGTAATTTAACATTACCGATAAACAAGGTACAAAATCACCTTGTAAGAGAGGGGTCCAGCTAGCTAAAAACAATATGGTGGATTTTGTTATTGGTTTTTACAGACTGAAGAAAAAAATTAAACAACTGAAAAGGATACAGTCAAGGCTGCTTGAAAGGGATCAAATTGGCAGCTCCCCATTGGAATCTTACTTGTTTGTCTGTTGCCTACTGCAAAGTTACCTACCTGTTTGTGTAGAAGTCTAAACTCCTTCATTTCAGAAAACATAAAAACGCAAGTCTTTATTAGAACTTTTCAAGTCTTGTTCTATTAAGTCTTGTAGAACATTTTAAATTTATTTTAATTTTTCATTCTATCGACATGTTTCGATAAACAAAACATAAGATCCCTTTTTGTTGGTTAAGTTATGATGATTAGTCTCTGTGCTAATAAAAATAAAGTTTAAAAAAAAAATCCAATATTTTAGGTAGGCTTAACACAACTAATTTAAATTGATCTGTTAATTTTTTCTACACGTTCAGCATTTAAAAAAATGTTTTTAAAAACATGAACATTTTTTGTTCCGGTGATGCCGCCCTAGCACCAGCCGCCTCTAGGCACGTGCCTAGTGTGCCCAGTTATAAATCCGGCACTGCCTCCAGGTGAGCTAGATATCAAAGGAGAAGATGATTAAACGTGGAAATTGGGGCAAAATTAATCCCTTTGAAACAGCAACTTGAGCAGTTTTAGGTTCGAATTTTTGGCCGAAATTTGACAACCTCCTCAAAGTGAACATTATCTAGTGCTTCTGAGTTATCGTCAAGGTGGGAAGGGGGGTTCGATCAGACCCTGGGTACTCCCTTCAATACGTCCCTGAATAGCATAATAATACTACTTCACAATAAATAGTATTGATGGGGGGGAATACCTGAGTTGTTATGGTATGGGTAACCGGGTGGTTGGGGGGGGGGGGGTTTGTTGGCCCGGGGTGTTTAAAAGGCCTAAAATCGTGAATTTGAAGCGATTTAAGGTTATTTTCAATTGAAGTTAAACCAACTTTCCAAATTTAATTGTTCACCTATTTAATATATAATATTCGCCTGATGACGTAATATCATAGACGAACCATCTTACTTAATCCCTGATATATGGTAATATTATCACTGTTAATACGAAATGATTCATGATGAAATGTCAAGCATTCATAATCCTATATTGCCAAGCAACCCAAAACTTCAACTAATGGGTCTAAATAGCATATAATTTCTGAGTGCAAATAGAATAATAATTAATGTAGCAAAAAATTTAAGTTCAACCCATAATTATTTAATGTTTGTATCTCACATAAACATTAAGTGGGAATATCACCAACGATGTTGCTGGGAGGGTTAGACTCTCGGTATAATAATTACAATGGTAATTTGTAATTTGCATTAGAAGGGCTTTAAAAATAAATTGAAACAATATACATTGCTTTTTATTCTCAAACTGTGGTTCGGGGTACTCCCCGAGAAAATTAAAAAAAAAAATCTCTCTAAAACCACATTTCAAGTGATTCTAGGCATTAATTCTTCTAACATAACACTTCAACTCACGTAATGTGTCAAAGTAAAGTTTATTTAGTTCTTGTGTCATTGTCAATGGGAGATTCGGACCTTACTTTAAACTTCCACTTTTCTATATTTGATCCCTCACTGCTCCTGATTGGAGTAATGTACAGTACCGTAGGCAACTTCAAAATTTATTTCAATAAAATTGAGGGTACTCCTTAAAAACGTTTTTCAAATAAATCTCCTACAAAACCACATTTTTAACACGTCTTCTTTTACTCTTTCCAAAAATTGTCTCACAGTGGCCTGCTAAAATTCCAAATTACCTTTGTCTCAGTGGGTGGGGGGATGTCCCCCTGATTCCTCTCCATAGTTACACCACTGGCACAAACTGTTAATGAAAAATGAAATTTTCAAGAAAAATTACATACATTATTCGCAATTGAAAAACTATTTAATCAGCCAAAATCTCCCAACAATTTTTTGAAGATTCAGGGTCTAGGCTCTAGAGTGATTATCTGAGTGAATGTAAAGCAGTGCTAGTAAAACAAGTCAAATTTTTTTGCCACAGTAGTCCTCAGCCAGAAAAACAGAGAATAGTAATCCAGAAATACCTTCCAGAACTGGCATCATTTTCAGACCAAGAACCGTAGTACATAATATTTTCAATAGAAAATTAATTGTTGGTCAGATGGTCAGGCATTGCTGTCTCAATTTTCTCCCTTGTCAGCAACTTTGAAAACTCTCATTTTCTTCTACTTTTTATTTTATCCTTATTTTTCATCTTTTTTTACCTTTTTTCGTCTTTTTTCACTTTCATCTCTCTTCTCCTTCCACTTCTTGTTTTTCTATCCTTATACTTATTGTAATCTCTTTTCCACTTTTTCATATCATTTCCATTCGCTCCTCTTTTCTTCTTTTTTCCTTCTTCTTTTCCTTCCTCTTCTTCTTCTCCTTCTTCTTTTTCTTCCTCTTCTTCTGGGGGGAGGGAAATTTCCCTTTCCCCCCCTTGTATCCACCACTGCTTCAAGTGAAAATGGTCTTCAAGTGACTTGTGACCATATTATTCTTGAAAAAGTTATTGTTTTGAAAGTAAATTATAAATTCTATTTTCAATAATTTAACGGAAAGGGAAATGCTCTTTACTCCATGTTGACTGTCATATGATTTTATGTAATCTTTTTATAAATAATAATAATAATTATAATTTACTAGGAACTGGACCTAGAAATGACAAGTCACCAATGAAATGGGAGATATTCCCAGACTATGGTCAAATAATGTGATGATAATAAATGAATATTTGAATAAATAAAAATAATATTATTACTGTATTGTCAAATATTACAGGTCCCACAGATCATTACAGAACGCTGTATTACAGGATAGTCAGATCGATGAGTAAAACCAATTAATTATCTGAAACAATGTTTACAATGTTACCGTTAATATCGTGTTCTCAGGAAAATAAATACATTTTGTTTTCCTGACATAGGTTTATCTTGTATCAAATACAGGTCTACAGCTTCGATAATGTTGGGTTTTAGTAGTCAATAGCCCCAAAACGTTCCACTGTAATAGTTCCTTCAATAATTCTCATGGTTCCAGGAGGCTCATTGTTAATATTTTATTTAGAAAATTCATGGCATTTAGAGATATTTTCAGATTTAGCAGAAGCTGGAAAGCTACTCATTTTGGAAATACCTGACTGTCAATCAAGATAGATAAATATAGACAGTGGGAATTTTTGTAGAGGAGCTTGAGCCTTTTGTAGAGGAGCTTGACCATTAGAGTACCTAGTGCTCAAATCAGTGAGACTACTAATTTTGGCATGTCCATCCCACCGGAATTGATTTGTAACAGCATGCGTCTCATTGCATTTTGAATACTAGCGTGTTTCTCAGAATATGTAGGCCTATTTGGATTTTAGAAGACGTAGTTACCCCGAAGAAGTTATAATTTACCTAGATAATATACCTATACCCAGATAAGACAGATATAATATACATGAAAATGAGCTCTACATAAAATATGAAATAAGATAGAAAATTCTAATCTATTGAATACTTATGGCCTAGGCCAAGAACTAAAAAAGAGATTGATATCAATAATACAAACATTTGATCCTGATCAGAAAAGTAGTTTTTAATAAATTAAGATTTTATAGACATAACATAGGTTGTATACAGTAAGGGTTAGGATATCGGTAATACATAGGTTAGTTACTTATTATTATTAGGTAGGCTGTTTTTTATCTTTAGTTGTATTAGTTAGTATACCCTGTTTATTGATTTATTTATTGAGATTATAATCAGGGTAGTGCACTACAAAAGTATTTCAATTATTTAGGCCAATGATTTTGATTTGGCTGTTGAATAATTATAAATATTGCATTGATTTATCCAGTTCAAAATGTATGTGATTATTTTTCATAGAGTCTAAAATATAAAGACTTCTTCCAATGATTGAATATTTATTTCAAGAATACGCGTGTTTCACTCCCAGTCATCAAACTCCAACCTGCAGTATCTGTCTAGTCTAGGGCTTATTATGGTCACCGTATACATGCATCGGTCTGTTTTCTTGAGAATTTTGTAGTTTATTCTTCTTTTCCAAAAATGTGTCGGTTTCTTCTTTGATTTAATGCAGTCCATTATAACACGGTTGACTAGCACCATAGACTAACCATCTTGCTCCCTCATCTATGCTAGCACCGTATCGTACCGTATCTAAAAATAGAAGGCTTGCCTTTTGCAGAAAACTTGTTTGACTTTTCTCTCTTACCACAAGCACAAACTATGAAATCGTGCTACAGGTAAACAGGTACTTCTGTCTCATTTCAATCCGCTTTCGATCTCTCTCGCACTTTCTATCTTTCCCTTTCATTCTCTCACTGACTCTCTCTCTCAATATTTCTCTGTTTTTTCGTTTGGCTTCTGACATACTACAAAAATACAGTCTATATTTCAGCCTACCAGACCAGCTATTTCCATCATTCTTTTTTCGGAGGATTAAGCCCACATTCCACATAGGTCTGAGACCTGTGCATGGGTAATGAATTGGATTATGGTGATTGATCAGTTAGACCTACAGTTTTAGGTGAGTTCCGAGCCACCGGGAAGTGATTTTACACCAGAGAACAGAGTCTTTTATGCTGGCCAATCCAATCGGTCACTCTTACAAAGAGCGCCCAGGAGTTTCGTAGCTTATCTCTGAGTGAACAAATACCTGCTACGGCACTCGGCTATCACTTCACTTCATGCTCGCAGAATCATGACAACAAGAAATAATGAATAAGAAAAAAAAAAGAATAACTCTTGTCTCTATGTTCATTCATTAGAATGAATTAGGCTACACTAAACATGAATTATTCATATTTCAGTAATTTCAGTGTATCAATATGATTTTCAAATTAGTTATTCATCTATGTATCCTATTTTCGATTCTGTTCAGCCAATAGTTTTTTGTGTGGTTCATGAATTGTTAAGGTTCAACTGATGAAGTCTTAAAATAAAGATGAAATGTGTTGGCATGAGACTGTAGAGATATTTTGTTTCTGACCGATCCTGAACAACCCACTCTTAATATTCAATAATCATCGGTTGATCCTCAACTCTAATAACTATAGATAATTATTATATATGTTTTTTTTTAACATGGCTGAGTCGGAGCTGAGGTGGAACTGCCCGTGAAGGCCTCCCCACCAGTGGAAGAAGCCATATGCTAAATAAAATAAATACAAATAAATATACTCAGGGTCCTATAGAATAATCAAACAAGTAATAGACCTAGTACATAATACATAGTACATAAACATTTGTACTTACAATAAATAAATGAATAAATAATAAGCACAACATTTGAATGTATTGTATATTATTTATAGTTCGGTAGTTCCTGAGCATGCGGGTACGGCCATGCAGGTGAGCGGTGAGCATTGAGCGGTAAGCGAAAGAGCGTCAAGAAATCACTTCTAACGCGTTGATTTCTGTGTTTACAGGCCATACAGAACCTAAGCGACAGAGCGTCAACGCTAAGCAAAAATTTTTATTCGCTCAGACGCAGGTTCTGTTTGAAATTTTAGTCGATTCCTGAGTGTCAAAGTGTTTACATATCGGCAAAGTTGGAGTTTATTTCTATGTTTACAGGGAAGGAAGCAAAAGATACATGGAAAAACTTGAATGATACATTGAGAAAACAATTACAGAGATTGCCAGTAAGACAAGTGAGTCTGCAGCTGAGGTAAATGGCAGTACTTTACAAGTCATTTATTAGGGAATACGTAGTTCCTATCCGTGGTGAAGGTAATCTACAAGATTCTGAAGAATTGATCGATGATGTTTCCAGTCCTGCTGTCATGACAGATGAATTAAGGGAAGACGGTGTTTTTGTCATTGCTTCCTGCTAGTCCTGCTTCCAATATGTCTAGTATGTCCAGTGAAGGATGAAAAATGAAATAAACAGAGTGCAGATATCCAAAGATTTTTTGAAGTAGAGGAACGGCGTCTAGAATTATTGAAGGGAGATGCTGCAAGAGATGAAAATCCTGATTTTCAGTTTTTTAAAAGCTTGCTGTCTTATTTACGGAGGTAGAAAAGTTGGACATAGAAAGATAGATTGTTTATTGACAATATTGTTTTCAGACTAAAGCCTATCGCAAAAACAAAAAATTCAGTACAACAGAATCTTTTACAAAGTGATATGGTACATAATATCTGTTTTATAATAAATACGTTTCTGAATAAATAAGTAATAATAAGGAAGCTTATAAAATAAAAAAAAAATATCCTATCTATGGGATAAAATGGCTGTGTAATGACAAAAGAAATGATAATAAAATAAGGATAATGAAAGGGAAGAAAAGATGTAAAGATAAAATAGAGTGAGCAAATGAACAGTGAAAATTTAAGAGAATAATACAAACAGGCTCCGACATAGGTAACATACGTAAATAGGCACTCAAAAAATTTCGCTGGAAAATTGCGTAATTATGGTACAGATTATGGCATTCTCCATACGTAGAGCGATTGCTATTAACAGGATGAACTCCATAACGTCGTCTAGCATGTAATATAATGACATATTGTAAACGATTTTCACAGAGAAGTTGTCTAACATTCCTTGTTAATGGCATGTTAATGACGGAATTCTAAATGCTGTCCCGCTCTATCGCTTATCAGTATGTTTTATTTATTGGTCGCGTATGCCTATGATTAATTATTGCACTTTCTACAAACATGAATTATTTCTTGAATATCAATGCAACAATATTACTAAGACAGTAAGACAAATTGATTGATTAATGGACTGACTTGTTCATTTTATACCGTACGAAGCAAAGTTTAGACCAAATAGTCCACTATTCTAATCAACCATGTCCAGAGCCAGAGCACATTATTAACCCGGGATCACTCGCGCAACAGAAAATTCCGCGAGGACTCGTGCTTATAGAACGAATCTAAGCAGTGGCGTAACGTACACCCCCGCAGACCCCGCGGCGCGGGGGGGCCCGGGCTATAAGGGGGCCCGGAATGAAAATACATATGTATTAAATAAAATGTATTAAATACATATGTAATATGTATATTTTTTCAAGAAATGGCCCGTGCCCAGACTGAAATAAATTTTTTTTTCCAAAAGAAATAAAACTGAAACACTGAAGGAAGAAAGAAAGAATGAATTGGCTAAATATTGTCAGGCCAATGTCTATTGTTTACTTTATCAATTAATTCCAAGATAGCAGATAATTCGCAGATAGTGAAGGAATTCAGAAGCAGGATGTTGTGACTTCGGGAATGGAGACATACCGAGGACAAAACTCTCTTCAAACAAACTTATCTAGACTGTTATAAATCATGACAGCTATGTCTCCACAGTGCAAATATTAGAGGAAATTAATATTATTTTCCCATCGAATTCCTCAATGTATATTAGCATATACGAAATAATGGAAAGTGGGGGGTTGTGTAGAAATTAAAGTCAATATTTTTCTTCATACAGTATTTTGAATTCAGTCTCTTTTGAATCGTCCTGTTGGATACACGTGTCCGGTAAATTGGCCTAGAGTAAACCATATGTTTATTCATTATTGAGTTCGTGATCGTGAATTTTATTATTTCGAGTGCCATTTTTTTTTCATTTCTATTCTATTTTTCAACATGCTGCGTTTATGGTATTGTGATGTTGTACGGTCATGCTTTAGTTATTTTTTATCGACTAGTACATTTTTAAACAATATGCTCAGAAGGAATATTTATACCCTTGATATATCGGATAAATTACGTGATTATTGTATAAGTATATAAATAATAGTTTTGGAGCAATTGTCAGTTCTCCCAACGCAGTTGAATTTTTTTCTTATAATAGGATCAAGTACTGTATAAGTAGTTTACGTTTTATATCTTCTGTCTCTTGAGAATAAATTTCTTAGTTTTTTCTCTTTTCCTGACTTAGTAATTTCGCGGTAATTTAGATAAAATGCCTTTTTATTAAAAATTGAACCTGTGTCCGTGTCTGCAAATGAGGCGAATTCTGAGAGAACACATTTTCTGGGAAAAGAAGCGAAGGTGCTAACAAGGAGGATGTGAATGTGGATCCTATGGAAGACATCAATTTCAAGGTTTCTAGGTTTCAAGATTAATTACTTATAATATAATCAACTCTCATCTATTTCCATCTTTCAGAAGCCCGCACGCTACAGCTCAAATCATTAGACTTGCCCCCCTTGAAACATGATTGAATTTTAAAATTTAATTTATAAAAAGGTGTTTATTTCTTACATAATTATAACTGCCCACAAAATAATTATGCAAGTTTTTCAGGGAGGGGTGGGGGTGGCAAGGGTGAGGGGGGATATTTATATGATTTTGAGGGGCCCGGAAAATCGGTTGCGGGGGGGCCCAACTGGAAAACGTTACGCCACTGAATCTAAGGATTGATATTGGCTTCATAATTATAGTTTCAATTGATATTCATTGCAAGTGAGGTGATGAAAATGAGCTCAAAGCTTGTGTATTGATATAAATGATCTTATTCATTTATTTTTCATACAAAATATTAAAGAAATATCATTGCAAAAAATGAAAAAAGCATTGTAGACATAAGAAATTAAATATGGTTTTCACATCTTTCAAATAGCGTTTTTACTCCGGAGTTGTAACACTTGCTAGACAAAAGTAGCAGACATTAAAAAAATAAATAAATAATTATTTCATTGTTCGGTCTGCAACAATAGTTAAAGAGGGTATAACATATAGTTTATTTACTATAAAATTGAGTTGAAATGATAAATTCATGTCTACAAACGCTTGAAATGTGATTTTATAGCAATGATCACAGAATAATTGTTATTACCTAGTTATTACTTAATACTACCGGTATTACTCTATTAATTATCTCCTACTATTGCTCTGATTGTTTTTAATTAACAATAATTATTACTCTTTTATCGTTGTTTTATGGGAACTGTAACTTTTCAAACAATTATTGCGTGAGTACCCCCAAATCCCCCATTCATCGGAAATCTAGCGTTTAAAGAGCCTCATAATAGAGACTCTTCCTCCGTTCTCCACTAAGGTATTCAACTGTCTATTGTTGGCCTATCACAACCAAAGGCAGTCTCGTTACATGTCACTTAATTAATGTAGGTCCATATCATTAAAAGTGTTCGTGGGGTTTGCAAAAAGCAAGTAATAAGGCGATCTAGTTTTCAAGAAAACCTATCAATATAAAAATTAACTGAAAATTTAAATTTGTAATTGACTATTAAATTATTAGAATGAACTTCTGTTGTGGGTTTGTATGGTAGGGGGGGCTGAACTTAAAGATGGTATATTTATTTATTTACTGTATTTATCTATTTATTTATCATCTATATACAACATCCATCACATTGCAGTAGAATGAAGAGGAAACAACAGGCTTTACAGCCCAAAACTGCTTACTCTTCTAAATTTCAAAACAGAAATTTTCAAATAAAGGTCATGTCTAGAAATCACAATTTCAACATCAATTTTCACTAGAGAATAAATTATTTTCTATTTATTTTTGAAAAAAATTGTACATTCCAATACATACTTCGCCAATATTTCAAGTTCTTATATAAAAAATGGTGAGATTGTAGGTATTTTGTCATTAAAAGATTGCAGACAAATATCTACAAGAAAGTTACAAACTAAGGTCAAGTTCAATGCGAAAGGCACTGGGGTTGGTTACTGCAGTAATTATTATTGTTATTTTAAAATAACCCGGGGGGGGGGGGGGCGATTCCTGGATTAAAGTTTCTGTAGACTAGTGTGAGTAATTTTCCGGGGGGTAACATTCCCAGTAGTCTAATGAGGAGGGTAACTTTCGGGGTAAGATTCTGACTTTTATCATTTATCAAGTTCATAATCCTTGATAAACCCTTCGATCTTCGATTAAACACAGATTTATTTTTTAACAGGGGGTATGATTCCGGTCTCGAACAAGAAGTGTAGTCTCTCAAGTCTTTAAGTCATCGTGACGTCAGCACTGGCTAGAGGGCAAGATTCAAAATAGGGAGTTAGGATTCCACTACTCCTACTCCATATGTGTAATACAGCAGACTAAGGTTGCACGGACTTTAATTTTGATTTATATTTTTCTCATGAATTTTCGACTCATCCTTAAAATTACAGTTCTGAAAATGATAATTATTGTGAAAACATAGTTGATAGGTTGATAAACTGTGTGGAAGGAGAGGACGCAGGGCTTAATTTCAGCCAGAGCACACCGGAGCTGAGCTCCGGCTATCTTAGTCGATAATTCATTTATTTTAAACCAGATCTGAACTAGCTCGTTATTTTCTATATTATGTAATATTATATGTGCACTACCAGCCATGCCCAAATGTGTTTAAAATGCACCAATTCAAGTGATTTTTCCAACATTTTCCGGGGAGGGGGGATCTGAGGACCACCGTTTCGCAAGGGGGTATTCCATACCACCCCGACCCCGCAGTAAGTCACAGCTCCGGTACTTCTCAATTTAGAAATTAAGGCCTGAGAGGACGCCTGTATAAATCTTGCCCCAGGGGCCAACAAACCACAGCACCGTTCACCGACAGTAGAAGTTCATTAAAAAGTGGGTTTTTCCCTTACACAGGTTGAAAGTGCGACTGGGCAGTGAACTGGAAGGTTGTCAGGGTTGGATTTTGTATAAAGGAATGAGAAAGAAAGAAGGAATGAGTGTGAAGGTTGAGTGAGTTGGATGGTAAGGCATCTATGAATGAGAAAGAGCAGTCGAGAGAGAGAGAGAGAGAGAGAGAGAGAGAGAGAGAGAGAGAGAGAGAGAGAGAGGGCATAGGAGTGTGGGTGGGAGTGAGAGAGAGAGAGAGGGCATAGGAGTGTGGGTGGGAGTGAGAGAGAGAGTGTGAGGGAGTGAATGACTCAGTGAGTGAGTGAATAATAAATCTTATTAGTTTTATTGCTAGAAAATCATTTCAATAATAAATGTCATTTAAATTCAATATACACTTGATGTATGAATCATGAAGAATCATTAATTGAAAGTGGTGAAATTGCTTGAATGCAGTATTGTAACATCCTCAATGCCAGTTCTGAATATAATATCCTGGGATCTCCCTGGGATATAACATCCCAGTATATAATATCCTGGAATCTCCCTGGGATATATCATCCCAGTATATAATATCCTGGAATCTCCCTGGGATATATCATCCCAGTATATAATATCCTGGGATCTCCCTGGGATATATCATCCCAGTACATAATATCCTGGGATTTCCCTGGGATATATCATCCCAGTACATAATATCCTGGGATTTCCCTGGGATATATCATCCCAGTATATAATATCCTGGGATCTCCCTGAGATATATCATCCTAGTACATAATATCCTTGGATCTCCCTGGGATATACCATCCCAGTATATAATATCCTGGGATCTCCCTGAGATATATCATCCTAGTACATAATATCCTGAGATCTCCCTGGGATATGTCATCCCAGTATATAATATCCTGGGATCTCCCAGGGATATGTCATCCCAGTACATAATATCCTGGGATCTCCCTGGGATATGTCATCCCAGTATATAATATCCTGGGAACTCCCTGGGATATGTCATCCCAGTATATAATATCCTGGGATCTCCCTGGGATATGTCATCCCAGTATATAATATCCTGGGGTCTCCCTGGGATATATCATCCCAGTACATAATATCCTGGGATCTCCCTGGGATATGTCATCCCAGTATATAATATCCCGGGATCTCCCTGGGATATATCATCCCAGTACATAATATCCTGGGATCTCCCTGGGATATGCCATCCCAGTATATTATATCCTGGGATCTCCCTGGGATATATCATCCCAGTACATAATATCCTGGGATCTCCCTGGGATATGTCATCCCAGTATATAATATCCCGGGATCTCCCTAGGATATATCATCCCAGTACATAATATCCTGGGATCTCCCTGGGATATGCCATCCCAGTATATTATATCCTGGGATCTCCCTGGGATATATCATCCCAGTATATAATATCCTGGGATCTCCCCAGGATATCATGTCTCAGTATATAATATCCTTGGGAGTTCCCAGGGACATTCCAATATCCCGGGATCTCTATGGGACATACGGGAACTGGTCAGGATATCCTAGGGATATTTTGTGCTGTGTGGGAAAATTGCATTGTACAATTTGAGAGTGGCTGATCTCAAACATTAATTAGAGGACCGTGATCTAAAAACATCTGGAAAAAAGTCTATGCTACAAGACAATCTTTGTGATGCGTTATTGGCAGAAGGAGAAGACCCATCTTCCTACCTCTTTGAGACTCCAGATACAAAATTAATTTCATCCTTAGAGGGCAAACTACAAGAGAATTTTGTATCCATGAAGGGAGAACTACAGGAAAATATTTCATCAATGAAGCAAAACTCCACATCAATAAAGGACAAACCACAAGAGAATATTACATCCATGGAACAAAACTTCACATCCATGACAGGTGAACTACAAGAGAATATGACAACCATGGAGGGAAAATTACAGGAGAATATGACATCCTTGGAGGACGAACTACAGGTGAATATCCAGCAAAATGTGGCATCCATAGAGAGCAAATTGCAAGAAAATAATACTTCACTACATGAAGAAGTCAATAGGTCAATAAGTCTAGGTAAGAAGTCAATAAGTCAACATAAAGAAAGAGGATTAAACCATGGAAGATCGACTACAAGAAGACTTCATAACCATGGGAGGTCAACTGCAGGAAGATTTGAAAACCATAGAAAATCGACTTAAGCAGCTGGAGTGTGGTGCTGGAACTTCAAGTAGCAACCAAGAAGTAAGTGAATCTTCAAGTTTTCCTGAAATAGTCATCTAAGAAAAGTTAATGATGGAAGGAAGGAATGATCATGAATGTTGGAGGTGGTGGTGGTGTAGTTGGTGGTGAGTTTTCTTAAGGTGTTGTTGGTTTTGAATGCAACTGTGTAGTTGAGCTTTCTGAAGGTATTTGCTATTGTTTGTGTTGTAGGATTGATGTATGTTAATATTATGTATTTTGTCATAAACTCAATAGCCTACTCAAAAGTCTCAGTATCAAAAGTCATAAACTCAATACTCTTGAACAATTCGAAATTTACAAACATTCCATTTCACATCCTCAACTCATACTCAATGAACAACTTAATTTCAAATCTCATACCCTCTTCAACACCATCATAAACTCCTCCTAAAAACACCTCAGCCACACCTACTTCCCCTACCAAAACCACTCCTCCCACAACCTTCCTACAACCACCTACAACCACATACTAGAAAACCAGTCAGTATTTTGAGACCGATATTTTCGAAATTGGAATATTTAATTCCATCTTTGCTTGACCTTTTGTCTCCATGACAGAGCGCAAGAATTTCGGCTGTGCACTTCAATTTTAATTTGAGTATTGTGTCTGAGCCTTTAGGGGGGCACATGTCCCTATTGCCCCCCCCCCCCTGGATCCGCGCATGGATATTATTATTGTTAATCTGACTTATCTTATACTCCTTCACTGGAGTCTCCAAGACGTAATCTTGAAAAAAAGACTGTCATGAGCCAAATAATCATCACCTAACAGGTTTAAGGAGTTTTTATCCCAGAATTATTTTAATTGAAATCGGAGTCTCAATAAATGCGAATCCCGGAATAAAATGGGGCTATTGTGTGACAACACATTTTGAGCGGCTGGCAACCACCAAATTTCTAAAAACTTTAAATAAGACGATTAATTAAAGTATTGTCAAAGAGTTACCGTACTGAAAGGATAAGGAGGATTATTTTGAGACCGGCGCCGATGTGACGTCACAGCAACGGAAGATTATTGATCTACTACCATTACAAATTCGGCAATTAATCAGCTGTTTGACAGGACTATTGATTATAAAAAAATGTCATACTTGCGATAGTATTGATACTATCGAAACATGAACGGTAGACACGTCAATCAGCTATATTTGAAAGTCCTTAAACTATATTTAAAGGTTTGATTATGATAAAACACCACATAAAAAGATTACACATAACTTATCTGGATTTCCCCATTTTTGTGAAGTTATGCATATAATCCATTGTTGCTTGCAGGATAACCTTCTTACAGGTAAGATCCACCACCAGCTAGCCCATTATTATTGTAATTCTTTGTGCACTGTGAAATGTATTTGCTCAATATTATTTTTTATCGATTTAAATTATGTCAAAATGTATTTTTTAATGGTTGATGGCTCGAAAATAATGTTTTTGTGAAATTTATGGTTCAGAGCCACGTGACCCCACAATTATTGACTTTTGGACCAGTCGATGTACAAGATAAAAATTTATATAAACTTATTTGTCAATTTTCTAACTGTAATCAATATTTTAAGGTATTTGGTTCTTTTAAAATTAATTTGAAATATTACCACAACCCATGTAAAGCCATAGTTACCGTATATTATTCTAATTTTCATTTATTTAATCTCAACCACATGGGTTAAACGACGCTTATTTTGGCGTCATTTCCGTCAAATTTGCAGTGAGCGTAAAAGTGGCCACTTACACAAAGTGTTACTGTACTACTTTTTCACTACTTCCACTCAAAACGTCGAAACTCTCAACTAGATTGATTACGCTTTGCTGTAATTTAGTGTTTGCAGGAGTCAATTCTACTAGCCAATCACTGAGCACTTAATTAATCATCGGGGGAAAAACTTCTTGTTTGTTTGTTTGTTTTTATTGCATCTGGTTGGCTTGTTACCGGCGTCAGACAAGTCAAAGTGCTTGTGTAAGTCACACTGTAAGGACACAACTCTACTGAAAAAAAACAACATGCTTTCGTCCCCCGGAAAAGATCAAGATCTTACTGGATCACAACATTCAAAATACTCTGCCAAACTGTAAAAACATCTGCCATTAAGAAATTAAGAAAGTTTTCAGCCTTTGTTTGAAGTCTCTCACTCCAATTGTCTCCCTCAAATCTATTGGCAGTTTGAATATAATATAGTGTATCGTTCTCAAACGATTGCAGGCTTCATAAGAGGAATTTTGAAATTTGGTCTCTATAGAAACACGCAGTTTTTCACAAGCTTTCATTTGATGTAAAAACAACTTAATACAATGACCGGTTCTTTCTCAATGAAATGTTTTGTAATTTTAAATTCCGGATAATATTTCTGCATCAGAAATTTTATGTAGACCAGTCTGTTTAAAAGTTTTAATATTAAATTTCCGAAAGAGCCTAGAAATCGCGAAAAGCAGGACTCAGCAACATTTACGTGCCAGAGAGAGGCGACCCAACCATGAAGAAAAGAAATCAGCATTGAAGTGAGTCGAAAATTATTATTAAAGGGGATTCCCTACAAAAACTGTGTGCACAAAATTATCAAAGAAAGGGAATTTAAATCATAGGCTGTGTCGACTGTCGAGTGTACAAAATTCGAGTCTTGCTTCTCCGCCAAGCCATATTATGCACTATAAACTCAAGTTTTTACCGTCTTTATTTTTCCAAAAAAGAACTATGAATTAATATTTATTTTTCGAGATGATTATTTTATTTATTTTTCGAGATGATTATTTTATCCATTTTTATACTGTTCAGTAATTTCCAATATTGAATTCTCAAAACATTTATTTGATATCAATTTTTCATTCAATACATATCAAATTTTTGCTTCATAAAGTTTCCATTTTATTTGCCCTTTCTGCTTGGTGAGCTCTGTCAGTTTGAGCCATTGTACTGTGTTTAGACGGAATTACCATCTAATACATATTTCTCTGGATTTCTTGTTCCATGACTAACTACGTTGTTAATACCAACTTTTTAAGTGAATTCAACGACTTGCAGTCATATTTTGATTAAGAATAAGTAGAATTTACTTACTCTGTTGGCCGAACGTTTTCAAATCTTGGAGATCCATTTTCAGAGGCGTCCTTCTTGATCATCGATGTCAGTTTTTTGGTTAGAAGAATTGTGGTTTTTGTAGAATGTGATCAAACGTTTGTGTGATTTAAAATTTAGTTGTTCGTTAAGGTTCGTTTATTGCGTGCGGTGTACTCGGCCTACTGAGTAAGTAAATTCTTCTTATTCTTAATAAAGATTTGACTGCAAGTCGTTGAATTCACTTAGAAAGTTAACATATTTCTCTTCTATTTAACGGCTTGTCCATTTTTTGGGCAAGAGCTAGAATATTTTAGAGTGTTTTTGGCAGCCTGTACAGCAGTACCGCTGATGAGTCTATTCTGTTCAGGCCATCAGCAGGGGGAAATTGTAGGAGATCAGGGTGGAGATTTGGGGGTATCGACTCGGTGTCCAATAAGACATATAGTTGTATCAAGTGATACGTCCATCCACCCTACACGCCAATCTATCTATACTATTATAAAAATGAGATGGTGTCTGTCTGTCTGTACATCCATCACGCGTAGAATACTTGACTGATAAAGCTGAAATTTTGCATAAAGATTGTCTGTATACCAAGGAAGGACATAGGCCTATTTAAATATTTCAATAGTTGTTATAAATAATAAATAATTAGTAAAATTACAGACCTAACCTATCAAACTTGACATCCATTGATTGTCCCAACAATAATGCTCCTATTTGAAAGCCATGTGCAGTTGAATATGCTAAAAAATTAATATTCTAGGAAAACGTCGCGTTGGTCTATTGGCTAGCAAGCCTGCTTTTCACCCAAAATTCGTTGGTTCGAATCCGACCGGGGTGAAATTTTTTTGACAACTTTCAGCATTGATTAATATTGTATTCACATTCACACGCTTCAAAACGTAAGAATTCGCGAGTTCGAATCCAAGACGGATTAAATTTTTTTGACAACACTTTCAGCATTAGTTAATATTGATTATTATCCACACGCTTTGAAAATTAGTATTTTGCAGATTTCTTTTAATTTCCATCAATAAATCAGTTTCCAGTACCTTAATTTTTAAGGTACTATTGGAAGCTCTATTTTGCAAATTATTTAATTTTCACTTCATGTCGGGCTATTTCTATTATTTCCAAGTTTCAAAATAGTGTAGTTAATAGGAAAGTAAATATTCTATTTTCCACCTAAAAAAAAAATATTGTTTAATGTTTAATTTTATTTTAGTAATTCAATGTAATTGTAATGTAATGTAATTTAATGTTTCATGATATAAAACCTTCTACACCGACTTTTTTCCCCGGTGCAAAGCACGGGTGTAGCATCTAGTATGATATATAGTTCTTATCGGTCTGCCAAGGCGAATGGTCGTGCGATAGGACGCTCGTTCGGCTCTGCCTGTTGTCTTGTTTAACCTGCCGATTACTGTAGTAATAGGCCTATCCACTAAACTTGTTCAAGTTGTTCATTAAATTTATTTTTTCCGTATAATTTTTCTATCTTTACGTAAATATGAGCTTTGCCAAATGTGATCGTGATGTGTCAGGAGGTAAAGACGCAATTAAGTGTACGAACTGCAGCTTGCTTTATCACGTCACCTGCTGTCGTGTTAGAACAATTGCTAAACTTACAGCTATGACAAAAAAAGCAATAGAAGAGTGCTGCTGTGACAATTTTTCCTAGGATATTTCGCACAAAAATAATCAACCTGAAGTCCGAAACGCCTGTGTGATGGAGATACTTAAAGGAATTTCGAATGCGGTCAGGGAAAGCAGAACTGCCAATCAAGAAAGTTTTGACTCTTTAAAGAAGGCGATTTCCACAGTGCGAACGACAATGGAGGAGGTACGCATCAGAATCGCGAAAATCGAAGAAGATAACCTGAACATTACAATAGAATACGAAAGATTGAAAAAAGAATCTAATATTAAAACTGACACTGTATTTCACTTTTAAATAATGTTTTACTCACATATATTGGAGATGCTTGAGGAATGCATTTCACTTCTGAAAAGAAGCTTCGTCAGGCTGACGAAGCTTCTTTTCAGAAGTGAAATGCATTCCTCAAGCATCTCCAATATATGTGAGTAAAACATTATTTAAAAGTGAAATACAGTGTCAGTTTTAATATTAGATTGTTCATTAAGTATTTCGTCATGGAAAACATCACAGATTGAAAAAAGACCTACTCAAAACACGAGTCACTAGCATGAAACTAGAACTTTTAGACGCTACCCTGTACTCAAAATATAGAAATCAGCGGTATTCCTGTAACCCCAAAAGAAAATGCCTTTGTTATCCTGGAGTCTGTAGCAAAAGCACTCGAGATCCGGTACGACAGGAGAGACGTCTCGATCGCTCACCGGCTGCCAGCGAAGAGTGCGTCGGGACGTGATGTACGCCAACGATACCCGAGCATCGTGGCGCAGTTTGTATCCCGATCTACCCGAGCCAATTGGTTGGAAACCGCTAGAAAGAAAAGAATCCAGACGAGAGACGTGTCTTCTGTTTAAATTTATGATCATCTCACTTATCACAATAAAATTGTACGAGCGAGATTCCAAGTCAAACAGAGGAATTTAGCATACGCATGGGCAAGAGAGGGAAAGGTGTTTATTAGGAAGACAGCTGACAGTCGTGCTGTTCGTGTCCGATTCCCAGATGATGTGGATAGGGAGGCTGGAGTTGGAGATGTCACCCAGGACGTACGTCACTGAGTAAGACTTTGCTTGTTTTATTATACAAATAATTATTGTTATCTAAAAGTTTGAACTGGAAATCATGAAGTTTAAAGGTTCATTTTTCTGAAAGTTTGAGTATGATATATTTCAAGACATGTCGTGTAACTATATCACAAAATGATAGGCCTATGTCTTGATTTATTCAATTAACATTGTAGTAAATTTTAAATAATATACATTAATTTTATTTTAATAAAAATTCATAATTATCATTCAATTGACGTATTATTGATGGATTATTGAACATTATTTACCTAATTATTGATTTTTTCTATGTGAGGTTGAGAACACGCAATTATTTATCTTTTTTTATATTATGGATTGAAAAAATGGAAGCCTGACCCAGTATGCTTTTATTGATTACTAATGGCAAATACTATGACATCAGGCTTGTCTATGAGATCATGGTTTTACTTTTATTTTTTCAATGAGTACCGTATCTTTTTCATCTCTGTTTAGTAGATATTTTTTTGGAAGTATAAAACAATATAAAGATATCTGATATTATTTATATACAGAGTCTTTTTTATTTATTTTCTGTCGTAGTGTTTCGAAAATACAATGTGGGATTACAATAGAGATAACATGGTTGTCTATCGCTTTTATGTACGTTTTAGTAGGCCACGACACGACGCAGCCCGAATTGTCATCATTCTCATACATTATTAATATTAAGGATAGCTGGAATAAACATATGGGCTTGATCGTTTGTTTCAATAAATATGAGAAAAATAAAATAAGATTAGCTCATTGTCGTAATGATCGCCTCTTTTAATATAGACTGATATCTGATAGTCAACTATCAGAATATAGACAGCTTTTACCATGATTCTCATGCCCTTGGAAGTAATCTGGGTCAAGCGATTACTCAGTATTACATCGGTTTATTAACGCAAGCTATGCAAAGCGATGTTCCATTTCTCATTATTTATGAAGTGTCCATTTATAAATGATATTTATTCAACGCTAAACATAGCTTATTTCGGAATAAGTTTTAAATATAAGTTTTTCCTCTGTGCTTTTGCCCTGATCATTTCTATGTGGAGATAATAATCTATTTCTAAACGCTATAGCGTTTGAAAAATCTAAAATATGGACTATCTTCCATCTAGTAATATGTTGGATATTTGATCAATTTTTGTTTTCTGTATCACTGAATAAGTGAGAAATTAGAGAACGATTACGTTTTATCTCCCTCAAGATTTGTTTATAATTGTTTTCAACTAACTACTTTATATTTTGAACAGAAAAGGCAAGGATTTTATTACTATTATTACTTTTATATTTATTATTAGGCTACAGCTAGGCCTAAGATGGATGAGGCAGGAAATATAAGAAGTGTTAATCCATATGTGTATGATAATCTCAGCGATTTTGACTTTTTCTCAGAGGAGCAGTTTATTTCTGATGATATTAAAATTTTATGTTTAAACATTGAAAGTTACAACAAAAATTTTGACAAATTATAAGTTACTTTGAACAGTTACAAAAAAATTTGATATAATAGTTTTCCTGGATTTCTTGTTCCATGACGAACTGCGTTGTTAATATTAACTTTTCATGTGAAATTTAACGACTTGCAGTCAAATATTCATTGAGAATAAGTATAACTTACTTAATCTGTAGGCCGAGCGCTTTCGAATCTTTGAGATCCATCTTCAGAGGCGTTTGAAGATGGATCTCAAAGATTCGAAAGCGCTCGGCCTACAGATTAAGTAAGTTATACTTATTCTCAATGAATATTTGACTGCAAGTCGTTAAATTTCACATGACAAGTTAATAATAGTTTTGTCTGAGACGTGGACAGACGAGTATAGTGCGACTGTGAGTATGAATGGGTATGATATATTTATGAACAAAAATAGCATAAATCAAAATGATGTGATTGAGTATGTGAATAAATGCTTTGCTGAGTGAGGAGGATATATGTTTGTATGGCGCACAGCGGTGAAATTAAATATTTCATTTCGCGGGGATAGGTTTTGTCTTCTGGCAGTTTACAGGAGTCCTTCTGCTGAACTTGATAATTTTATTGATGACCTGGAGTTGTATTTGGGTAGTAGGAGCAAGGATCAAACGCATTGGTTGGTTGGCGACATTAACTGCTGTATCTTAACGGAAAATCAAGACCAGCTGGTGCAGCGATGTCTCATATGGGGCAGGTTTTTTTAAGCTGTATCAATGAACCTACCAGAATAACTGCCAATTCAGCTAGTTGCATTGACCATATTTTCACGGACAAGAGGAACACTTCTGCAGTCAGGTCAGCCATAATTAGATGTGGCATGACTGATCCCATGTATAAAGAACAGTGCTCATAAGCACTGCAGCGGTAAGTCTGTCTATCTGGACGAGAATCTAGCAACAAGAATGATATCTGAATGCTCTTGGTTGGATGTAACTAGCATACATGATTGCAATTTGAGTTGTGCTTTGTTTGTTGAAAAATTGCAGTATATTATAACTCAGTCCACTAAAACTAGAGTCTTCTCGGCAAGAAATACTCCAATTAAACCTTGGATCTCTAGAAGCCTGATAAAATCAATTCATTACCGAGATAAAATGAGTAGACAATTGAAAAGACAAATTTTTAATGATAATCTAAGAATCACTTATAAAAGCTACAAGAATACTCTTACAAACTTGCTAAAGTCGGCTAAGGAAACATACTTTCAAAACAAAATACAGGAAGCAGGAAATAATAATAAGAAACTTTGGAAGAACATAAATGAAATTACTGGTTAGGTAAAAAGGTAGGAAGATTTCCAATAGAGAATTTTATTAATACAAATAATAACATTGAGCCAAGAGACATACAAGAAGCTGCAAACAAATTGAATGAATACTATGTACAAGTTGGCACCAGCCTTGCCAGTGCTGTCCCACCAGTGCCTGTGAATGTGGTGAATGATGCGGAACATACAATAGATGCAGTTTTCCTACTATTGCCTATTGATGAGGAGGAATTGGCTTGTATAGTTCAAGAACTCAAGGGAGCATCTGCACCTTGCATTGATATTATCTTAATCTTATTAAGATCCCAGTTTCAATCATAAAGAGAAATTTAGACATTTTGAAAAAACCGCTTCAACATATTATCAACAATAGTTTCAAACAAGGAATTCTCCCAGACTCACTTAAGATCAGTAAAGTAATACCAAAGACAATATAATAATACATTGTCTTTGGTAATACCTATCTATAAATCTGGCCCCAAAAACTAGTGTGTTAGTTATAGACCAATTAATTTAGTAAGTTTGTTATCCAAAATTATTGAAAAAGCAGTTAGGCAACAACTTGAAAGATATCTATCAGCAAATAGAAGGGATAAGAATCTAAATGATGACCTATTTCACCTGACAAGGCAAATCCATGAGGCAATCAGTCATAACAAAAAGGCACTCTTAGTATGCATAGATTTAGCAAAAGCTTTTGACTCAATTGACAGGGACTTACTCATAAGAAAATTAGAATATGTTGGTGTTCAGGGATTGGCTCTCAAGTGATTTGAGAACTATTTTAGTGGCAGATCACAGGTAGTGTCAATACTGAACCAGAGAGGTAAGTGCATCCTTGTTTTGAAGGCAACGCTCTGCTGTTTGAAGGCAATAGCTGGGAGAATGCATATAATTCAGCAGAGAGGAGTCTGTCTACCACTAAGTTTTGATTTGATCAAAATCGGCTAAAAATGAATCTGAATAAAACGAAATGTATGCCAATATCGATTAGAGCCGAGGGCGGCCCGGCGGATCGGAGTTTAAGATTGCACAGCTGTGGCGTCCCTGATGGATGTGTGACATGCGAGTGTATTGAAACGGTATCGGAATATAAATATCTTGGAGTAGTCTTTGATAATAGATTAAGATGGTCCTCACATGTCCAGTATATTCGAAATAAACTGTAGAAATTTATTTTCATATTTGCAACTCTTAGAGGTATACTCACTTATAGTCTACTCAGACATGTTTACTATGCGTATATACAAACAATTTTACAATATGGAATTCTTGCTTGGGGTGGTGCATACAAGTCGATACTTACTACACCCTTATCTATTATACAGAAAATAATCATTAAAACCGCACTCAATCTTCCTCAAACGTATCCTACAGAAAACCTTTTTGAAAATTTCCAAGTTTTTAATGTGGCACGTATTGCATGCGTGTGTGTGTGTGTATGTGTGGTTTGGGTGTGAGTGTGTGTATGAGGGCTGACCCGTCTGTCCATTTCAAGACAATTATAAATTTTACAAAAATTAAAATCACTCTACAAGTATCTGCTATCTGTGAAGAATGTCTCCGATCTTCTTTAGTTGCTGTATTGCTACATTACTGTGCTTTTTATTTATGTGTTATGATACAAAATGTCATACGGTACCTAACTAACATGAGTTTTGTATTTTTCTACTTTTTTTTGTTTGTTACAATGCTGTTTTTTAGCATATAACAATTCATTAAGCTAATCATAGATTTTTCGTTTCATGGTACATGAATTTTATATTTACCTTTCGTGTTTTCTGATGAGAGCTCGTTCCTCTTTCACAGGCTATTACCCATAAGAGGAGCCATTCTTCATATTTATGATGTGTTTCTGTTATTGTAATGGTTTTATGAAGAAAATAAATAAATTTCAAATTTCAATTTCAAGGTTGCCGTGAAATTTTCAGGCCATGGAGTAGCTTTTCTCTTACAGGATCCTCACCACACCACCGCAACAGCGTGTGCAGGGTACACAGCTGAGCAGCCAAACCCGAGACTTGCGATCGGTAAGTCGATCAGGATGCAAGATCTCGAAAGGGAAATCATTTTATTTTCATTTTCTCCAGGTGTCGAGACAACAATTGTCAATATATTCAACACCAACACAGCCGAATCAAGCATTGTAAATCACTAATAACGTTTCCAACATGGGAAAACGTTGGATAAAACGCGTTACACTATCCTACTATCTATCTATATATTTTTGTTTTCACAGGAAAAGCGAGCAGTGATATTCAATGGAGAGAATGCAGTACACTCCAGTTCTAATTCTGCTTCTCTTCGTGGCAAGCTTGGAAATTATCGATGCAGGTTTTACAAAAACCCCTAAAAAGCCAAAAACAAAGCTATTAGATACCGTTCCTCCTTCTCCTTTTGGTAATAAACGCGTAAGACGCGGATCATATAATGGGCCTGCGAGACAAACATCAGCAGTATATTCGAGACCAGAGCCGAATAAAGCAGGGCCCTCAGTTCAAAGATCACTAACGTTTCCACCATCAGCAGCAGCACCAAATCCGAATCAACAAGTGGCGCCTACGCAATCACCAATGCCTGTGAGTTGACTCAAAGTTCCATATAAATTCCAAGTTAAACAGAATGCCATGTAAAATCCTACATGTTTCAGTGTCAGCTTATTAAAAAAAAAAAATACATTGTTATATAAGAAATACAAGTACATTCATACACTTGAGTAAAGTACATTTTCTGGATACTGCAGCAAAGAATTAGTATGAATAGAGAAAAATAATCAATAAAGTTAAGAAAAATAACAGAGCTGATTGATAGGAATCGCCCTTATGGACCACAGGCAATGCCTCCTATCGGACTTTAGGAGGCATTGCCTCAGGGGTCTGTTTTACGGTCGAGAGTAGAAGAAGAAGAAGAGCAATACCGGTAGTGAAATATTAGGCATAAACAACGATTGATCAAAAAAAATTAAAATAGAAACATACACACATTTTTAAGTTTTGAACATTAATTTTGAAAAGTTGAAAGTAAAATCGAAAATCGGACTTGACGGTGTACTGCGCAGTGGCGGTTCAGGCTTTGCGGGGCCCTGGGCAATTGCCTTTGGTGGGGCCCTACTTACGTCTGGGGTCACTCCCCAGTAGCGTGGGGGGGGGGGGTGTCGAAGATTTGGGGGCCCTCCGGGAGGTCTGGGGGAATGGAGTTCTGATAAATAGTCATTCTAAAATCGTATTACAAGAGATTCTAGACCCATGTACAGAAAATCTTAAATCCATTCATTTTAGTCCACATATGGAGAAATTTTTTAATATTCGATGTTGAGAGCTTGATTTGAGGCTTAAAAACATTAACTTTATACAAGTATTTATTGAATTGAAGTTGATAAATTGGGTAAAGTGAAAGCTTAAATTCAATAAATCATTGCTTTTGTGAAACGTTTGCCTAGGAGCTTGAACTCTTCATATATTGTTAGTTCATTAATTAGTTGTGAACAAATTTTAATGTATGAAATCCAAAAAATACTGCTTTTTTAAAGGCAATTTAACAAGTTATGGTGGTTTCAAATTATTATTACAATCAGGGCCACCCAGAGACATTTAGTGGCACCGGGCAGAGTTGTGGCTGGAGGCTCCCTTACACCTTCACCCTAAACACTAATTTTAAATAATTGAAAATTATAAAAGAATTTAATTATTAATGACTCGATTCCCCGATTAGCATTGATTATGTATTCCAGCTATGCCTAGTTGCCTAATGTACTCAAAAAATCTGTGTAACATATTTGAATTGTCTTTCAAATTTAAAGATAAAATTCGAGTGTAGGCCAACTGAAAACCATTCCTTGAAAGAGTTGTGGAAGCTAGGGAGAAGGGCAATGTATGGCACCAGTGTGAGCAATAAACTTATTTTCTATTTTAGTGTAATCTCTTGAATTGGCATCGAACTAATACTGGAATATGTAAAATGAATAAATATAAAAATTATCATGACTTAGAAAGGAACTTGATTCAACTTGCAAAGAGAGAATAAATTAATATCACATCCAATTCTAAACTTTGACTTATAGTAATTTTGTAATAACATATAGATGGTGACGGAACACCAAAACATTGGGGATTCTGAGGGTTCTCCACCGGAGAAAAAAAATGTTTTCCAGGTCTTGAAAGTGCAATTCTAAGCTTTTTTTGTGGTTATCAACTCTTTCCTTATTTGATTTGTTGATTGACTCATGGCCTGAAAATTTCACGATCACAATAAACTCTATGGGGTAACAGATCTGAACAGTAACAGATATGAGAATTTGAAGCCTGTCTGCAAAAAAAAAAAGACATTTTCTCCTTTCAAGCCTACTGTGTCAACTTCATTCAAGTGGGCTGAGAGACCTTTAAACCCATGTTTGGGGGCTCCAAAAATACTGGGACCCACCAGCATCGTGAGGCCTTTGATAGCCCAAAGCCGAGGTAATTAGGGGACCCTTGTTAATAAACATTGAAATTTGTAATATTCAGATGCAGCCTACTTGAATCTCTACTTCACATGACTATATACTGCAATAAAAACCGGCCCCAAGGGCCCGCGGTGTCAGAGGCCTCTAGGGTCTGTTAGGCTTCTAAGGCGCCTCTAGAGGTCTAAACTGGAGAAAAAAGGGCAATTTGGGCCCGTTATTTTATTTTTGCCACTTGCTTACATTTGTAAAATAACGTGGCCCCTTGACGTTGAGTCCCAAGAAAACTGGTCTTGTTCGCCCCATACCCTCTGTAGCCTTAATTTATTTATTTATTATGTTTAGTTAATTAAAGTACCGTATTTAAAATATTAAAATTAAAGTATTCTAACTGTAATACGTCACATATGAAAACTTTTCTACCTCCAGTAACCGCGATATTATCAGAAAACTCTTGATGCCTTCCTACTCGTTTTTGGGGCCTCTTTTACAGGCTTGAGGGGGGTTGTAGCCCGGAATACCCCCCCCCCCCCCGTCGCTATGTCAATGGTACTCCCCCATGATTATTTGAAAAAATCAGCTCTAAAAATAAATTTTTTGATGAGTTAGCTGTGTTTGATCAACTTATAAGACTGACCTTATTATTTGTGTACTATTATAGTAGTTTCTAATGTACTAAATTAACAGACTGGAAATTTGTTCAGTTGGCTGGTGGGTCTGGGGGTTCTCCCTCATGATTTATTAAAAAATTAGCCCTAAAAATTCGTTTTTGAGGCTGTGTTTGATCAACTTATAAAATTGACCTTATTTGTGTACCATTATAGTAGTTTCTAATGTACTCAATTAACAGCCTCAAAATTTGATCAGTTGGCACTATAGGTAGGTAGTACGCATTGGCTGAATTTGTTCTACAAAATAATGCGTTTTCTGTTTATATTTTAATGTTTAACGTGCTGATAATGGTTAGCTAAACCCAAAAGTTGTCAAGGTTTATCATAAAATATGCCACGTCAAAACTAAAGTATAGCCAATAGTGAAAAGTCAATATTTTACGTTAGGTTTATTTATTTCTCTAAATACCGGACAGCAGGGCCCCGCTGACTCGCCCGGCTCATTTTTGTGGGCTTCAAGTATATCGCACTGACGCAAAAATTTCGGAGTGAGAAATTTAAATACAATAGATTTCTGTACAGATCTGTACAGATTGTCTGAAACAGATTTCTGTATCTCGTTTACTCTTTCCTTGCCTATTGAGCTAGAGGGCCTCGCGCTTCTAACTGACCGACCCGACGTGCGTTTTGTCAAGTCCGGGCCGCGCCGCGGGGCCCCGGGCGGTTGCCCGGCTCGCCTGGCCCTGGATCCACCCCTGGTGTGCTGAATCAAGCTGAGAGGAAGCTTTGTGCCATATTTAGTGTTCTAAATCGTTGCCGTTTTTGTGAAATCCATGACTGACACGCATACACACACCCATACAATGAGAGAAAAAACAAAAAATATCAGGAGCTATAAAGAGATAGATAAAAGAGATAGGGATGAAAGAAAAGATGAAAAGAAATAAATGAGAAAAGTTAAGTAATGAATACTAATTCTGTAGATCAGGTAATACTGTAGATCCGGTGTATTCAGACTTTAGCAACGTCCACATTACTTGTCACTTAAAGGTGACAACCAGTCTGATATTTTATTTTTGTAATGTTACACTAAAAATTCCAAATGTCATTTACAGTAGTTTGGTGGAGGGGAAAACCTAGAGTAGTATTTTTTTGATGGATTTTCATTTATTTTTAAGCGCTGAATCCGAATCTGAACTCTGGCACCTCGAAAAACGCTTGCTTCACGAAATAGTATTGTTCCTTTACTGAAAACCTGATAAAACTGGGTTTTGACGTCTGCCATATTGGAGTTACCTCGAAAATCTTAATTTTCTGAAAAGGATAATCACATATTCATATCCAGAGAATCACAGAGAATAAATAATCATTTCACAATAATTATTGTTCTAGAATTTTTTCTTCCACCGCAAATTGCCAAAATATGAAATTTTGGCCGTCATCTTGGAAATATATCAAGCGTTTTTTGAGATGCCAAAGTCCAAATTCGGATCCAGCGCCTAAAAATCCATACAAATCCGTTGAGAAAAAACTACTTTCTGCTTTTCCTGGAACCACCTACTTATGATACTTGGCTACTGAATCAAATATCTGGATGATACGGTGGTGGGCTTGTAACTTGTTTTATTCGATTTCTCAGTTACTTTTAAATAGAAACCATTCAATTTACAAAATGACAGCACTAGTGTTTTTAATTGAGTGAATCAATAGTGGTAGCTCATCTGTACTGCAGCGATCTTCAGTTCTGTAACTAACGTAAGCATTTATAAACCTACGGTGGTATGACTTTTTTGTTTATTTCAATCAGAGAAATTTCTCCTGGAACACTCTCTTTAATGGTTTGAGCCAGGGGCTTCCAAACTATTACGGCCCGCCGATATATGATCAGGCTCCTTTCTCTAGAGTGTTTTATCAGTTGATATTTCTACAATATTTCAGTACAATTATGTTATCAAGTCATGTCACGGTAGCATTTGATGAATAATTCAACTATCAAATTTAGCAAAACTGCTCAGGGTGCATTTTCTGCGATGGTTCCAGAAATTGTTAGTTGGATAATAGTCAGTGGCGTGACTATGGGACAGATCCCCCCCTGATACAAAAGTAAATTTTGGAATCTGTGATGTTTTCCATGAAGAAATACTTGATGAACAATCTAATATCAAAACTGATACTGTATTTCAATTGAATATATGATTTTCACTCACCTTTACTGGAGATACAGGAGGGATGCATTTCACTTCTAAAGACAAGCTTCGTCAGCCTGTATAGAATTGATTGAAATGAATTTGATCATTTAAACTAGTATTGAAATTGTTTTTAACCAACAATTGTCTCAAAATTTTCTAAAATGTTCAATTGTTTGTCTTTGCCAATCAAATGCAATAATTCAACATTTTCTTCAGTTCCTGGATTTCTTGTTCCATGACGAACTGCGTTGTTGATATTAACTTTTTAAGTGAATTCAACGACTTGCAGTCAAATTTTCATTAAGAATAAGTAGAATTCACTCACTCTGTAGGCCGAACGTTTTCGAATCTTGGAGATCCATTTTCAGAGGCCTCTACTTATTCTACAAATTCTACTTATTCTTAATAAAAATTTGACTGCAAGTCGTTGAATTCACTTGAAAAGTTAATTTTCTTCAGTCTTGAACTTGTGTCCATTAGTAATGAGATGCTCTGTAAAATTTATGTCTCCTTTTTGGGGTTTCCAATCTCAAATAAATGTTGTTCATTTATTCTAAGTTTGAACCTTCTACAGGCTTGACCCACATAACAGCTTTTACAAACATCACAATTCAATGTATAAACTCCACTTTTATCCCAGGTATCAATTATGTTAACTTTACTACCAGTAGCCGCCACGTAGCTGTGCCCGCCGGCAAAGGGCCAGGAGAGTGCGACACTACCCGCGCTGACAACATTTAACCATTTTCCAAAAAGTTCGAATATTGTTTTAGAACAAAGTTCATTCTATTAAACTAACCGATGTGCATCATTTTTGTCCTATGCACTTTCAACGAGAATCTACTCATTACAAAGATATTTGGAATTTAATAAAAACCAGACTTCATTCAAAAAATGTGTTCACATTTCATTCCCAACATAGCTACTGTTGAACCATTCGTTAGAAATCGATGAAACTTTGGTAATGTATTAAAAACAGTTCGAGAATACCGTAACCATCGATTAAATCCGATTTCAATCAAAGATTTTCCGAGCACAAGACAATTAATACAGAAAATTTACAAATCAAAATTTTCATGACATTGAAAAGTTATGTATCGAGAAACTTTTTTGTCTTCAATAACTTTTATATACATTGAGCATATGAAATGTAGAGAATAAATTGAATTTATTTTCTGTGAAAGAATCATCTGACTACACCTATTTGGTGAGATTTTGCAAAGATTCTAAACACGTGTATCTATGCTCCCTATAGGCACTTCCAACAATACAACAAAGCAACTTGTCTTCGCCTTTGCAGCAGACTGACTGATCTAGTTTGTTCAATTCAGTGAATGAAGTCGGACTCTAAGGTTGCAATATACATTTTTTTACGAATTCCACTTTATTAAACTAGAATAACAACGAAGAGGAGAAACACTTGACCGAAAAGTAAACCCAAATCACAGCCCGAATGCAAGCAATCTGAACGCAGTGTTATAAGTGCAATGCAGTACAGTAGCGTTCAATGTTAGCAGAAGACAGCAGACGTATGTAGAAAGGCATTGATATCACCCCGCGAACCTTACTTCATCAACAAGGTATTTCAAGGACACGCGGGCACAGCTATATGGCGCGTAGTTTTGACACTTATTTTTGCTTGTCGCTCCTTACACCAGTGGGCGTGAATAATTAGGGTCTTCAGCCAATCACAAACCTTCAACGAAGGTCAGTCTATCAGAGGTACTTTCTCCCTCAGCCAATTGTATCATTCTGTGTTTAATATATGTTTGCACCAGTTCATATTTCCATGAACGTTTTGCTCTCTTTTGTGTGCTCCAAGTAGGGTTGCCACATGGTAATCACCAATAAAGAGGAAATTTTTAAATGCATTGTAAATTAGGGGCCGAAGGGAGGGTCGCCGTTGGCGGATAGGGACATCCCTCTATGGAAATTAAATTGATAAAAAAAATCTTTTCAAATCTCTTTAATAGATATTTCTGGTTGGAAAATTAGAAATAGGAGTTCACCAGGACATGTCAAGATTGATTTATTGTGACCAAATTACAATGAATGTTAAGGAGCAAAAGACTCAAGTCCAAAACTGTTCTCTTCACAAATTTGAATATTTGAATATTGTCCAGAACATTGAGGTTAACACAGACTAAAATTTGAGTATATAATGGCGATTCTCATAGAAAAACTTAAAGAAGAGAAGATTTCTTATTTTCCTGTGAAATCCCCCAGAGCCTCATTTTTGGCCTCAAAATCCAGAAATCTCAGGGAAAATCAAGTGATATGGTAACCCTAGCTCCAAGTCGCTCTTCAGCTATGAGAAAGTCAAACGCAGTTACAGGTAGTACCTCATTACATGCTAATTTGTGTGCATGGGCACACCCAACATTTTCAATGGTACCTGTCCAGCCAGAACGTCAAGTCTATGCAGTGTTGCATATCAGCTCTCCAGCGCTCTATTCTTTAATTTGAGCCAATATCCATTATTTTGCTTGATTTTGGATATTTGTATTTTGTCCTCAACAGTATATATATATAAGTTATATGTTAGAAAAATACGAATTCAATATATTTTTTTGCGAACCTTGCATATTTCTTGGAATTGTACAGTTCTCATGCCTCGGCTCACGCCGGAGCATTCGTAGTCAGTCTGAGACTCGTTAGCGGAGAGTGAACATCTCCTTGAATCGTATTAGTTATATTATTATTGTACTTTTTACTCACTCTCTATAATTTGTAACGTGTATTAAGAAATAAAAATTGTTTTTAAAAACACCAAAGTGTTTTCCCGAAATTTAACTGGCGCAGTCGGTAGGACCGCTTCGAGAACACAAAAATTGGTTCTTCGGTTTCAACCGTTAACGAAGTGGACATTCCAAAGTTTCGTGAGAGCGAGTTTAGTCACCTAATATTGGGACTTCGTAGAATACAAAAACTTTTCCAATATTCGGATATTTCGTTACAAAAATCATCTTTATTTGAACTCTTATCATCGTATATTATGATACGGCAATCGATCGCGATCATCAAGTCAAGTGACCCTCGAAACAAAGTGCAGTGTGCAGTTTTGGATTATTTTGGATTATCGCCGAAATCATCACCAAACAGTTGATCCGGTTCCCGAGCGATGAGCATAGAAGTGTATATTCTGTGAGTCATTTATGTTATTATTAGTCTATATTTTTACAATTGTACCAATAGTTTCATAATCTATAATATTCAATCTAAGTTTATTGCATATTTAAAAATTATTTTATCAAAATGGCTACCTCAAACGTAACGCCTACGCCTCCACCCACTCCAACGTTAAAAAAGGAATATTTGGACATGATCCCTGAATTTTCAGGCGAGCCAACATTATTAAGTAGATTCATTGCAATTTGTGATAAACTTGTTGCAAAATTCTATGTAGCATCTAACCCAGATGATTTTCAAAACTATTATCTGTTCTCAATTATTCTTACTAAAATCAAAGGAGCAGCTTTAAATATTGTTACAAGCTCCAATAGCTGTGCATGGTCCGAGGTTAGAGAGGCTTTATTGACAAGTTATTTAGATAAGAGAGATTGCTTCACTCTCAATCTAGAAATGTCTGAAATGAAACAGGAAAGTGGGGAAAGCCCATTCAAATTTTATGAAAGGATTCAGCGTATACTAAATTTACAAATTGCATTTTTTCAAAACAAAGAACAGCAAGGAACAGCTACTGTCCTGTGTGAATATGTTAAAATACTAGCTTTAGAGTATTATTAATAAGGGGACTCCATGAACCATTAGGATCCCTTATGCGAACGAAAAATCCTTCCAACCTTGAAGAAGCCGTAAACATGCTCACTAATGATTTTCAGTTTAAAATGAGCAAAATGGTTCCTCAACAATTCCCGAAACCAAGTAATCCGAATTTTCTATTTGAAAGAAATTATCAATCACCCAGGTATGTTCCATTGAACTCAAATCAAATGCCAAGAAAAATGTTCCATAGAGGCCCCAACATGCAACAATCTCCCAATTTTTCGAACAAACCAGTGCAGCAATATAATAATCAAAATCATAATCAAAATTATCAGCCTAATCGCCCATACAATCAGGGATTCAATAGGCCACAATTTTCTCAACAGCGAGTTGATCAACCAACCCCAATGAGCATCTCAACACGTAATTCTGGTCCACCTAGGAAAAACCCCCGTTTGTTTCAAATGACAGGGCAAAACTTGGACATTAACGAACAAACAGACTTTGATTATTCCATGTACAATGAAAATAGCAGTGAAAACGAGTTACAAGCTTTTGAAGACTTATCACTACAGAATCAAGCTGAACAAGATCACACTGAACAAGCTAACAAGACCGATAATTTTTTAGGAGAGGCTTGCCTCGACGAAAATTTCCCATCATGAACCTTCAGGACGAAAAGAACGAATTACCTTTCTTTATCGACCCAATCACAAATCTCAGAGTTCTTATAGACACAGGGAGTACAAGATCTTTTGTAAAAAAATTTATTGCTACCGAATGTTACAAACAAGATTTGATTAAAGACCCATTTCAAGTAGCAACAGCACTTGGCTCATCAAATGAAAAATTCAGTACAAAAATTCCGTTCATTTGTAAAAATAAAATGAAATTTTATTTGTTTAACTTTCATAAGAATTTTGATTTGCTTCTTGGCCTAGATAATATGAAAGCGTTAAAGCTGCAGTTAGACTTTGTTAATAATAAGATGTATTATAAAAACAAAGAGATTCCCATACAATACTTTGATTCTGTAAAAAGTGATGTACATGATGAAAACAATAAACGTACTGCTATAGCAACCTACACTATTCAAGCGCGCACTCAACATGTGATCGAAATTCCAGTTAATGTGAAGGAAGGTGAATGCCTGCTACAGTACACAGACCTTTCCGGCCTGGAAATACCGTCCTGTTTGATTAATGTAAAGAATAATAAAGCTATTTGTTCAATAACAAATCCATCGACTGAAGTCAAACAGCTGACGATTCTAAAACCTTTTGTAGTTGAGGATATTGCACACTATTCTATCACACCTCCACAATGTAATGAATTTCAAGACAGTTATAATCTCAATCTAGTTCATCCTCCCAACGTTGACATAACAAAAATTAGAACAGACCACATGAATTGGGAAGAAAAACAGGCAATTTCAAAATTAATTCACGAATATCATGATATATTCCATGTAGAAGGAAAAGACCTTACATTTACCAATCAAATTAAACATGTAATTAGAACAACTGATGAAATTCCCGTTTACACACGTAGTTATCGCTACCCCGAAATTTATCGTTCAGAGGTAAATAGTCAAATACAAGACATGCTAAAACAAAAGATTATTCAAGAATCTCATTCACCTTGGAATTCTCCAATATGGATTGTACCAAAGAAAAAAGACGCATCCGGTAAACAAAAATTTCGAATTGTGATTATTCCCACTACCAAATATTACTGATATACTTGACAGATTAGGGCGCTCTCAATATTTTTCAACATTAGATTTGGCAAGCGGATTCTACCAGGTAGAATTAGACCCAGGAAGCCGCGAAAAAACGGCATTTTCCACAGAAACAGGACATTTTGAGTTTCTGCGCATGCCAATGGGATTAAAGAATAGTCCTCTCACGTTTCAAAGAGCTATGAATAGCATCCTTAGAGGCCTACAAAATGAAACCTGCCTAGTATATCTTGACGACATAATAATCTATTCAGCTAGCCTAGAAGAACATATCCAGCGACTTCAAAATGTATTTGAAAGATTGCGAAAATCAAATTTTAAAATACAACTAGACAAAACTGAATTTTTGAGAAAAGAGGTTGCTTACCTAGGGCACATAGTAACAGCAGATGGCGTTAAGCCAAATCCCGATAAGATCAAAGCAATCAGAGCTTATCCCATTCCAACAACGACAAAAGAAATCAAAGGATTTCTAGGCCTACTAGGATATTATCGAAAATTTATAAAGGATTTTGCAAACCTCACAAAACCACTCACAAAATGCTTAAAAAGAAATGCAAAAATTGATGTCAGTAACCCGGAATATATAGAATGTTTTGAGACTTGTAAGAATATTTTATCTAACGAACCTCTATTGCAATACCCAGATTTTGATAAGGAATTTAATTTAACGTGTGATGCAAGTAACTTTGCAATCGGTGCTGTTCTCAGTCAGCATAAAAATGGTGGCGACCTTCCAATTGCATATGCAAGTCGTACATTGAATGAAAGTGAAATCCGTTATTCTGTAATTGAAAAAGAATTACTTGCAATAATTTGGGCAACCAAACATTTTCGGCCTTATCTATATGGAAAAAAGTTCAAAATATTCACTGATCATAAGCCCCTGCAATGGCTATTCTCTGTAAAAGAGCCCAACTCCAAATTATTACGCTGGCGACTTAAACTGGAAGAATTTAATTATGAGATAGCTTACAAAAAAGGTAAAACCAATCAGAATGCTGACGCTCTATCCCGTGTACAACTTAATAACAACAACACAAAGGTCACAACAAATAATGAGGTCGATGACATTATCAACGATGCAATAAGCACACATTTTCCCGACTTGGAAAGTCAATCTGTCATAGCTAACTTTGACGAAAGTGAAACCATTCATGCTGACCCTGACCCTGACAATGACAAAGATGACAATGATGACACCGACAGCCAAACAGTTCATTCAAATTATGAAGGAAATACCACTGTAGGAATTCCAATAGTAGACATACCAGTAAATTATGCTAAAAATCAAGTGATTCTCACACAAGTAAAATATACTCCAAGAAAGGTAAAAATACTTAAATTAATCGATAACAAAAATAGATTAATTGTAGAGATATCAGAGAATAACTTTGACGAGGATGTAATCAAACTAGTAAAATAATTTTTTGTACCAAATGTCAAATACAATCTCTATTTTCAGGATGACTTCTATGAAAAATTTGTAAATGTAATTTCCAAGTACTTCAAATCTTCTCAATTAATATTAGTCAAATGTACAAAAAAGATACTCGATGTAACCAGTGAAGAAGATAAATTAGAAATCGTTGAAACTTATCATATGGGAAAGAATAATCATCGCGGTATTCAAGAAACTTACGATCACATCAGACGAGAATACTATTGGCCTAATTTAAAACTTTACATTCAAAACTTTATCAATAAGTGTGACATTTGTTTAAAAACTAAATACGAAAGAGTACCATTAAATTTGGAAATGAATCTCACTCCAACAGCACCCAGACCATTACAAATAATACACGTAGACAGTGTCTCCCTTGAAAAAAGTAAATTTCTATCCATAGTAGACAGCTTTTCTCGATATGCACAAGTTTACAGACTAGCAGGATCGCAAGGTATAGAGATAGCTAATAAAATGATTGATTATTTCGCACATCATGGCATCCCAAAAGTAATTGTTTCAGATAATGGAACCGAATTCAATAATAATGTAATAAAGGAGTTGCTTGGAATCTATGGCATAAAAATACACTTTACTAGCACCCAACACCCACCATCAAATGGAGTTGTGGAACGATTTCACTCAACACTGATCGAACACATTAGAATTTTAAATAATAGGGATGAATTCAAAAAAGAATCTATGGAAAAGAAAGTAAAATATGCGGTTTTGTCATACAATAATAGCATCCACTCAATAACAAAATTGACACCTTTTGAAATTTTGTATGGACACATTAACACAGATAGCCTTTTCGATCTCGATATTGACAAACAGGTAATGAATGATTATGTCAGTAATCATAAAGAGAAAACGCAGAAACTGTACGAACACATAAAAGAAATATCTAAAACCAATAAAGAAAATATTTTAGCCACTAGAAACGCTGGTAAAATGCCATTGCCAGAAATCCCATCTGAAGTATATGCAAAAAATGTTCAGAAACAGAGTAAAACAAAAAACAAGTATCAAAAAGAAACAATTAGCTCAGTTAATAAACAGCTGAAAACAGCAGAGATAGCACCCCGTCATCATAACACTAAGCAAAAAGTGCATATTTCCAAAATAAAACGACCAAGAAAAATGAATGAAATTAAAAATACGAATCTAAACCCACAAGAGAATACTGTTGACACTTCAAATCCTGTTCCAGGTCCCTCCTCGTCCTGCATGGAGCAACCCCAGGGACAACAGTAGAGATAAAAAATGTGACCGTTAATTCAGGAATTGTACCAATTCATTTAGGTAGAGCAAAGCTACAATTCACATCTCATGTTTTAGTTCATAATTTTGATTTAAATACTATGTTTGTACAGATTGAAAAACTTGATAATTATTATAAGAATGTGACTCATTATTTTTGGAGAAATATTAGTTTTAGTACAAAAATTGATTATGTAACTGAAAATAGTAGTAAGCTAAGAGAAGTAATGAACCATTTAAGATTTATTAATCACACAAAATCGGTGATTGAAGAGAAGTTAGAAATAATACTTGTAGGCAATGAACATGCCAAATGTAACAAAAGAGGTCTGATTAATGGAGTAGGATCTGTGATTAAATTTATCACTGGTAACCTAGATGCTTATGATGGACAAAGATACGATAAATTGATTTCTGAATTACATAATAATCAGGATAATTTGATAAATCAAGTTGCTAATCATTATTCAATAAGTCATGATATAATTTTAGAATTTAATAGAACAATTAGCTTAGTCAACGAAAACTTTGAAGAAATCAAACAAAAAATTGTATTAGTGAAAAATGATTTGAATGACTTTGTAGAGCTAGAAAAAATTAAAGATATTTTCAATCAACTACTTATTGCTTACAATATAATGTTAAATGTTGTCCAAGACATTGAAAATTCTATAGCGTTTTGCAAAGTAGGTGTTCTTCGCCCAAGTATTATATCAACAAGAGAATTATTTAATGACGAACTTTTAAGAATATCTAAATATTATAACGGAAAACTTCCAATAGAAATAAGATTTGACAACATGTTAGGAATAGAAAAATTAGTTGATGTAGGTTGTAGATTAGTAAATAATGAAATCATTTATCTTCTCGAGTTTCCAATTGTAGAAGAGGTAAATTTTGATCTGTATAAATTGCTTTCAATTCCAAGTAAAATTAAATCAGGGTTTGCCACAATTCTACCAAGAAACGAATATTTTTTGAAGTCCTCTGATAAATCAAGACATATTAACATTATAGGATTAAATAAAAATTGTAAGTCACTTATAGACTCAGAGTATCTATGCTCATCTGAAGCCATCATACATCAGAAATTGAACTGCGAAACAGCGATCATCTCGTCTGGTACAACAGATAACTGCAAGTACACTGCTCTTGAAGTAAACGAAAATCTTTTAAAGTGGATTCCTGAAATGCAGCAATATCTTGCAATTCTACCAAACAAAGAGACATTCAACATTGAAAGCAGCACCGAAACCGCTGTCAAAATATTGCAAGGTATTTATTTCATTGATACGACTGAGGGCAAAATATCTTTCAAAGGAAAGCCACTACTTCATTCAACCAAATTAAGAGGGCATCCAAAATTTCTGGATGACTTCGAATTAGAGCTTCAACAACATCAGCTGCCAGATTTCAAAGTGAACATTAAGAATTTGGACTTTGATAAAGTGAACACCAACAAGGTATCGCCCATCATTCCAAGAACACTCATAACCACAGACTATATCTATACTTCACTTCTGTACGCTGTTATCATCTTGAGCATTATCTTCTACTTCTTCCGCCTGATACTCCAAAACATCCGTCAGCCTCCAGTTATCAACCAACAACGACCCCCGGATGTTTTATTTAGGGAAGGAGGAGTTATATGTTAGAAAAATACGAATTCAATATATTTTTTTTGCGAACCTTGCATATTTCTTGGAATTGTACAGTTCTCATGCCTCGGCTCACGCCGGAGCATTCGTAGTCAGTCTGAGACTCGTTAGCGGAGAGTGAACATCTCCTTGATCGTATTAGTTATATTATTATTATTGTACTTTTTACTCAATCTCTATAATTTGTAACGTGTATTAAGAAATAAAAATTGTTTTTAAAAACACCAAAGTGTTTTCCCGAAATTTAACTTATATATATATACACCTAATATATATTTACACCTGACCATCATTTTGGCATCCACACATTGTTGATTTACATTCATTGGATGTCTGTGTGTAATCGTGCATCCTTATACGGACGCCCAATTACATTCCTCAATAAGATCGTTAGAAGAGGTTGAAATAGGTTAGGTTTGCCCCATGCCAACTTCACTCACAACAGAAATCACGTGACAATTCGTCAGTTATTATCATCAGCTCTACACTAGTTTGTAAAAAAATGTAAAACGTTATATATTTTTATATATTATTAAGCTACTCTGAACTTTAGTTTTAGTTTGTTTGAGATCGATGATGGTGTAACAACCGAAACTAGTATGTCACGGTTTTCAATAAATATGGTTGTGACAACTTTATGTCTTATTGTTCATTATGGATATTTTCCACAATATCACCTTCACCACTACAAAGATAAATATAATAATGCAGATCCTACTTATTATTTTTCAGCAAATACTCGATTTGAATTTAGGAACTAGAGAATACATAAATAAGCGTAAGTTTGAATAATTTTCCAATGCACAAATCATAAGTTATAATATTTGAAATGTTTATAATATCTGTGATGTTTTTTGTGACAGAGTAATTTATGGAATTAATATCTATGATCAAAACTGATACTATATTTTTTCTATTTAAATGATGATTTCTACTCATCTGTGATGTTTTCCATGACAAAATACCTAATGAACAATCTAATTTAAAACTGACACTGTATTTCACTTTTAAATAATGTTTATATATATTTATATATATATATATTAACTCACATATATTGGAGATGGTTGAGGAATGCATTTCACTTCTGAAAAAAAGCTTCATCAGCCTGCCGCCAGGGGTCATGCTTTGTTGAGGTTAGGGTGAGCAGCTATTATGTAGTTAAAAATTGCATTTGATTTGAATTGTGTTTAGTCATTGAGTAAGTTGGTTCTATCTTGTTTATGGTGTTTGAATATTTCATTTAGTTGGCAGCACTGCTGGCTGCTGAGGTTGCCTGTTGAATTCGTCTACCCATTTTTAGTAGTTTAATATGATATTTGAGTGCTTTCTACAGTTTATTTTTTTTTTTTTGAGGATGAAGCCCACATAGGTCTGAGACCTGTGCGTGGGTAATGAATTGGATGATGATGATTGATGAGTTGGACCTACAGTTGTAGGTGGGTTCCGAACCACCGGGAAGTGATTTTACAGCAGAGAACAGTGTCTTTTTTGCTGGCCAATCTAATCGGTCACCGTTACAAACGGGACCTACGAGAACGCAGCTTATCTCTCTGATTGAACAGATACCTGCTACGGCTCGCGGCTATCACTTCCCGGTTTATAATTCGTTAGTGTGTTCATAAAACTACAAGGTACCCAGATAAATGAACACAGTGAGTAGATTATTTGGTATTCGCCTTGAACTTTATTTTCCACAAACTAACCTAACATGAGACAATAGAGTGACAGTGAATTGGTACATGGGTAAAGTATAGTGGACTGAACTTTGATCACCTTGACTGAAACCAAACAAACAAAAATTTACTTCAGATTTTGGCAATAACGGCGTGCGGGTCACTACCTTCTGTCCGACTTTCCATCTCTCCGAATATACCATTTGTCCGACTTTTGTACCTGTGGTCAAAAATTAAGTCAACTAAGTATTTCCACTTGTCCGAATAACCATTTGCACGAATATACCACTTGTCCGACTTCTACATGACGCGTTATAAAGCCAGAAACAACTTCTCCGAATATACCACTTGTCCGAATCTACCACTTGTCCGACTCGACTGTAGCGCATTCTAGCGGCAGAATTATCATGTCCCAGGCACTGGGTACTCTAGCCTTTAATCAACGCCTTCTAGAGATACTTCTGCATTATCTATCGCCTATCTCTGTATGCTAAGCTATAAAATATAGAAAATTAAATAAAAATAGTTTTCGTCTTTTGAGGTTAGCTCTGTTGTTCAGCCATTAGATTAGATATTTGTCTATTAGCCAATAAATTGAGAGTTAGTGATATTCGACTCAGATTCGGCAAATAAATTATTGATATAAATCTCTTTGAGACTAGTATTATGCTATGCTACTAAATGCCATCACATTCATTATATTATGCCAACAAAGAACAGTACTAATGAAAAACTTCAATTTCAATGCCAAGTAGTCTTTTCCCCAATAACATTACACCAAATTATTTTTTACCAAGTGTGGGAATAGAAAGAAAATGAACCTTGCGAACAGAGATTTCTATGATATACTTTCTTCAAGGTATCTAGACCTAGACTATGAGGTAGGCTACATGTTTGAGGAATAGAAGGTATTCATGGTACTTTCACAGAACTATTGCTCTAACCGGTCAGGAACTATAGAACTATGGAGTCTGCATCCAGAACTATCGTTTTTTTTATGTACTTTGAAGTAGGATCCAACGAATTCACTGCTCACTATCCTAAAAATGAAAAGCATTTTTTAAATAGCTCAAAAATGGAGGAGAAAGTCGATTCTGATGCTCTCTCACCACCCCAATTGAAGATTTTGATGACCTCATTAACGACCAACAATATTGTTATCAGGAATATGCCTAGGGAACTTCTGATAGGGTTTCAAGATCCATATAATATATTGATTAACAGATAAACTTTTGGGAAAATTGAGTCTCATATTTAACTCATACCTCAAGAATTGAGAACCTAACACTTGATTTGTGTAATGTAAGTTTTATGCACAATAGGCTATTGAGCAATACAAATTTCACAATAATTGTTAACTGTAAGTGTTGTGGCTCGTGAGCTAGGTTTTTATACATAAGAGACTCACGCAATAACTTGAACACAACTTGGATGTATACAAGTATGGTCTGATACTCTACTCAGAATTCAAAGTAGCAATTAAGGTTTGATTTTTGTGAGCAAAACATTCCAATAATAACAAAACAGTTATCTCTTAATTTAATTGAATCTTAAACAAGATTTCATAACACTTAATCATTCACAATGTGAAAAGGAGATGAATAAATACTCTATTTGAATTGAGATTTTGGTTTTAGAAGAAAACTTCAATCTGAACAATTCCAATATTTCAAATTTAACGGCAAACTCATGCTGATTGGTAATTGGCTGATTTCTCGACGCGTCATGCCAATATCTCAATGCCATCTTGTGTTCATGTCATGTAGGCTGTGCCTGTTGTATCTTTACTTGATTGTGTTTCGCAATAAATAGATAAATAAATAATATACTCATTAATCCTATTTGACACTATTACAGCAGTTTCTAGTTATCAAATTATTATAACGAAAAGTAAACATTTGATAGTGTGTGAAAAAATAAAAAAAACACGATATTTTCGGTTAGGCGTGATAAACTACGCCGCTAGAATGCGCTACAGTCGAGTCGGACAAATGGTAGATTCGGACAAGTGGTATATTCGGTGAAGTGGTTTCTGAACTTATAAGATGTCATGTGAAAGTCGGACAAATGGTATATTCGGAGAAATGGATAGTCGGACAGATGGTGGCCCCCACGGCGTGCATCTGAGATCAGCATATTACAGTTGAAATAGGAAACTCATTTTCTGTTGCCCGTACTTTTGATTTGACGGAGAAAATATCAGAAAATATCAGACGGAGAAGTATCAGGGGTGAGCTTCCTTAACGGTGCTTTCAAACACCCTATGAAATTGAAATATACTGTTATCTGTTATTTCTCCTAATGAATGAACATTTTGTTATCACCACACAAAATTTTGTTTGCCGTTATCTTGACAGATGCTATATTCTATGATCAAACTCTCGAATTTATTATTTCTGCAAAGTGTATGAAACATCGTAAAAATAAAAAAAAATAATAAGACAATCATATCACTAAGTAGGCCTACGTGAGATAGAAATTGCTCCTAAAATATGATTCGTACAACGACAAGCAAGGGTAACCCGGCAGTGATACTTGACTCATACAAATATAGAAAGGCAGGAGTTTTGTCATCTGGTGAAGCAGTTTGGAGATGGTTGGATAAAAACTGCAAAGCTAGCTTAAGAACGGACTCGGAAACAAACGTTATCAAGGATAGAATAGGCAAACATGATCACGAAAGAATGGAAGTAAAAACGCCACCTGCCTCATCTCGCAATAAAACACTAACTCATAATACGCCACCCACCGTATCTCAACTAAAAATCTCGTCAACACCTGGAGCCAGCTTACCGAATAGGAAAAATCACGTCATCAATCAATCGCCAATAATAAGCTGTCTAACTGAGTCTTTTGATGAAGTACGGTAGCGCCTGAATTTCATAACAGTAGGCCTACATCGGCTGCAGCATCTCTGGCTACATCAAAATGCTGTTCACACCTAGAGCAAGAGATTCATCAACTGAGAGATAAACTTGATAAACGAAAACTAGAGTGGGAGGCTGCTATAGATCGAGCTGCTGAGATGGAGATTAGCCTGAACGACTTCAGAGAAAAATGCATGTGTATCACACTAATAAAGAATAACGTGTCTTGTAATACAGAGGACGATGAAATCAAGTCCTTTGAGGAAAAAATGACAAATGATAAACCGGTATTTTTAGAGGAAATAATACAAACTTGAAATGATGCTGAGATCCATGTCTTAAACAAACAAATAGAAACAAATGTTAATCACAATTGAAACACTTGAAGCCGATAATTTATGTTTACAAAACACGATTGAGGCATTAAAATTAGAGTATCAAAGTTTATGCATTGCAAATCCAAAAATCTCCTTTAGTAATCTTAATAATTATATAGATATAAACCCAAACAAATTAATTTTAAATTTAAATCAAGAGGCAATGTTCACTTGTGGGCAGATAGTCAGGGACGAAATATGAGAGACATGATCTGGGAGAGACTGCCAGTGTTGGTTTTAGTTGTGATGCATATGTTGCGCCTGGGGCAACTTTTGAAATAATTTCAAGGGAAATGCTTTCTTGTTCCAGAAGGTGTAAGAATGGGAAAGAATGACTGGGTAGTGGTTGTAGCTGGCAGAAATAGCTTTAAGAGCAGCGATATTGAGAAATATATTAGTAAGCTCAATAGGTTAGTGAAAGAATAGCCTATAATAACTGTAATCTAATCTTGGCAACAGTACCCTATAGATACGATTTGAATTTTGATGCAATTGAGAATGTAATGATAGAGTTACTGAATAATGCCATTCGTTCCCTATAATAATAATGGAATATATTTTCTTGATATCTGGAAATTTGAACCATCTAGTCATACTCAACATGGGCTGCATCTGAATAGTAGGGGTAAGCAGAATTTGAGTAAACAAATCACATCAATAATTGTAGAAAATGAAATAATTAAAAATCGTCCTGAAAATACGAAAACTTCTCAAAATTACAATGTAAGTAACTCACAAAAAAATTATTTCACATAAAGTTTGATGGACTGTCAAACAGTGTTCAGGAAACCCCTGTTGACCGGTTTCCTCCTTTGACTCCTATGCAAGGGCCTGCTTCTCAATCACCAAAAACTCATTTCCTGGATCATAACAGATTTTTAGACATGCCTCATCCAGTTCAATGTCCGAACCGATCCATGTAAACATCAACACCAAGGTAACAATATTGCATCAAAATATCAGACATCTTCCTTCAGCTATAGAACCTTTAGAAATCACCCTAGATGACATAAACACCGATATACTGCTGGAGACTGACAACATGACCCCTGACGCCTGAAGGGGAGAGGTGAAGAAAGGTGTAATGGCGTAATAGCTCCACTATGCCTTGCACTAAATAGAGCACGAATCTGAGCTAGTGGTACTTGGGTTATATACATCACTGCTGTTATAGTGAGCCAGTTGAGTCGCTCTCAAATGTGCTGTATTCATCAATATTCACTGCGAATTCCTTTCAGGGGTCAAGTTGCCAGTCTCCAACAGTAGTTGTTCTTACTGAGCACAAAGTAGATACTCATCAGCTACCTCATATAAACATTCTTAATTATGATTTAAAGTCTTCTTACACTAGGAAAAATTTCCAAGGTGGGGGCGTGATAATACAAAGAAAAACTTATTTTAAAACTTACTCAACACCTTGGAACAATTTGAAATATACAAACACACCACACACAATAAACAAAACATTCTCAATGAACAACTAAATTTTAAATCTCACAAACTTTTTGATCACATTTTACAAAAACCAGAACACTTCTAACCAAAAAACTGACATGATGATCTAGGAACCCATGCCTCTGAAGATGGATCTCATAGATTTGAAAGCGCTCGGCCAACAGATTAAGTGAGTTATACTTGTTTTTTTTAAGTTTATATTACATATTAGTGGAAACAAGATGGATCTTCAACATCATAACTTTATTTACTTCCTGATTAACAAAATCAGCAAGTCCTCTGACTTTTTCTATCATGGCTGCTTGTAATTAATTTGTTGTTCATGGATGTTATATTCTACTGGATATTCTCCTGTAGCTTGGTTTCCATGGACATGGATATTTTCCTGTAGTTTGCCTTCCATGGGTGAAATATTCTCCTCCATATCTTGAATATTTCCTTGTAGTTAGCCCTCCATGGATGTAATATTCTCCTGCAATTTACTTGCCATGGATGTCATATTCTCTTGTTGTTTGCCCTCCATCAAAGGTGATGCATCCATTGGGGCAGGTGGGGCTGAGCCCCACCAATAATTCCATGAAAGAAAAAAATATTAGTTCATCAGAATGAATACTGAATTAATAAGAGAACAGTGCATGAATTTGTAAGGCAAGTATATTAATTTGCATGCTGATTGCGAGTAGCCATGGTCTGGACTGGTTGGGCTGATTTCCAAGTAGCCCTGGCTATACAAAGCTGATATACATTGGGTCTATAGATGGGTGATGTCAGACTGATAGGCTAGCTCTCCAATTTTGCAGCACCATATGCTGCAGGAAATTTGCTATGGGGCTTAGCCCAAGTTGAACAGTTGTAATAATGTTGACCAGTGGCTCCATTCCACACAGTTCATGCTCCACTGGAAGAGTACGTAATATGATGTCTGGACAACACCCATACAGAAAGTAAACTATTAACAGCATTGTTTATTAATTAACTGTTATTATTCATTACTTACTTTTTGTTAGTGAGTAAGTTGAAGTAAACAATGAATTTGAATCAAGTTGACAGTTTACTCTGCACAAATTTTTTGATGTTGCCATTGCAGGTGAAAAAGCAAATTGAATAGTTAGGCTGGTTAGGCACACATCAGCCCAAAGATTCAAGCTTGTTGTAACATACACAAAGCAAAACAGAAACTCTTGTACCTCATGGTTCACTAGAAAGTCATGGTTAACTCCAAGCATTAAAAAACAAGCTTCATTTTGTTTTTATTGTCTATGTTTTGATAATAATAATCATAAGGGAAATGATGATCTTTGGATGAAAATTAGCTGTAAGGATCTCAAACACTTGAGTGAGAAAATTAAGAAACACAAGTAAAGTAACACTAATTCAACCAATGCAATTAAATATCCAGCCCAAGATCACATCTACAATGGTAAGATTGATATACATGAATTCGCTTGTTCATTGACCTATTCTCTACATCCCTCTTGACTGTGTAGATATAATCACTAACACAGGAATACTCAAAAACTGTTCTGCATAGTAATTATTGCCAGTATTTATATCTATTTATTTTTTCTTACAAAGAAAGACAATACTATACTCTAAATCCTGATTTTTTTTACAAATTGGCCATCCTAACATAAGTTTTATAAGTTGTCTGTTGGGAATAGACAGTACGAAGAAAAGACTTGTCTTTGGAGTAATATGGGCAAAAACAGACTCGCTGGCCTAGCACTCTTGTCAGTTCATCAAGATATTACATTGGATCCTCAAGATATTCTGGAAAGATTTGCTAAAAGGAGGGAAGAGGCGCTTGGATTTGCTGCTATAATTGTTATTTCAACGCTGTGTCATTGATTTTAATTTTTTTATTTAATTTTTTATTTGCTTTATTACTGAAGTACAAGGCCAAATTTTATGAACTTCATTTATGCTATCATTCATTAATTATTTTATGTATAAAACATGATGACTTAAATTTATGAATATTAATTTCCATATTTGTATCGAAATTTATTTATATGTCAAATAGCTTTCTCCCCAACATCTAGATAACTAAAGATCGATAAATAAGTTAGAGTCAAGTCGAAGTAATCAAGTCAATCATTCAAGCATGGGGAATATTAGATTAGGTTGAGTGAGATGAAAATTCTGTGACTTGGACGCTGATCTTACATCTTATGTATAAATATACTACACAGGTAAAACAGTATATATATAAATTTAAAACTTGATCCGCCCCTGCCATGACCCCCCCCCCCCCTGGAATTCCAGTCTAGATCCGCACCTGGTCTTGACAATATTCTGACTGAAATAGACCTCACGACCGACCCACAGGTGTATTTAAAAATCAGCCCCACCAGTGGAAAACTAGATGTGCCACTAGTGCCCTCCATGGATATAAAGTTCTCCTGTAGTTTGCCCTCCATGGATGAAATTAATTTTGTATCTGGAGTCTCAAATGGGTAAGTATAGCTGGGTCTCTACCCTCTACCAATAACGCCTCATGAAGCCGGTCTTGTAGAGATGACTTCTTTCCAGATGATTCTAGATCACAGCCTCTCAACTCATGTTTGAGATTGGTCAATTTCAAATCGCACAATGTAATTTTGCCAGCCATTTTTAATAATATTAAAAAAATTCTTAGCTTTTGACATCAATTGTTACATGTTCTATAACTAATATGATGCTGGCAACACTTGAAATTAACACTTGCACTTTATTTACACAAATTAATCTTATAACTAATCGCAAAAAAACCAATAAGAAAAAACAGATCAATTATTACTACCAGCTAATATAATAATGAATTTTTTGAATCTCTGTATAGAAATTAACTACTAATTATGAATAGGCTGGTCAATAATTGAATAAACAACTATCTAATAAACTGTTCACAAGCACTTGATATGGTTAAAAACAATATATATATATATATATTGTCTATATACTCTGTCACTCAACTAGCACTGGATAATATACACTGGATATATGATCACATGGTCTGTAAAATTACCACTGGATCTGAACGTTGGGAAGATCAAACAACACACTTACTTAACACAATTTAGGAGATCCCTTTTATACTGTTTTCATTCATGATTTCCAGAAATGGTTTGATATCTAGTGGAATGTTCTAGTAGACTCTTGAAAGTCATCAAAAACACTAGAACCAACCTGAGCAACAGGAGTGAGAGTGAGTCAAGAGAGTCAATTTACAATCTCTTAAAGTACGTTTATCAACCAATAAGGAAAAATGCTTACAAAACGAGTGCATAGACAATTGCTTGTCTTGCGTTTTTAACAATATAACAGGATAATCAATTGTTACACCTCTATTTCCACTAATTTGAAAGAAAACAGACAGCACCTTGAAAACATACATGAATCTCACTGGTAGAATTTTAAGATGGCAGAAAATTGGGAAGGTATGCTCATCAAAGTTGCTGCCCGTCATCAATCTAACAAATGCTTTTTGCAGCTTGATGATTGGGTCCTGGCTGGTATAGTACGAACTACCCCAACAGGTTATTCCATAATCTATTTTTGAATGCACAAAGGAAAAATAAAGTTCCTTCACAACATTAAAATCGCATAAAAAACCAATGCGATGAAAGACCATTAAATAAAACCTCAATGATTTCTTCAGTACTGCGATATGCTGTTTCCAATTCAAATTATCATCTAGTGTGATACCTAAATACCTTGTGCACTTTGTCAAACTGACAACTGGGCAACCACAATCGGCATTATGACAAACTGGAGAGTGTAAACGCAAAGGATCAAGTAGTTCTGAATTTCCAGTGAGGCTGAAAATCATGTAATTAGTTTTTGATACATTAATCTTAAGCTTGTTGCAGGCAAACCATAAAGAAATTTTATTTAAATCAGACTGAAGTTTGGTGTGTAAATCATGGATACTATTACTAACTTTTCATGTGAAATTTAACGACATGCAGTCAAATATTTGTTAAGAATAAGTATAATAACTCACTTAAACTGGCCGAGTACTTTCGAATCTATGAGATCCATCATCAGAGGCTCCTAGATCATCATGTCAGTTTTTTGGTTAGAAGTGTTGTGGTTTTTGTAAAATATGATCAAAAAGTTTGTGAGATTTAAAATTTAGTTGTTCATTGAGAATGTTTTGTTTATTGTGTGTGGTGTGTTTGTATATTTCAAATTGTTCCAAGGTGTTGAGTTCGTGTCCTTTAGATTTTATGTGTAGAATGTGTAGGTTGGTACTGATGTCGGTAAAAGTGTGTCCAGTTTGAATGATATGGTCGGCAAAATTCGATTCAGCTTTGGATGTGAGGGCCTGAAAGTGTTCCTTGTAACGTTGTTTGAATGTGCGGCCTGTTTGTCCTATGTAGAATTTGTTACAATCAGAGCAGTTTAGTTTGTAGATCCCTGGGAGATCGTATTTGTTTGTGTTCAGTGTGGTTTTGAGTGTAAGTGCATTTTTTATTTTGTTTTTTGTTCTGAATGAGATGGTGTGGCCGGCTTTTTTGAAGATTTTTGCTAGTCTGTGTGATTGTGGATTAATGTATGTCATTGTGATGTATTTTTTGTCAGTGGTGTTGGTGTTTTGTTTTTTGTTTCTTATTTTATGATTGAGTTTGTCAATTAGGTCGTGTTTGTAGCCGTTTTCTTGTGCTAGGTATTTTATTGTATTTAGTTCAGTGTGGTAATTGTCGGTGGAAAGCGGTGTGTTGTTGAGTCTGTGTAGCATTGACCTGAATGCTGAGTGTTTGTGTTGTGTTGGATGATTGGAGGTGCTGTGTATTAGGGTATCTGTCATTGTTGGTTTTCTGTAGATGTTGAAGCTGTGTTGTTGGTTTGTGTTCTTTGTAATTGAGAGGTCTAGGAAGTTTATTGAATTGCTTTTCTCATATTCAGCTGTGTATTGAATGTTCTTATGTATTTTGTTTATGTATGATCGAAGTTGTTCACATTGTCTTTTGTTTCCTCTGTATAGCAATAGAACATCATCTACGTATCTGTGCCAGTATATTATGTTCTGTGAAAATTTGTTATTAAAGAGTATATGAGTGTTTTCGCAGTGTTGGAGATAGATTTCAGCAAATATGCTTGAGATTGGTGAGCCCATTGGCAGTCCATCAGGTTGTGAGTAGAATTTGTTGTTGAAGGTAAAGTAATTTTGTTGAGTGATGATTTTTAGGATGTCTATTATTTCATTTATATGTTCTGTAGTTGTGTTGTTGTGAATAAGGATGTTCTGTATTATTCACAACAACACAACTACAGAACATATAAATGAAATAATAGACATCCTAAAAATCATCACTCAACAAAATTACTTTACCTTCAACAACAAATTCTACTCACAACCTGATGGACTGCCAATGGGCTCACCAATCTCAAGCATATTTGCTGAAATCTATCTCCAACACTGCGAAAACACTCATATACTCTTTAATAACAAATTTTCACAGAACATAATATACTGGCACAGATACGTAGATGATGTTCTATTGCTATACAGAGGAAACAAAAGACAATGTGAACAACTTCGATCATACATAAACAAAATACATAAGAACATTCAATACACAGCTGAATATGAGAAAAGCAATTCAATAAACTTCCTAGACCTCTCAATTACAAAGAACACAAACCAACAACACAGCTTCAACATCTACAGAAAACCAACAATGACAGATACCCTAATACACAGCACCTCCAATCATCCAACACAACACAAACACTCAGCATTCAGGTCAATGCTACACAGACTCAACAACACACCGCTTTCCACCGACAATTACCACACTGAACTAAATACAATAAAATACCTAGCACAAGAAAACGGCTACAAACACGACCTAATTGACAAACTCAATCATAAAATAAGAAACAAAAAACAAAACACCAACACCACTAACAAAAAATACATCACAATGACATACATTAATCCACAATCACACAGACTAGCAAAAATCTTCAAAAAAGCCGGCCACACCATCCCATTCAGAACAAAAAACAAAATAAAAAATGCACTTACACTCAAAACCACACTGAACACAAACAAATACGATCTCCCAGGGATCTACAAACTAAACTGCTCTGATTGTAACAAATTCTACATAGGACAAACAGGCCGCACATTCAAACAACGTTACAAGGAACACTTTCAGGCCCTCACATCCAAAGCTGAATCGAATTTTGCCGACCATATCATTCAAACTGGACACACTTTTACCGACATCAGTACCAACCTACACATTCTACACATAAAATCTAAAGGACACGAACTCAACACCTTGGAACAATTTGAAATATACAAACACACCACACACAATAAACAAAACATTCTCAATGAACAACTAAATTTTAAATCTCACAAACTTTTTGATCATATTTTACAAAAACCACAACACTTCTAACCAAAAAACTGACATGATGATCTAGGAGCCTCTGATGATGGATCTCATAGATTCGAAAGTACTCGGCCAGTTTAAGTGAGTTATTATACTTATTCTTAACAAATATTTGACTGCATGTCGTTAAATTTCACATGAAAAGTTAATATTAACAACGCAGTTCGTCATGGAACAAGAAATCCAGGATACTATTACTTAAATATGAGAGTGCAGTATCATCTGCAAAAGCAGTGATACGACCATTGAAGTTACCATTATACAAATCATTGACAAAAATCAAAAAAAGAATAGGCCCAAGGACTGATCCCTGCGGTACATTATTATTATTATTATTATATGGTAGTTGCAATCATGTGTTAGAGTGAAACATTTTCTAAGATCTTCAATTTAAAAAAAAATGTTTAATAAAAATTATTCAAAGTTATTAAATTTGTAGTGTTGATATACTCTCAAAATGAAGAATAGAAAGTCACTCTTGTGAAGCGTTTTGCTATTATAATTTTCCTAAATATAATATTCTAAGTTCAATAGGGAGTTGTAAAATTTTACTTAGTATATTAAATTTTCGGTTAGATTTTTATTTATGGTTTATGTTATATTGATTTGCTAATTTATATTGCTAGATATTTTATAATAAATAAAATATTTCTCATGTTTTACATATTCAACTAAAAAGTTTAAAATTAAAAAATGTAAAACAAAAAAAAACCGACTTCCATAAAAAATGCTAAAAATATTAAATACAAAAGTTCAGAATAAAGTATTCATTTCAAACTGAGAAAATTTGTAATTTATTGCAAGTAACCTTTTGAGGTCATCAAATATTTTATGAGTTTATGGAAAATTTAAAGTATTTTTTTTGTTTTAATTTTTTAAAATTATTGATCAATTTCAAAATAATTCCATCCTATTCTGCTGAAAATTTAAAACTTTCCTGAACAGACTTTGAAAGAAGAGTAGGCTACCTTTGCATAGAACTCAGCTGAATGGTTGACACCATTTATTAATTTTTTCAATGCAAGAAGTTGGAAATACTAAAGAACTCAGTTACAGTAACTAAGCATTGCTCTTTAAAATTACTCATTATGTTGAAAGTTTGTAGCCTATAATGGTGTTTTGAAAAATTTCTTTTTTTAACACCACTTCACCAACTAAGTTAATTTAAGGGTGGGGAGGTTGCAAGTAAAAATATTTTCAGGGGAGAGGAAGGGATATTCACATAAATAATAAGGTCCTTAATGCTGCAAAAGACACAAATAAAGCTTTTTTCATTGTTGGAGTGACCTTAGCCGAGTGGGTTAAGTGCTGGTTTGCTAATCCAAAGGTCCTGGGTTGTGACCGAAAGATTTTCCTTGGGCCACTCCCGTGTTTCAGAGGACACGTTAAGCGTATCGGTCCTATTATTATTATAGTGTTGGTTGAAAATTTTGGGGAGGTATAAATACACGACCCCCCCCCCCCTCACTGGCTTTGCCTCTGTTACATGGTGAGTTGATTCTCAGTTGGAATTGGTCAGTAAAATTGTAATGTGCTATTTTTTTCTAGAGATTCACGCACGTATAAAAGGAACAAGGACATCACTATCAGGAACCCCACAAGACATAACCTTAGAAGAAATATGTCAGATGAACAAGAATAGGAACAATGGTAAATACTTTATTAACTTCTACAATTTACTATTTTTGAATTCTATATATAAGTTATTATTTTGATATGATATAGAATACAGCCGGCTCCAGTTTATTTTACTATATGTGAACATATTATCAACTAGCGGATTACCAATGCTTTTCAAAGGGATTTTAAGTGTAATACTCATTGTTTAAGTATTCAATAATTATTATTCTTGGTCTATATATAACTAAAAATGAATGTTTAGTTTATGGATTTGGACCGCCTTTATCAGCGGAGAAAAATGAACTAAGTCGTATTACGCATTGAGATTAGCATGAACTTTAAAAAAGTGGATTAACCCCCCCGCACAATCTTTATTGATTTGAAAATTTTCAAACTTTGGGGACCAACGTTTATTTACAAATTTAACAGACTTGTTATGTGGTTTTCAACCGCCTTGGTGAGCTAAGTAGTATGTGCTATATCACATGTAGATAGCTCAAGTTCTCAAAAGTAGAACCTCCCCTGACAAACCCTCGAACAAAGTTTTGAGGGGGGGGGGGGGGTTTCCAGTGGACCACTCAAGAAAAATTTCAGCCCAACCAAGATAGATTTGATCACAGGGCCCTTTGTTCTATCCTTCTATCCACTACACCACCGAGTGACAATGAAGAGATGTGCTAAAAGCTGTCTTGACACTTCAGATGAAAATAATTATTGATTGTCATATTATGATCTATGACTGGGTGAACAACAACAACAATCAGTGGAAGAATTTCCAAGTTTTGAGCATTTATTTTGAAAAGTCTGAAAGGAAAATTAAAACTTGGGCTTCGAGGTGCACTGAATCGAGCTTACAGGAAACTTTGAGCCAAATTTAGTGTTCCAAATTGTTGCCGTTTTTGTAAAATCCATGACTGACACACATACACACACCCATACAATGAGAGAAAAACAAAAATTAACAGGAGCTATAAAGAGATAGATAAAAGAGATATCCATAACGTTTTGTGAAATCCATAACACACCTACTCTCTGTCATTATATAGAAGATACAACACAAAAAACACCTTATGCTATCAAAATGATACACATGTTCAGTTGAAGCCCTTCTAGATGGGTGCTAAGAACGACAAGAATTAACGTTTTTTTTAAACAAAGCCATTATTTTTTATTAATATGTAGAATCTTGCTGTGCAGAATGGAACTTTTGAGTCGCATCGGACGCATTTCGAACTAGGTGGTTCTTTGGCGCTTGGTTGCAGACAAGCGATCAGTCTGCAGCCAAGCGCCAAAGAAGAACCATATAGTTCAAAACGGGTCTGCCATGACTCGAAAAAGGTCAGTTCCGCACAGCAAGAATCTACATCATTAATGTAGTTCATTATTTTTTAGCTTTTCTAGATTATTAAGTGGACGAGAACATTGAAATTTGGTGTACTGTACAATAATTATTTCACATGTTTGGTTGAGGAACCAAGATGCGTGTGAAGAAAATACTTCGAAAGTTTTCCTTAAATGACGAATGTTGAAATTTTAGCATTTCTTTAACGTTTCTCAAGAACTACATTACAGAAAAATTTAAAAATTGGAACACAAGAACGGTGAGGACTTGGACTAATATCTACTAGAGAAAGTGTTTCAGAATTTCCTCAATTTTGAAATTATATTTGATTGCTATAATTTACCTAGAACCAAGCGACCAAAAATATTGATATTTGGTGCACGTTTCATTGAGCCTCTTAATGTGGGATGATAATAAAAGTACTCATTTTCTTTAAGAGACGCTCAAAAACTAAATTTTTTTTTAATATTCAGTATGGTATTTTTTAGCATTTGAGCCCAAAATCTATGGTTTTGGGAATTTAGTTTATCACCATATCTTGAGAGCCCTGTGCTTGGGCCATAAAAGTTTGGTATAAATTATGCCAAATACCTCTGCTACTACGGACATGGTGTGTATGACTCAATTTGAAATGAATGCAACCTGACAGTGTTTGAGGCATCCAACCAGCAGTTGTAAGATCTGTGTGTGGTTCGAATCCTGGCATTTATAATATATATTTTTTCTCTTTTGGCATTCACTTCCATTGGTTATTCAAGCGAAGTTATCTCTTGCTTTGATTCTGCCAAATATAATAATCAATAGACTATACATTTTTTCTGTGATGATTTCATAACAAAATACTTAATTAACAATCTTACCTATATCAAAATTGACACTATATTTCCTTTTTCTATTTAAATTATGATGTCAACACTGGGTATTCACTCAAAAACATTCAAACTGACTTGGAAATTCTACACATTTTCCAAAAAAGTCACAGACTAAATACACTGTATCAACATGAGATATACAAACACCACAAACAAGATAGAACCAACTTACTCAATGACCAAACACAATTCAAATCTAATGAGATATTCAATTGCATAATGGCCGCTTATCCTGAACTCAACAAAACATGTTCCTGGTGGCAGGCTGACGAAGCTTTTCTTGAAAGCGAAATGCATCCCTCCCATATAAGGGCGGAGTAAGAATCATAATTAAAACAGAAATGCAGTGTTAGTTTTGATATTGGATTATACATTTTTTTATTGTACAGTTCTCTTCTTAAAAATGTTTCTATGTCATGTTGCAGCTCTTCTGGGAGCAATGGAACTCTGCGCAAAAACTAGTTCTGGCAAAATTCAATTTAGTGCATTGACTGGATTGTTGCGCCAAAAAAGGTAAGATACCGGTAGACTTAAATTCACATCTACACTCATAAATAACTTTATTCCACTTTCTACTCTTCAAATGTTTGGCATGTTTGCTGAACTTGATTCAAACAGGGTGACTGAAGCTTGAGAGTCAGCCAGGCTGCTAACAAAAGCCTATTTGGAATGTGTGACTCATCTTTATTGACAGTTGATTGCAGACGACTTTGAATCAGCTCTGCCAGTTTATTAAATAATATTACTTTGCCAGATCGATTCAAGTTAGATGTAGACCAGGATTATTGAATATATTCCTGAATATATATAGTGAATGGGAACACCTTTTCACATTCCAAGTGAAAAAAAATTTTTTATCAAATAAACTTTGTGTCACAAATCATTGAAAGGTATATAAAACGTTAGGTCTATATCTCTCTTATCAGAAATCAGTGGTTGAATAATTAAACATTTCAGATTAAGAAAACAAAGCTTTTTAAGTCACTCTTCCCATTCACCCTGCCGTAGGGGTGAATAGGAACAGCATTTAATATTGTGTTGTGTTCTCATTCATAATGATCAGGGGTGAATGGGAATGGTTTAAAACACATGATCAACAGTTGGAATCAGAATAAATGGCTATTTTATCAAGCAGAAACTTTTTCACACATACATAGATGACTAATAATAAAAATTCTACTAAATTTCAACAAACATTTAGAAAATGGTGAACGAACTCAAGTCATTAATGAATGAAACAGAACCAAAGAATCTGGCAAATTTAGAAGCCCCAATTTTCTCTTCCAACTTTAAGAGTTTGAGATTAACCCAGAGGTTGATTTAAAATTTTTTTCCACATTTTTTGTTTTTTGACTTAGAATATTCTCCATGAATTTCTCTTTACAGTGATACCAAACATATGGTATTTTGATCATTGTAAATATTTTTAATATTTTTTTGAAAAAATACAATTTTTCCTTCTGACGTAGATTTTACCAGTGAAATTTCTGTATTTTCAAAACTTTCTAATATTTGAAACATTGAAGTGAGAAATAATTATGTATTTGGTATCAATGTAGAGGTAATTTTGTGCTAAATCATATGCTAACACTGATTTTCATGCAGATACAACACAGCTGTTCATTTCAGTTTAGATTTGAGGTTATGTTAGACTATGTTAACATAAACAGTCTATGAAGGGACAAAAACTTGATGATGGATGATTGTTAGGTAGCAAGAATAGGCTCACAGATGGAGCAATTGACCAGCTACAGTCATACTGTATGATTATAAGAGGTAAAACTTCTGTAGAGGATATATGAGGCGTGCAATTTGGGCAATTTATTTCCACAAATTGTCCACAGATGAGACACCATGTCATGGTCTTTGTCCTCCTGGTCCAGACTCATGGTGTAAATTCAAAAAACTGGAACTGGGTATCAAAAGAGTACAAACACAGAAACTCTCTGCCAGAAGCTGTGATGAAAGCCATCAAACCCATCTTCAAAGACTTGTCACAGCCCAGCCTTCTGAAGAAATGCCTCCATGGTAAAATGCAGAACACCAATGAGTCTTTCAACAATCTTATTTGGACAAGAATTCCCAAAAATGTCTTTGTCAAGCTGCATATCCTAAGTCTGGGTGTTTTTGATGCAGTGGGAGTCTTTAATAATGGCAATATAGTAAAGTGTAGAGTCTTGGAAAAGTTGGGACTGAATCCAGGATTCTTTACTATGAAAAGTATGCAAATGCTTGATTTGGAAAGAATTGAACAGTGAAAAGAAAATAAGTGATTTTGAAAGGAAAGCAAGGAGGAAGAAAATAAACTTGAGAAGGCTGCAGGAGGACCAGGAGGAAGGACAGGCAGACTATGAATATGGAATGTTTTGATGTCAGTAACTACAATTTTGCTGTTTTTCATTGTTTCTTGTACACCGTCTTTGTTTTTCTTTGTTTCCCATAAATTAGGTTTTTGAGTGATTGAAGAACATTTTCTCAAAAACTACTCAACATATGATGCTGAGATTTTTATAGGTTACTCATATCATATCTTTACACATTTTGACCCAGGGATTTTGGGGAAAAATGAGGTAGAAAAAAGTTATAGCCATATATGAACGTAATTCTTCAATGTTGAAACATACTTCTTTAAAAAATTTATTTTTCAAAATCTAAGCAATATTTTTCAATTCCCCCGGGTCAAAAGTTGTAAATAGAGCTACTAAAGATGTGGTGAAAATTTGGTAGCTATAGGACTATTTGTCACTGAGAAAATGTTCCTTACATTAACATGGGCTTAAATAGCACCTCCGGGTCCCCTTAATACAACTTCACTTGGACTAAAAAAAGCCTCATTCTCTTGAGTTGGAACAAATCTAAGAGTTCGCTTGATGTTTTGGAAAACAAACCAATGTATCCTTCATCATCTTGCTCTAAAACTTTACAAGCATAAAGTCGGTAACTGACAGGTCTTTTCCCAAATCTTTGATGAGTAAAAAGTCACCAATTGAAATATCATGTTTCATTGTGAGGGATGTTGATTCAGATTCTTCACATGTAGTTGACAGTATCAACCCATCATCATCACTGTCTGGCAAAGAGTATTCTATCTCATCTTCTGATGAATTGCCTGCTAGTTGCTGCTCCCTTTTTTCTTCCTCTCTGGCAATGGGCTCTTTTTGATTGTTGAAGGAGCACTTATATCTTCATTTTCACTCTCAAAGTCAGAAATGCCCACACTTCTCCCAGGTGTCACAGATAATTTTTTCCTTTTCTTTTTAAGATTTGATTCATCACCATGGCGAAGAGTCATGAGCAGTTTCTCAAAGCTATCATCAATTGCTTGCATAGGCATTTGATCACTGTTGTCTCTATCATTTGTGATTTCAATAGAAGTACTTTTGTAGTACTTCTTCACGTTGCAGAGGTATCTTTCCACACTTTTTGAACCCTGCAATTACATTATCTCCCCTCAAAGTGTCACAAAGGCATTTTAGTAAAGTAGGAAATTTTTCCTTTGGAATGGATGACTCTCCTCCACCAGGGCCTTTATCCTTTTCCTTGCAGATCCTGATGACATCAACAGACAAGTTATTTCCAATAAGGTACTTTTTTCCCCCTTTTTCGCTAAAATGAGGAAGTACTATTGTCTCAATCCAGTGGAAAACAAAATGAGCCAAACCATTCTGATTTTGTCCTGTTATATTAGGAGTTCTGAGGACCACCAACTCTCCAGTTATCATACACTGTATAAGAAGGCAATATTTTGCCTTCTTATACAGTGTATAAGTGTATAATTAACCATTGCCAGATGTGTTGTGACTGTGGTTTCTGTGTTGAAAATGTGCTGTGTTTTTGTGTACTCTGTAGATTATTTCTTTAGAATATATGCATCCATCACACCGAATTTGCTGAAAAGTTGATCTGATGGATAATGCAGCGGTTATTTACTTATGACCTTCATTATTAGTTTCTGCACTTTTATAAGCAGGTCAATGTGTGCATAACTTGTTCCACCCCATCCTACTATCCCATATCAGCAAGGACTGCACTACAGAATAGTAAATCATCTTCAAACACCTCAAATCAACCAATGACCTCAGCATTTGGAACTTGTAGATAAGTTTTCTCAATTGTGGTTAATTGAAGTAGTGCAGTTGAAGAACATAGAAGAACATTGACTCATGAGATTTAACATTTTGATTTTATGATATTTTTGCTGCATTTTTACAATTATCTTCAGAAATTCAATTCCATTTAACAACCCTGTCCTTTCTTCCTTAGCATTTTCAGTGTTGACTATAGTTTTGTGTGATCACGCAGTAGTGAGCAACTTTTTCTTCTACAGTAACATTAAGAGCGGATGGCTATTGTTTACTGGGAACCATGTTGTTAATTGATGTACTCTAACTGCACTACCTACTTCAATTTATATAATATGTCTGGACTCATTTTCTCAGCTAATATTTAAAAAAATTGAGTTAAATATAATTTTCAATGAAATATTACTTAATTTATCATAATTGTTAACTCAAAACTATTCTAATTTCAATACAATTTCTCTAACGTACCAATACAACCTCACCTGAAAAATGGAATTCACCTTTTTATTGGGACATTTGAAATTATATTCGGCTGCAGTTCCATATCCAGCCCAGTGATTTAATTGATGCCAATATCGATTCTTATGGAACTGCAAACTCATACACCAGAAATTAATACTAGAAATATCAAGATATTAAAAATTACATAATAATATAAAAAAGCAAAATGACTATACTTATCTGTTCAATATAATATATTAGAATCTTAAAAATCTACATAGCATTTTGGTTTATGTGTTCACATTATTGACTATATTATTCTCACAAACAGAGCCTAATTTCATCATTCTAAAAAAACAAACATTTTTAACCATACAGTATTGCACCTCTGTAATATCCACCATGTGCAATATAGCAGTGTGAAAAACGGTTGTTTCAAAGAATTCAAAGCCAAAATTTTGAATTAGATCACAATAGTTTTTAATGCCTATGAAAAAGATCTGTTATACCGTACTTGAACAAAAATCTCCAGAGTCCTCATTTGGCTGGTATGGTAAATTGGATAGCATCTCTGTAAAAAGAGCTGAAAAACAGAATAAGTCATGCTGTAATGCAAGTCTTGGTTGAATTTTAATTTTTTAAAATTTTAATCATTTCTGAAATCTATACAATTTTATTGACAAACATTTTCAACTAACTTAATTAAAATGAATCTTGAAAAAATATAAGAGATTTATTTTTATCCTTTGATTCAAGAATCATTCATTTTTCACCTTTCAAATATCCTTTAAAGAGAAGCAAATTATTAACTTTCCAGGTGAATTTAACGACTTGCAGTCAGCTTTAAATTGTGAATATATAATAAATGTACTCACATTTGGCCAAACGTTTTCGAGTTGTTGAATCTCATCTTCAAGGCATCCTAGATCGGCAATGTTGATTTTGTGGTTAGAAGAATTGTGGTTTTTGACGGTTTTGAGACTTGTATGATTTAAAATTTATTTTTTTATTAAGAATGTTCTGTTTATTGTGTGTGAGGTTGTTTGTAAATTTGAAATTGTTCCAAGGTGATGAGTTCGTGTCCTTTGGATTTTTTATGTAGAATGTGTAAGTTAGTAGTGATGTCAGTAAAGTGTGCCCAGTTTTTTTTTTTTTTTTTGTAGATTATGTCTTGGAAAATCCCGTTATGGAGTATAAGACAAGTCAGATCAACAATTATACTATCTTCTACACTAGTTACCATAATTACTATATTAATTAATTCAGGTGAGGCTTAAATTTGATTTTAAAGGAACTCTTGTACACTATAAAAAGCAACTAAATATATTTCAAATATATTACTTGTTTATGAAATATTTATACATTTTCAAGACTCTTTAAAAACTGCGGTAGCTAGTTGTAGATATTCCTACCAATATAACTAGGTTTTTGTTTGTATAAGCTACTATTGTGACTCAACAAGTGATAATCTCCTCGGCTTCTTGTATTAAAATCATGTATATCAAGATTTTGGTTAATATCATTCGTTTTTACATATAAAGTAGCTTGATACACATATAAGCAGAGTACACTTAGGAGACCAAGTCTCTTGAACAACGGCCTACATGAATCTAATCTATTTACTCTTTCTTAACACCTAACTCCTTTCTTTTGGATCTTAAACACCCTATCAAGATTTTGTTTTGATGAATTACCCCATACTAAGATAGCATACCTATGTAACAGTAAGAGCCCATGGTAAGCTGTAAAATGTAACTTTTTGTCATTCAATCTAGTGAGCTGTCGCAGGACAAATACCGCAGATGAAATTTTACAACATATTTTCTCAATGTATGGTGCCCAGGTCAATCATCTATCCAACAAAACTCCTAGAAATGCAAATTTTTCTTCCTGGTCTAGTTGATTATCGTTTACAAACACGTTTATTACCCTATTTTCATTTGAATTATGTTTGTTTTTGAACTAAAGGTATTGGCATTTTTTACTATTAATTGTTTATTTCAACTGATTTAAGAATTGGACAATGAACTGCACACCTATATGGGCATATATTTCTAAATTATCTAGAATGGAATTGCTGAAAATGAGTGATGTATCATCTGAAAATAAGAGGGCTCTATCACTAATTAATTCTTTAGGTAAACAATTGACATATAACAAAAAAAGCAATGGACCTAGTATTGACCCCTGCTGAGGCACTCCAGCTTGGACCTCTAATTTATTAGATTTATTCTTTACTATACCTATATACTATTCCCAACCACTGTAGTTAGTTCTACACGTTGTTTTCTCTCAATAAAATATGATTCAAACCATTTTAGTTCAACCCCATTTACGCCTACATTTTGCAGTATTTCCAATAAATTTCTATGATCAACACAATCAAATGCCTTTGATAGATCTAATCTAAGAAGATTGCAGTAGCTTTATCACCTGAATCTTTATCTATTAGTTTTTCAACTGTAGAAACTATTGCTGTCTTTGTTGATCTCCCTTTCTGGAAGCCATGCTGTTTATCACAGATAAAGTTAGCTTCTTGAAGGTGCAGAAGTAACCTATTTAGAACTACTTGTTCAAAAATTTGACTTATTACATTTAAAATTCTAATGGGCATATAGTTTTCCACCTTTTCTCTATCACCACTTATCTGGAACAACACCTTGTTCTAATGAATGATTGATCAGATGAATAAAAGGGTCTAACAATTGATCCTTACATTCCTTCAGAATTTTACTGGATACCCCATCCATTCCTACAGTTTTTTTATCATTCAAACTATCATTGATATTTGACAACTAATCTTGGGATACTAGGTGGAATTTTAATTCGTTCTGAATCCCGTCAGTATTCCACATGTTTGCATCACTAATACCTGTATTACAGATTTTTGAAGATTCTTAGCAAACAGTTGATAATATATGTTGAAGAAATTACAAATGTCTACACTGTCATCAATATATTTGTTATTTTCGTTAATTATTCTGGGGACACTAGTATAAGCATCTACATGAGCTACTTGCCTATTTTTGTTTATTACATCCCACACTGCTGTGTTAAAGTACACACTATTATTTAAAATTTCAGCTGTTTTCTTACATTTCGCTCTTTTCACTTCTTTAGTATAGTTTTTCTTTAGAGCTTTGTAATTATCTTCACTTAACATATTTTTAGATAGTTTGAATTCATCATATGCATCTTTAACCCTTTCTTTTTCTGCAAGGATATCACAAGTTATCCACTCTTCAATTTTGTCAATTTGTTTTTTACAGGGACTTTTTCAACTGGACAACTCATAGTAATATGAAACCTTAAAATATTAATGAAATTATCATAATTGTTATTTTAACTATTGCTATTGTAAACCCTTCTCCAGGTTTCTTGTAGCAGATTCTGCTTCAAACAATCGATATTCCCCTGTTCACATTGTTGAATTTCTTTCATTACTCTACTCTTTTTAATTGATTTATAACCTTGCAACCCCACCTCTAAGATTTGATAGTCATGATCAGATAGTTCCGAGCCGCCTAGTCTTGTTCTAGAGTAATCTATATTAGTAAGGATGTTATCAATTATTGTTTGTGATGTTCTTGTGACTCTGGTATATTCATGAACTTTTATTTCCAAGTTATTCATGTATATAATATCCCTTAAATCTTCTGTCATTTTATTCTCTGTTGCAAAGTCTGTATTGAAATCTCCCGCTACAATAACGTTTGTAAAACGAGTAGTAGTAATCTCTAAAAGCCTATTGAATAGTTCACAAAAATTGTTCCATTCCCCATTTGGTGACCTGTAAATACCTAACACCACTCTACTTCGGAATTATTGTCGATTTTTACTCTCAAACCAGTAAATTCTAAATCCATTTCCACAGCAAATTTCTCTACATATTCTAAATGAAATATTTGCATATTCTTAGCATTTTTAACGAAGATACCTACTCCCCCACTTCGATGAGATGTCCTGCAATACGACGCTTTCAATGAATACTTTGGAATATTAAGTTGTGACAATTCATCTTCTTTTAAACCATGCTCAGTAAAAATAACTATATCAGGAGCCTCTTGTTTCAAAAATACTAATACTTCGATTCTATCTATTTTGTTACGAATGTATTGAATATTCTGATCAGTGGCGTAACGTTTTCCAATTGTGCCCCCCCGCAACCGATTTTCCGGGCCGCTCTCCTCAAAATCATATAAATATCCCCCCTCATCCTTGTCACCCCTCTCTGAAAATCTTGCATAATTTTTTTGTGGGCAGTTATAATTATGCAAGAACTAAACACCTTTTTATCTATAAAATTTTAAAATTCAATCATGTTTCAGGGGGGGCTAATCTAATGATTTTAGCTGTAGCTTACGGGCTCCTGAAAGATGGAAATAGTTGAAAGTTGATTATTTTATAAATAATTAATCTTGAAACCTAGAAACCTTAAAATTGATGTCTTCCATAGGATCCACATTCACATCCTCCTTGTTATAGCACCTTCGCTCCTTTTCCCAGAAAATGTGTTCTCTCAGAATTCGCCTCGTTTGCAGACACGGACACAGGTTCAATTTCTAATAAAAAGGCATTTTATCTAAATTACCGCGAAATTACTACGTCAGGAAAAGAGAAAAAATTGAGAAATTTATTCTTAAGAGACAGAAGAGAGAAAACTTAAACTACTTTTACAGTACTTGATCCTGTTGTAAGAAAAAAATTCAACTGCGTTGGGAGAACTGACACAATTGAACCAAAACTATTATTTATATACTTGAACAATAATAATCACGTAATTTATCCGATATATCAAGGGTATAAATATTCCATCTCAACATTGTTTAAAAATGCACTAGTCTATAAAAAATAGAAATAACTAAAACATGACCGTACAACATCACAATACCATAAACGCAGCATGTTGAAAAATAGATTAGAAATGTAAAAAAATGGCTCTCCAAATAATAAAACACACGATCGCGAACTCAATTAAAAAACGTATGCAGTTTACTCTAGGCCAATTTACCGGACACGTGTATCCAACTGGACGATTCAAAAGAGACTGAATTCAAAATACTGTATGAAGAAAAATATTGTCTTTTATTTCTACACAACCCCCCCACTTTCCAAAACTTCGTATATTATGCTAATATACATTGAGGAATTCGGATGGAATTCGAGGAATAATATTAATTTCCTCTAATATTTGCACTGTGGAGACATAGCCGTCATGATTTATAACAGTCTAGATAAGTTTGTTTGAAGAGTGTTTTGTCCTCGGTATGTCTCTATTCCTGAAGTCACAACATCCTGCTTCTGAATTCCTTCACCAAAGCTATCTGCGAATTAATTGATAAAGTAAACAATAAACATTGTTCTTATAATATTTAGCCAATTCATTCTTTCTTTCTTCCTTCAGTGTTTCAGTTTTATTTCTTTTGAAAAAAAATATATATTTCAGTAGGGGCACGGGCCATTTCTTGAAAAAATATATTTTCATTCCGGGCCCCCTTATAGCCCGGGCCCCCACGCGCCGTGGGGTCTGCGGGGGGTGTACGTTACACCACTGATTCTGATGGAACACAGTCAGTACTTCCCTATCATTCCTTATTACGTTATCGTTGCTTTTGCATATTGAAGTAGATCTACTTAATGTCTTTGAATCTTGGGAGCCTATCAGATTGTTACAAGAGTTCCTTCCAAGGTTCTATAAACCTTTTTTGATAAAAAAAGGTTTTTTAGTAACCTTGAGTTCCTTCCACTAATGCTATCCTGATTTCCTGATCGATTAACGTCTTTTAATACAATTGAAGATATGAATTTATCATTTGGAACTATTCTCCCTTCCCGGTTGTGAGCCACTTTACTAAAAAAGGTTCGTTAGATGATTGTTTAGGAGAATTATTGACAGTAGATTGCAAACGACTTTCAATCAGCTCTGCCAGCCTATTACAAAATATTACTTTGCCAGATTGATTTAGATGTAGACCATGATTAGTGAAGTTTTGTTTTTTCAGCCTTTCATTTAGAAAACAAATCCCCAATTGTGAAGAATTCTTATTTTTTAGGCTGTTGATTGTATTATGGATTGATTTATTTGTCGACTTAATGGTTTCATTTAGCTCTCGCCTATCAAACCTACACGGAATTGTACTTATTATTACATTAGTTTTTTGGCTGAGTGGCACAATCTCTTTAATTTTTCCAGTTATTTCAGGAAGATGTTTCAGATTAGGTTCATTTATATTCTTGTTTGAGCCACCCAGTACTATTAGAAAATCGTTTTTACCAAAATCTTCTGTTTGCTCCTTTGCTGACTCTACGATTGTGTTTATAGGGGCACTTGGCTTGAAAAAGCTCTGAACTTCATACTTATTTTCTAATCTTTCTATTTAGTAGGTCACTGCAGTCTCGTCCATGACTGGATGTCAAGAGCAGTACTCTACCTTTCCTATCGTTATCTCCCCTCACTTTGGTTTTAGTTGCTGTTTGCAAAACCTGACTATACGTTTTAATTTGACCAATTATGTTTTCCCCATTTCTTTTAGGTTCTAATTTTTTTGTATTGATCAGAGGTTGAAAATCTTACATTAGCTAAGTTTATTTTTGATTTTAATATTTCGATTTCCTCTGACATAGACCTACATTGACTTGTGAGATTTAGTATTTCAGTTTTATGGGCTTCCTGCTGCAATTTTACAATAACTTCTAGAGATTTTATGTGATCCACCAACCCTATCCGTTCTTCCTCAGAATTTTTTTGTGATGATTCTAATTTTTTTTTAATTCGGTGTGATCACTCATTAGTTTAGCAACCTTTTATTCTACATCTACAGTAGATTTAAGAGCTGAAGGAGATTTTTTTAGTAATACTTGAGAATGCGTAGTTACCTGCGTTTCAGTTAAACAATTAGATTTAGATGATTTGTTTGGACTCATTTTCTTAGCTAAAAATCGTTTTCAATTGATTTACGTTAAATGTTTAATAATGTATCACTTAATTTAATATAATTGTCAACTCGAGACTATTTAATTACAAGAAAATTGATCAATATTGGAACACCTAACCTTGAAAATAGAATTTGACTTTTTATTAAGATACTTTAAATTATAATAGACAAATTAATGATGTAAATTATTAAGATATTTTGAATACTAATAATAATATACAAAAATACTACTTATCCGTTCGAATTAATATTCTATTCTTCAAAATTCTCAGAGGCTGTTCTGACAACGTATGCACAGTATCACTGCTACCTCGATCTTCTTAGGTTTCACTTATACTTTTACTTATTAACTTATTTAGGTTTGAACTAACAGCTGATCACTTATTTAAAACTGAACATTAACATAAAATGTTTTCAACTCTATAAAAATGTATAATCACCTACTATAGTTGCTCAATGTGTCCTCCGTTTTGATCAATGCACGTTTTCGCAGAATGAATCCATTCTTTTCCAGTGCATTTCATAATGTTTGGGGTATTCTTCATCGTTTCTGCCACTTCTGTAGACTAATGTGATTCTGTAACTACTCTTGGATGTAGATCCGTTCTGATAACAATTATTGTCCCCATCCAACTATTGGCTAAGTGAGAAAGAGGCTGACCTTCATCAAAGGTTGTGATTGGCTGACAAGTCACGCCCCCTGGTGGGAGGAGTAGCAAGCAAAAATACAAGTCAAATCAATAACTGAAAACTGTGAACATCTAGAAAGCAACAAAGAAGAAATATGTAATAAGGCTAGAATTGAATCGAATTAAAACTAAAAAGTTAGCAGCTCACTGAAATGCAGTCAAGGTCAACCGAGAAATACACATAAGAACTGTTTTTTAAATGTAGGCTGGTATTATGATGAAACCAAGTTGGTTGTATTGAATTGATTAAAATAAATTTGGTCATTTAAACTAGTATTGGAATCGTTTTTTACCAACCTAGTTATCTCCAAAGCTTCTAAAATGTTCAATTTTCTACTTTTGCCAGCCTTAAATTTGTGCCCATTATTAATGAGATGCTCTGCAAAATTTGAATCTCCTTTTTGGTTCTACCAATCCCTGATATGTTCATTTACTCTACATTTGAAACATCTAGGCCTACCAGGCTTACCCACATAACAAGCATTACAATCACCGCAATTCAATTTATAAACCCCACTTTTATCCCAGATATCAATTTTGTCTCTACTGCACCTACATAAAATCTTTAAAATAGATTTGGTTTGAAAAGCTACACCAAAACAGCTCTTTTTCAATTCTTTCCCTAATTTATCAGATATGGGTCCAAGATAAGGTACCGTTAACATGGTTAACCTTTCCCCATTATCAGTTGCAGCAATGCTAGCACTGATTGCTAGTCTCCTACTTATTGTAATTAAATTTTTATTGACAATGATCTCCTCATATTCATTTGTAATAGCTATCTTTTTAATCATACTAATCTTTTTTCAAAGTGATGTTTGCTCATTGAATAGTTGAAGCTCTATAAATCATACTCTTGAAAGCTGCAAGTTTGTGGGTTATAGGGTGACATGAGTGATGAGGTATGATTACATTGGTATGAGTTACTATTCTGAAAATAGAGAAATTGTGGGCTCCTGTGCTATGGTCTATTCTTAAATCTAGAAAGTTTACAACACTATTCTCTTCAAACTCTATGGAGGATTTAATCTTATGGTGTAAACTATTCAAATAGCTAAGGAAATTATCTAATTGTCTATTACTACCCCTCCACAAACAAATAATATCATCTACATTTCTAAACCAATAAGCAATCCTATTTTTGAAACTATTATTTTCAAACATTCTATGTTCAAGGCTATTCATAAATAATTCAGCTAGTAGTGGTGAAAGGCATGAACCCATCGCTAACCCATCTTTCTGTTCATAAAATTTATTGCCAAACTTGAAATAGTTATATTCAGTACATAACTTCATCAATCCTAACAGCTCAGTTCTAATAATAGGATGATTAATTGTAGTTTCAACTAATCCATTGTATACCGTATGTATTATTTTAATAGTCTTTCCCATTATTAGAAAAATGTGGAGGTGCCCTGTCATGCATAAACAATAGCCTATATCTAATCTTTTTTTCAAAGGAATATCTTCCAAAAGGGTTGGCAGATTTGTTCTTAAAAAATGTAAGTACGCTTCTTCGGTAAGCCAATTGGGTAAAGAAAACGGATCAATCAAATTATCACCCAGAACACCAAGCCATACATTGGCTGAAAAAGTACGGTATGTTGAAAATGTCTTGTTGTAATTTCATGTGGGTTTTTGTTGTCACAAAGCGATTTGTGATTTTTTTGAAATTAAATGAATTGAAATTAAATTAAATTCATTTAATTTCAAAAAGAGGGAGTGAGCAATGCTCGCTCGAGTAGCAGTGGTGGGGGGGGAATAGAAGTGAGGTGAGCTAGTACCATAAGCGCATCATCGGTGCAGTAGTATACTTGAAATCCACCTCCACCTAATTAAATACATCTCCCCCGCACTTCACCTACACACTGGCCTATAAAATGACCAGCGCCAATCGATTTGGCAGACTTGAATAGTGGCTAGCTCATGGTTTGAATCTCCTTACTATTCCAAGTGAGTCCACTCAAGGGCCACTTGGTCTTGAATACTTAGTCAGAACAACTACCTCCGCTGCCATAAGTGCCCCATGCTTTCCACCTATTCTTTTCACAACCTTCCTGAGCCTTGCGGATACTGACTGCATACGTTCAATCCTCTATCTTAGAGTGGTTTCAGACCAGCAAAGAATATCAACCCCTGAATTTAGTGGTTACAGACTGCGACTGTTTGTTCCTATCCCCATAATAACTTCCATGAACCTCTGGTGTGGTTATGGACTGCACTGACCCATTCCTCAACATTCTTGTCACAGTTTCAGACATGCAACGAGCCCCTTGTGTCGTTCCAGACTGCATATCCATTTCCTATACCTTTCTTGTTGTGGTTACAGACACGCATGAGTCCCTTTGTGGTTTCAGACTGCAAATATCCTTTCCCCCTCCTACTTGAAGCAGTTGCAGACCAGCAAAGAGTGCTGCCCCCGAATTGAGCAGTTGCAGACTGCAAGTGTTTGGTCCTCTACCCTCACAACCTACCCATTCCTCAACCTTCTTGTTGCGGTTACAGACATACAGCGAGCCCTGTGTGTGGTTCCAGACTGCATACATCCTCTCCTACACCTTCTTGTCACGGTTTCAGACATGCAACAAGCCCCTAGTGTTGTTCCATACTGCATACATCCTTTCCTCCATCCTCTCATTGCGGTTTCAGACAAGCAACAAGTACCTTTTGCGGTTGCAGAATGCACCTACCCATTCCTCAACCCTCTTGTTGCAGTTACAGACATGCAGCAAGCCCCTTTTGTGGTTCAAGACTGCATATATCCTTTCCTCCATCCTCTTTTCACGGTTTTAGACATGCAACGAGTACCTTTTGCAGTTGCAGACTGCACCTACCCATTCCTCAACCTTCTTGTTGCGGCTACAGACACACAGCAAGACCCTTGTGAGGTTGCAGACTGCATATCTCCTTTCTTCGCCTCTCTCATTGCAGTTACATACATGCAACAAGTCCCTTTTGCAGTTGCAGACTGCAGGTATCCTTTCCTCCTCCTTCTCAAAGCGGTTGCAGACCAAAGAAGAGTGTTGCTCCCAAATTGAGCAGTTACAGGCTGTGAGTGTTTGGTCCTATACCTTCACAAAGCGATCCTCAGATTGAAAAGTGTATCCTCCAAGAGCTCGGTGGTTGCAGACAGCCAAAGCTTGTCACCTACACCCATGCCAAACAATTATCAGACAGCAACGCATGTTCCAACCCCATTTAAGTGTTCCTAGTTTGATAAAAGAACCAAAAATTCCTTCTTTGCCGAGTGACAGCCCACCTCATCCATGAGCGGAAGCACCAGGATGAAGAAAAGAAGGAATAGGCCAAAATAAAGCTGCTAAAGTGTAGAGTGGCCTCCCCACTCAATTCCATGAAAGGACAGTAAATCTTGTAATAATAACTCATTATTATAATAACATATTTATTGTTAGTCTATCAGTGTAACAAAATATGGTACGGTACCATAATACAGTATGATGATCATTCAACATCTAGCCATGTTAACCTCTCCAAGTGTATTTTAAACACCAAAAGCACCCTATAATTTTTGAACCAAGCTCCTATAGAAAAATTTGCACCTATTTTAATTGATTAAACTACCTCATTCTCCATCTACCTCACTGTCCATCTTGTTCTCTCTTCCTCATTGGCGATCTTCTACCTCTATCAACTGAATAAGCATCAATGACACTGGACGAGATAGGCTATGTGCATAGTGGAGCCAAGAGCAAAGCGTAAAAGAGCCTAGAGTAAAGAGCCCAGAGTCTGCGATAAAAGAGCAAAGAACTATTGTGTTCATAGTGCAGAGTTGGAGCAGCAAGCATCAAGGCCGTTCATCTCCCCACTGTCCAGTTTGTCCACAACTACGTGCCAAAATGTATTGTGAAATGTATTCATGAAAAGCCTATTTTATTGATTATTGAGAATATCCTCTGCATTACAATAGTTATATTTATCTAATAAATGAATAAACAAAATATTTCGAATGACAAATTTATTAACAATACAGACAGTTAATGAATTAATTTATCAATAGTTTGTCTTCCTGATACATTTATGGGCACTGATAATATTTTGTTTTGTTGATTTATCTTGGATTTCTTGTTTCATAATGATCTGCTTTGTTAATATTAACTTTTTATTGTAATTTTACGAATTGCAGTCAATTTTAATTGTGAATAAATAATAAATCAACTAATAATAATAATAATAATAATAAAAATAATAATAATCATGATAAAATAATAAATCAACTAATAAATAATAAATTTTTGAATAATAAAATCAATAAACTAGTGGGTACAAATATTATTTATTCACAATTAAAATTGACTGAAATCCGTTAGATTCAGACTACAATAAAAAGTTAATATAATTTATCTTAACTTTTTGTTGTAAATTTTACAACTTGCACTCAGTTTTAAATTGTGAATATATAATCTTCTTCTTCTTCTACTTCTTCTTTCTCGAAACCCTTCTGCCTCACAGCGTAGGGTGGTTTGAGGATTCCTCGGTCCAGCGCCTCCATACTTCCCTATCCAGTGCCATCCTCTTCATTTGCTGCCAGTTTTTACCTCTTGCAGCTCTCAATCCTTGCACATACTTCTCGTAGGTCATCCTTGGGTGTCCTCTTTGTCTCATTCCAATGGGTTTCATCTCCCCGAATTGTTTGACCTTTCTTTCAATTGGCATTCTAGTTACATGGCCAAACCACTTCAGTTGCTTTTCCTTCATTTTTTCAATTAGGGGTTCCATCTCCATTTCCTGCCTAATAACCTTATTCCTTATCCTATCCCTCCTTGTCTTTCCGGCAATCTTTCTCAGGAACTTCATTTCAGAGACTCTCATTTTCTGGTCATGCCTCTTAATGACTGGCCAACTTTCGGTTCCATACAGGATGGTAGGTACATACACTGCCTGGTAAATTCTTTTCTTTGTACTCTTGCTGACTTCTCTTTTCCCCAGCAAAGTATTGTGTATTGAATAGAATATAGTATTCGCTTTCCTGATTCTATTCAATACCTCACTTGCAATTCTACCATCTCTGCTTATTTTAACTACTAGATTTTTTAACTCATATTCATTCACCTGCTCCAACTGCTTACCTTCCAGAATAAGTTGCATAGTCTCTTCCTCATCTTTCCCAACATGCATTATCTTGCTTTTTTCAATATTGAGTCTCATTCCTTTCTATCTCAAAATCTCATTCCATTCCTGTACTGCCATTTCCAGTTTATTTGGACTGTCGGTCAGGAGTATTACATCATCAGCATATAGTAAGGCTTGTACCATTATTGGTCTCATTCTCAAGTTTCCCACAACTGTTTTTGTAGTTCATCTCTTGCATACTTTATTTATCTCATCCATCAGAACTACAAATAGCAATGGACTGATACTGCCTCCTTGCTTGACCCCTTGCTGCATTGAAAATTCTTCTGAGAGCCCACCTTATTATGCCCTTAGGATTATGATAGACAACTTTTATTGCCTTTATAAGTTTTGCTGGTACACTTTTTGCTTCCAGAGCTTTCCATATCTCCTTCCTTGGTACCGAGTCAAAAGCTGCCTTCAAATCCAAAAAGGCTACATACATGTTCCTTGCCCTATCTATACTCTTTTCCATGATGGTTCTTAGTGTAAAGATGTGATCCTGAGTTTGGCGCCCAGGTCTGAAAGCCACTTGCTCATCCTCTAAATTACTTTCTACTACTTTTCGCAGTCTGCCTTCTAGAATTTGTGTGTAGATTTTGTATACCACTGAAGAAAGACATATTGGGCGATAATTTGTGCTCTCACTTTGGCTACCCTTCTTGAATATTGGCACAATTGTATTGTATTCCCAATCTTTTGGCATTGCTCCTTTATCCCAGATCTTTTTGAAAAGCAACCATATCCAATCCAACAACACATCGCCTCCGTACTTGATCATTTCTGGAATTATTTCATCCATTCCTCCAGCTTTATTCAGTTTCATTTTCTTGACAGCAATGATTACTTCTTCTTTGGTTATTTCTTGGCAAATTTCCTGATCATAATTTATTCCCTCCTGTTCATTTCCCTCATTTTCCTCTCTGTCAGCCACAGCTTTCTCTTTGAACTTCTCCTCAAAAAATTCCTTCCATATTTTCAACACTTCTTTTTGCTCACTTATTAAAATACCATCCTTGTTTTTTATACTTCTAACTGGTTTTACTCGTCTTCCTCTAGGTTCTTTTACTAAGCTCCAAAACCGTTTTTGATTTTCTGTGTAGGTTTCTTGAATCTTCCTTCCAAATTCCTCCCATGATAGGCTTTTTGCTTCCCTGACAATTCTCTTAGTTTTATTCCTTTTTTCTACATATGCTCTCCTATTTTCCTCTGACTTATTCTACAGGTATCTTCTCCAAGCAAGTTTTTTCTCATGCACTGTACTCTTTACAATGGCATTCCACCATTTGGTTCTTTTTAGCTTGGTGTTTATTATTGTTTTCCCACACGTTTCCTCTGTTGCTCTCAGCATTGCCGTTTTCACAAATGCCCACAACTCTTCCACTTCCATCTCCTCTGGCCTCCTCAATCCTTCCAGACTCTCCCTTATCCTTTCTCTATACTCCTCTCTTTCGGCTACCTCTTTAAAAACTTCTATTTTCACTCTTGAATACTTTTTGCTTCTCTGCTTTGCCAAAATTTGAAACCTCACATCCATAACCAGCAATCTATGATCAGTACTCAACTCTGCCCCTCGAATGACTTTGATGTCTAACACTCTCCTTCTCATTCCTGGGCCATATATGAAGTAATTAATGATACTTTCAGCATCTCTTCCCTCTGCCAAAAATGTAATTTTATATATATGCTTATGATTATACCAGGAGTTTCCAACCATTATATTATTCTCAACACAGAACTCTATCAGTCTCCTTCCATTTTCGTTCTGAATTTGTTCTCCACCATAGGGACCAATGGTGCCATGTGATTGATTTTGGTTCCAACCTGTTCTTGCATTAAAGTCACCTGTCATTATTATCTCTCTGTTTCTATCACTTGCTTTACTTACAACTCTTTGTAGCTCAGCATAGAAGCACTCTTTTGTAAGGATATCTGCGTTCTCAGTTGGAGCATACACAGAGATAATAGTGATCCTCACATACATATCCAAATCTGCCGTTATTATTCTAGAGCTAACAGCCTCCCAATCACTAACTCTGTCATTCAATTCTGGGGTCAGTACTGTACTATGCCTACTCCTTCTTTTGCCCTTTCCATTTGGTCAACTCCTGAGTATAGAAGGACATATCCATCCTCCAGCTCCCTTTTTCCACTTCCTTTTCTTTTTACCTCACTCACTGCCATCAATTTTATCTTGTACCTCTTCATCTCCTCCACAAGTTCAACCTCCTTCCCTGTCAAAGTTTTAACATTCCAAGTGGAGCCAAGAGCAAAGCATAAAAGAGCCTAGAGTAAAGAGCCCAGAGTCCGCGATAAAAGAGCAAAGAATTACTGTGTTCATAGTGCGGAGTTGGAACAGCAAGCATCAAGACCGTTCATCTCCCCACTGTCCAGTTTGTCCACAACTACGTGCCAAAATGTATTGTGAAATGTATTCATGAAAAGCCTATTTTATTGATTATTGAGAATATCCTCTGTATTACAATAGTTATATTTATCTAATAAATGAATAAACAAAATATTTCGAATGACAAATTTATTAACAATACAGACAGTTAATGAATTAATTTATCAATAGTTTGTCTTCCTGATACATTTATGGGCACTGATAATATTTTGTTTTGTTGATTTATCTTGGATTTCTTGTTTCATAATGATCTGCTTTGTTAATATTAACTTTTTATTGTAATTATACGAATTGCAGTCAATTTTAATTGTGAATAAATAATAAATCAACTAATAATAATAATCATGATAAAATAATAAATCAACTAATAAATAATAAATTTTTGAATAATAAAATCAATAAACTAGTGGGTACAAATATTATTTATTCACAATTAAAATTGACTGAAATCCGTTAGATTTAGACTACAATAAAAAGTTAATATAATTTATCTTAACTTTTTGTTGTAAATTTTACGACTTGCACTCAGTTTTAAATTGTGAATATATAATCAAGGCCTTGAAAATGAGATTCAATAACTCGAAAACGTTCAGGCAAATGTGAGTACATTAATTATTTATTCAAAATTAAAAATGACTGCAAGTCGTGTGATGAATTTACAAAAATTCAGCCTTTTGACATTTGGTGATTGATTTTTGTATGGTAATATTGAAAACTCATTATCAGTTGAACAGCATCGTTTTATCTGTTTCTAATTGCTTATTTTTCTGTAAGAAATTACTGAACAGTGTGAGTTGTAGATTATTTGTGTTAATAAAGTGCAAGTGATAAACTTAAGTGTTGCCAGTGTTATTTTAGACATAGAACCCGTAACAATTGGTGTTGGAAGTCAGGGATTTTTTGTGTTTTATTAAAAATGGCTGGCAAAATTACATTGTGTGATTTAAAAGTGGCCGATCTCAAACGTGAATTAAAGGACCGTGATCTAGAAACATCTGGAAAGAAGTCTACTTCACAAGACCGTCTTCGTGAGGCGTTATTGGGAAAAGGAGAAGACCCAGCGACCTACCTCTTCGAGACTCCAGATACAAAATTAATTTCATCCATGGAGGGCAAGCTACAGGAAAATTTAACATCCATGGAACAAAATTTCACATCTATGAAAGGCGAACTTCAGTATATGAAAGGTGGGCTTCAAGAAAATATTAACTCATTACAAGAAGCCATGGAAAAAAAGGTTAAAAATCTTGCTGACTCTGTGAATCAAGAAGTTTTTTATTTATTTATTTATTTATGTATACTGTATTGAATACAAAGTATTATTACAGGGTAGTGCAGATAGATATTAAATTAAAAAAATAACAGAAAAACAAGAAGTAAAAATGTCCAAATAAAAAATTATAAGAATGAAAGATTCTTTACTTTCAATAGTTCATATTCTCAGACTTGAAAAAAAAAATTCTCATAATAATGCTAATAAAGAAATAGTCTTTTTCACTTCTAATGATAACATAACTCATCAATAATCACAATAATTGCGTCTTCGTATTACTGTCGTAAATTTTCAAAATTCACTAGTCAAACAATACAAAAGACCTCAGTCTTAGACTGTTAGACAGAAAAAAGTAAACGTCAGATAATTCTATTTCGTTTCTTAAATTTAGTATATCCGTGAAATCCTCAAATGAGTGATTCTCCAAGTATCTTTGCCTGAAGGACTGGTATAAATGACATTCAAAAAATAAATGCTGTAGAGTTTCATACACATCTTGTTCACCGCAGAATATGCAAAATTGCTCATGGTCAACCTCGTACCTTATATTTTTCAAATAGAAAACAGATTTATGCTGTAAGGAAGTCCGAAGTTGGCTGAGCAACCTGATCCTGTAATGCGGCAAATCGAATTTCAAATATCTAGCTGAATCATATGAAGGCAGGTAATTATACATGTTAGGATGCAGAGAGTTTCGAGCCTGTTCCATATCCAGATTGAACAGCCTTAGCTTAAAAGCATTCAAAATCACAGTTTTATGTCTCCTTACAAGAGCAGCATCCTGTTCATGCCAAATGTGAGCATAACCCAAGGTTTCAATCTGCTCCGTCAACTGCGATGCCCAATTGTACTTCTTATTCACTTCATTGTCCAGGGACAGTAGTCTTCTGAAGCAAATCTTGGGTATTCTATTGTCACACATGTTGAGTATTTTTATCCACCAATTGATTGCCAACTTGAATATGTGCAGCTTCAACTGAGGACGAGCTGTCTCCAGTCTGACAATGTAACCAGGAGTTCTTGAAGGCCAGAAAAACATGGATTTAATAAACTTTGACTGAATCTTCTCAATTAAGTCCCAGTATCTCAAAGACCAAACCTCGCTGCCATATAACAATACCGACCTAACCATTGTATCAAATAATTTGATTCTTGAGTCCCAGGAGGCTGACGATCTTGCAGTTAGAATTAATCTCTGAATGGATCCTGATGCAGTTGCAGCTCTACTAATTATATCCCTTGAGGCCAGGTGGAATAATCCAGAGTTTGAAAACACAACTCCCAAGTATCTTATTGAGCCAACTGTCTCCAAAGGTTCATTTCCATAGTAAAGCATCTCTCTAGATGTCCGACCATGACGTTTTTTGAAAATTAAAACTTTTGTTTTGGAAACGTTCACCTCAAGATGGTTTTGAGAGCAGTATCTTTGCAAAGCTTTGAGCTTACGTTGTGCGTCCACTGCAGTGTTGGAGAGAAGTACAGAGTCATCAGCGTAGGAGAGCACATTCAAACCTATATGTTCATTTATGCTGACAGGATAACAGTCATTTTTTGAAAAATACTCCTCCAAATCATTTATAAAGATAGAAAACAACAATGGAGAAATTGTGTCTCCCTGCATAACTCCTTTTGTTATAGACACTTCTGCTGTATAATCGCTTGCAATGCCTATACAGACTGTAGCTTGTCTGTAGAAGTCTTGTAGTATAGTGATCCATTTCCGACTAATTCCATAATCATACAACTTATGCCACATCAAATTGTGATTTACGGAATCAAAAGCTTTCCGAAAATCAATAAATGTGGCATATACCTTCCTTCTTTGCCTCATAATTTGTAAATTAGCTAAAGCATGCAGAGTAAATATACTGTCTAAGCAGCCTCTGAAAGGACGGAAGCCATTTTGAGTCTCATTCAAAGGATTGCCATACTCCACCCAGTCAGACAACCTGTTGCTGAGCATCTGAGTGAACAGTTTACAAATACAATTGAGCAGAGATATCCCTCTATAATTATCTGGGTTGCCTTTATCTCCTTTTTTGAATATCATAAACATGTGCATCTTGCACCAAGCTTCTGGTATAGCCTCATTATTAAGGATTTTATTAAACATATTGAGGAGGAAAAGTTTCCCCTGAAAAGGAAGATTCTTTAAAAATTCAATGGTCACCATATCTGGCCCTGCTGCCTTTCCTGATTTGGCTCTCCCAATAGCACGCTGGAGTTCATTTAGAGTAAATGGTACATCAAAAAAGGGGTGAAGTACATCAAAAACAAGCAAAGGGCTACTTGTTGTACCAGCTGGGTAGCTAGCATTAAGATATTCTTGCCAGACCTGTATGTCAATAGTGTTCTCATGAACTTTGTCACCATTACTCAGTTTACGTATAGTTGACCAGAATTCCTTTGCATTTTGTGTGTTATTTATTCTGTCATTAAGTTCTCTGTAATATCCTTGCTTAGTACATTTTATAACTCTCTTATACTGCTTTCTACTAGTAAGAAACCTTCTATAACATTCCAAGTCAAGACTATTTGACCTGTAGGCTTTATACAAGGTTTTCATTGCATTCTTTGCCTGATAACATTTCTTATTGTACCATGGTTTATTCCGCAATGTACTGTGAGCATAACTCACTACAGCTCTTCCATTTTGCAGCATGCCAAGTGATTTTCCAATAGTTCTCACCTCATGTATTAGAAGGCTGTACATACAATCAGGAGTAAGTGGTGAATTTGGATCTAAAACATTCTCAATATATTGCTGATACTGAATTACAGAATCCTTGCTCCAAACAAGTTTTGATTTTTTGTAAATCTTTAATGCTGGTAAATTAGCAGGATTTGTTGGTCCACTACCAAAGTCATCAAAAATTGTGAGAGTGCATGGCAAGTGATCAGAAATAAGAATATTATCTGAAACTTTCATATCCGATGTCGAAAAAATACCATGTATGTTTGTCCAAACCAAGTCTATCACACTTCTTCCATTATTACCTAGAAATGTATAATTTCCGGTTCTATCGCTAATTGAACGACCATTTAAGACAAATACACCATAATTTTCCATGAATTCGGCGAGAAGTTTCCCTCTGGTTGTAATATTTGTGTCCATTGTATTTCTTATATCTTGTAGTAGAGAGCCATTAAATATATATGGGTCATTCATATTATTCAATAAGCCAATTCGACTGTTCTGATCACCACCAATGTAGATTTCATAACCGCCAAAACTTTCAAACACCATTGAGAGTGTAGCTTCAAAAATTTCTAAGAGTGTCTTCAAATCGTCTGATGGTCTGAAATAGACACATCCAACTACAAATTTTCTAGATTCAATAGTTATCAATAGAAAAAGCCAGAAAGGTGATTGGTCAATAATTTCATAATCAAATTTTTTATTTACAAAAGCAATCAATCCTGAACTTGGCCGGCCTACATCCCTATTTCTGATAGCCATCACAAAAATTGAGTGAAAGTTCTGTTCTATCATGTGATTGAGGAAAGAGCATTTCGAAGTGAGCCATGTTTCACTTAAAAAAATAATTTCATTCTTAAATAAAAAAATTAGTTTGATCATTTTGCTCCATTAAATGAAAGTTAGACCAACCACCAATGTTCCAAAACGTAATTTTTATTTCATTGGCTGATTTAATATCAGAAGTGTTAAGGGTTCTTCGCTGTCTATTTCCTTTGGGGACGAAAAAAGTCACCTATTTTTCCAACTGGGGATTTTAATTGCCTCGACTTGACTTTTCTCTTTTTCGTGCCTTGACTGGAAGCACGCGATGACTGGGTAGCGTCAGTTGCCAGCTCCTCATATGCGTCCTCGTCTACAGATTGCACCCTTTCATCGTTGCTTGTTGTAGCTTTATATATGTCTAAGTCGGCAAGCTTGATAACAGCTACTATCCTTGCATTGGAGTCCTTTTTTGTGAGCACTTTTCCATTTTGAAACCATACAAATTGTAAGTAACCGTTTTCCTGAAGTTTCTTTGCTTCTCAAAAGATGACACTATTAAAAGAAGTCAACAAGGTGAAAGACTTCAAAACCATGGAAGGTCGACTGCAGGAAGATTTAAAAACCATAGAAAATCGTCTACAGCAGCTGGAGTGTGGCGCTGGAACTTCAAGCAGCAACCAAGAAGTAAGTAAAACTTCAAATTTTCCTGAAATAGTCATCTCAGAAAAGTCAATGATGGATGCTAAGAGGGAAGATTTCCAGAAACAGTCAGTAGTTATACCTCAGCACACTGGCCTACCTACGATGGAAAAACACCTCTAGAGGGCTACCAAACACAGTATGAGACAGCAGCCGAGTTCCATGGCTGGTCGTCCACAACAAAGGCCTATGTCTTGGTGATGAATCTCAGAGGGGAGGCGCTAGCAATTCTTCATTCAATTCCTTCAGCTGCAAAGTGGAACTTCAGTGAGCTGTGGAAACGTTTGGAGATGAGGTTTGGCAACAAGCACTTGGAGCAGTTATATCGATTCCAACTCAACACAAGAGTTCAAGGACAAAATGAATCACTGCAGGAGTTTGAGGCTGCTATTGCTAAACTTGTGAGGAATGCATATCCCACTTCTGACACCATTTGTTACAGGTTCTATGTCTAAAATAATGCTGGCAACACTTAAATTTATCACTTGCACTTTATTAACACAAATAATCTACAACTCACACTGTTCAGTAATTTTTTACACAAAAATAAGCAATTGAAAACAGATAAAACGATGCTGTTCAACTGATAATGAGTTTTCAATATTACCATACAAAAATCAATCACTAAATGTCAAAAGGCTGATCTAAAATTGAATAATAACTTTATGATAAACTATCCAATATTAGAAAAAAAAACGTTGAGGAAGAACAACAGCAATAGGTAAAAGAATTATCACTATAGAACTGTCAAAAGAATTATCACTACTGACAACGAAAGTTCATTAGATGGTTTGTAATAGCGCCAACGGGATTGCACTTTCTGTATTAACAGGAACTGTCACTAAGAAAGAATTATCACTATATAGGCACAATAGAACTGTCACTACTTGTTTATCACAACAAGTTTCAAACAAGACTGAACTAATTTACAAAAGTCTCCCTCTATTTATATAATTTTCCATAATTGAGATATCTCTAGATTTTTCTATCAACTTCTACCGAATTCTAAAATAAACAATGAAAGACCTTCCACAATATTCGATAAGACTCCATTAATTTCTAACCAAACAACTAGAACATTCTACAAAGGTCCAAGTAAACACCATGAAAGTGTCAAAAGCAGAGTAATTAATTGCTTAGAAGTAAAAATTTACATATCAGATAACACTGAGAATCACTTCTTTCTCTCAATTCTCACTACAATATATATTAAAAATGCAGATTGTTATAGAACAAGAAATTAATTTATCATTTCTAGTAGGCTGTAAAGGTTAAATTATTTATAACAAACAGAAATATTTTAGAGAAAATCAATAAAAACGCCAAAAATAAAAGTAGTGATTCAACACTTTTACCCTACTTATATAAAATTGTTGCTTGTTATTACTTAGGCTTACTTGTTTAAAAACCACTATTTAAAAATCATCACCAGCTTCAAGAATCGGACTCAAGAAACGCATCATCAGCATCAACCCAGCCAGCACATTCACATATAATTTACGTATATTATACAAAAGTCTTATGTGAATGAATCATAAATTTCACATACATGAAGCATAAATTTTACGTACATTTTACATACAAATGTCACCTCTTTTTATGTAAATGATACGTAAAATTTAGGTCTATACATATGTATGATTTATGTAGTATATACATAAAATTTGATCTCAAATTTCTGATTAATGTACGTAATTTCTTTATAAATGACACGTAAATTTGAGGTCCATACATATGTATGATTTATGTAGTATATACATAAAATTTTATCTCAAATTTCTGATAAATATATGCAATTTCTTTATAAATTATACATAAATTTGAGGTCTATACAACATATAATTTACATAATATTTATATAGAATTTAATCTAAATTATCAGATAAATATACATACATTTTCTGAAAAGGCTTTTATAAAAGCTATCACAAAATGCTTTTCAGAAAATTAATGTATAGTGGGTACTAGTAAACACATACAAATAGCATTATACTAAAAAACATAAATTCTATAGAATGAACTGTTCAAAACATCCAACAGAATTCAAGTTGTACCTTAAATTTATTATTTAAGTTCAACCAGCAATTAGGTGGTTCGGAACCCACCTGAAACTGTAGGTCCAACTCATAAATCACCATCATCTAACTGACCTCAGAACTAACATCATCAGGTCTCAGACCTATGTGGGCTTCATCCTCAAAAAAAAAAATCATGCATGCTTTTTTGGTAATGGATATATAGGCCTACATACTGAAAATGCATATATATTTACTGTATATGTATGTGAATTTGAAAAATTCAAAGTCATTTTCAGATAAATACACTATTGTTTTATATCAGATAGATAAGTGATTTATATCACTATTATTTATCAGATAGATAAGCTGCGTTCTCGTAGGTCCTGTTCGTAACGGTGACCGATTAGATTGGCCAGCAAAAAAGACATTGTTCTCTGCTGTAAAATCACTTCCCGGTGGTTCGGAACCCACCTAAAACTGTAGGTCCAACTCATCAATCACCATCATCCAACTCATTACCCACGCACAGGTCTCAGACCTATGTGGGCTTCATCCTCAGAAAAAAAAAAAAAAAAAAAGAAAAAAAAAAAAAAAATATATGAAATGTTACACCATCAAATACTTCCCATTTCCTCTTGAATACCAGCTAACAGAGCTTTGAATTTTTTCTTATATTTCAACAAAACATGATTATGATCCAACTGTACTCACTACTTTAATGATAGCATTTGTTTTTTTTCTTTCTTGACACACTAGTTCTGAGACTTGAAAAATTAGTGGGGAGTTTATCCAGAAAAAAAAACTGTTTTATGATAATACATATTTATTTTTCTAGTTACCTAACAGGGTAGCTATTTATACAATCATTACACATATTTTTCAAGTAGTAGCCGGTTTTTTTTTAAGAATATCTTGTTGAAGATTGTCAGAACCACTCCTGAACTTTAGTCTCAAACTTCTTCATGGGGAATGACCCTTGATGGACATTAATCATCATTCCTGTGTAAAAACAAAAATAGATATTGACTGGAGTCAGTTTAGTTGACATGCACAAAACCTATCCATAAATTAAATGTTACAAAGTGCTAGCAACCTATCTCTATGGATTGATATGATTTTGACAAATGCCTTCATAAAATGTGTGTCTGTAGCCAATTAGCAAGCATAACAGACTTTGGGACCAAGGTATGGAGAGGGTTTGAAATGAAGCATTAAACTCATTAATTCACACCAGTAGGCCTACTATACTATTTGCTTGTACTGAATCTCCCTTATTCTGTTCAAAAAGTTCGTCATAGATGCTGTACAAAAAGAATCTTCTAATCCTAAAAAAATGTCAACTAGGGGTATGGGGATGGTTTATGTATGCATCATGGTTATATTTTAGTTGGTTGTTCAAGGTTATAGAGAAAAAGGAATTAATTCTGCCTGTCATTGAATTTTTAATTTAGCTCATATGCAGGCTGTGCAATACTCTGCCAATTCAGAGCATGCACTTCCCTCAATGTTAACATAACAAGGTTATCAAGGACCAGAGAATATGAGCAGTTCTTCAGAATTTACAGGAACAACAGATAGCGTTTTAGTAGTTTAAAAATACTTTGTAAATCAAGAGTTTCCATTAGTATTTATATCTTGCTTCTTCATAGATTAGATGCATATGAGCCACTTTCAAGTTGTACAGACATACAGGTCAAAACCCCTTTTCCATGACACCATAATAACAAGAAAGTTCAAAGTTACTGACAATTGAACAAACTGACGAATTTACTTAAACAGAATTTATTAATTTCGAATTCCTTTAGGTGCTATTAGTTTATACTGAAGACTTCCGCAAAGTTTTGTAGTTGTACAAAAATATCAGTCACCACCGGGAATCGAACCATGGACCTCCCAATTGCCGGTCGGGCGCCTTAACCACTAGACCATGGAGACCTTTCTGCACAGCAGCAATCATTTTTATTTGGCCATATCGGCTCGTATCTCACAAGAAAGTTCGAAGTTACTGACAATTGAACAAACTGACGAATTTACTTAAACAGAATTTATTAATTTCGTTGTTTAAGTAAATTCGTCAGTTTGTTCAATTGTCAGTAACTTCGAACTTTCTTGTGAGATACGAGCCGATATGGCCAAGTAAAAATGAATGCTGCTGTGCAGAAAGGTCTCCATGGTCTAGTGGTTAAGGCGCCCGACCGGCAATTGGGAGGTCCGTGGTTCGATTCCCGGTGGTGACTGATATTTTTGTACAGTAGCATTCATCGATTTCCATCAGCTACTGAATACTGTTGTCAATATCCGCCATTGCGGAAGTCCTCAGTATAAACTAATAGCACCTAAAGGAATTCGAAATTAATAAATTCTGTTTACCATAATAACATTAACTCATAATAAAAGTGGTATTTTTCTGACAACAGCTTTAAAAAATATTTATTCAAGAAACAAATTCTTAAAGCTTAAATCAAGTCCACTTACTTTTCATCACATCTACAACTGCCATGTTGCAGTTTCTTCTTCCCTCTTCTGCCTTCCCAGCTGAATTGGATGGCAAAGTTGTGTCACCATCCTCTGGAGAATCCTTCTTATGTGGTCTTCGAGGTTAACATCTCTTCAAAGAAAGCAGCCTGTAAACAACATTCAAAATTAGGTATTAGAAGGAAGTAATATTACAAGCAATATGGCAGGAAACAATTGAACATATTGGAAGCAATATGTCTACTGGAAAGCAATCTAACTTGGTGATTCTAACTGTTTCAAATCAAGTGGTTTTTATTTCTAACCTTTGTTAGAATTAAAATATAATTATTCTGCTTTTATAAAAGCTTTTTTTATATAGCTTTAAATATATAAAGTCACTTAGCCGTTTTTGGGAGAAATCAATAATAGTTGGAAATTAATTCTGGTTGTTATTCATTTATTGAGCAGATAACCCATTATTAAAGGTCTTGAACTGTTTTCTGATGCTTTATTGTGGCATTACAGCATGTAAATTGGTACCTTCATGTGGTTTTTGAACATTTGTCTGTAATACTTGGAAAGAGTTTTACAGTTGAAATTGTCCTATTGCACCTTAATTTTAACTGAAGTTTAATTTAAAAATAGTTTTAGCCAATAGCATTTCAATTGGCTGTGAAAAAAGTGTGCCCATACTCAGAATAAAATGACAAATTATATGAAACCAGAAATTTGAAAAATATTTTCACAGAATTTATTAATTTCGAATTCCTTTAATTGCTATTACTTTATACTGAAGACTTCCGCAATGGCGGATATTGACAACAGCATTGAAAAGCTGATGGGAATCGATGAATGCTACTGTACAAAAATATCAGTCACCACCGGGAATCGAACCACGAACCTCTCAATTGCCGGTTGAGCGCCTTAACCACTAGACCATGGAGACCTTTCTGCACAGGAGCATTCATTTTCAACTTGGCCATATCGGCTCGTATCTCACAAGTTAGTTTGAAGTGACTGACAAATATACATAAACAGAATTTATTAATTTCGAATTCCTTTAATTGGAAGTCTTCAGTATAAAGTAATAGCAATTAAAGGAATTCGAAATTAATAAATTCTGTTTATGTATATTTGTCAGTTTATTCAATTGTCAGTCACTTCAAACTAACTTGTGAAATATTTTCAATTTAAGCCCCCCATCAGCTGCAATTTAAGCCGAGCTGGTGATAACAAAAAATGAAAGATGTTTACATGAATTCTTACAGAATCATTACTTTCAAATCACTAATTACTTCTTACCTGAGTAAGCCTAAATAAATTGAATTTAGAAAGAAATCTACTTAGGCCTATTCTTTTTTTGGATTTATGTTCCAATGACTGTTCGATTTCTAGAAAGTCCTCCAATTCTTGGCAAGGAGGTTTGCTTTGAAATTCACTCATTTCTATGGTTTGATCATCAATAATATTGCACTTTTTTTCGTGTTCCCTTTAACCAAATCCAGATGAACTAGTAATTTTTTGGTCCAACACATTTTAGCTTCATGGGGAAAATGTCTTGCTATCTATTACACACATAAATTGGGTTAAAGCATTATAAGAAGAGCTTGTAAGAACTTACCAAAAGGATTTATTCAAATTTCTTAAAGTGAAAACTTTCTAACCTATAAAACTGCCCAAGAAAGATAAAGTGGGTAACCTGAACACTCAATAAATTAAATTGAAAGTTGTACTAACCTGTTTTTGTAATCCTTGGAACTGTTTCCAAATTGTGTTTTATTTGTATCAAAACGATATAATTTCAAGGATATAAATTTTCACTAGACAAAGAGAACAACAAACAACCACCAAAATTTTCACGTGCGGCGTGCCTAACAGAGTCAGAGAGAGAGAACAACGAACAACCGCCAAAAAGTTTGATACGTATCGATGTACGAAACAATCGATAATTTTTTAATCGATGTTCATGAGCCTTGATTAATAGAGCATCGATTATTATACATCACATTTAGTGGAATTCTGATTATTTACTTTTATTGGAAAATATCAAGTCTAACCTTGAATCATAGAAGAATGAATAGTTATGAAATAAATTAAAAGAGTTTACCAATACATATAATATTACTCATCACGTTTTCGCAACAATATTGGCGTATCGATAAGTTACTTGGTGAAAATCATCGATATTTTGTAGCTCGATACACATCCTCAAACTTCAGAAAGGGACTTTTTCCAAAAAAATGCATAGGATCATTTTTGTAGATACTTTTGTCAGCTTCAACAGAAGAAAAAAATTCTTTGAGTTATCAATACTGAATTATAATAAAAAACTGAAAAATTGTACCTTTCCACCAAAAATGAGTTCAACCCAAAATGAGTACTTTTGGTTATTACCCAAGGTTAGAGAAAATTATTGGTGAAAAATTAATTTTTCCATCAATAATTATTGTTCCTCTTGACGACCATATTGTTGTCTAATTTGACTGGGCTAGGGTACCGGTATATAAAATGAAGTTGGAGTTTGTATCGACGAATAGAGGAGGGATATTTGCGAATAATCTGTACAATTTACGTATAATTTATGTGAATTTTGCAAACAATTTTTACATAAAATATACGTAGTATGTACATTAGCATATCTCTGTTTTTGAAATTCGAATTGATCAATTATAGAAATGGGCTTTCAATAAAAAAATCTACTGTTAATTCGATTTTGCATTCCAGATTGTTTAACAACAAATTTATAAATTATTACTTACGTGAATATTGTACGTAAATATTACATAAATTTTACATTAGATATTTATCATTTACATATGGACCTAGAATTTACGTAAAAGATACGTTAAGTGCTGACTGGGAAGAAACGCTTTTATTGGTGCTCTAATTTTTTGAGTACTGTATTGCATTTAGTCTCAAGTTTTTGAATAATAGGAGTCATCAAATTATCGAAACTATGTAGTTTTGTTATGTTGTTCAATAAATGACATTAGATGATAATAATAAGTCATGCTTAATATATTTAGTACGGTAATAATTATTGATTATGATTACAGTATCTAAAATATAATTCCTTCATTATTCATTATTTTATTTCTGTTTAATCAGTTGAGTTTTCTTATAGTGTGAAATGAGTATAGAATCTTTTATTTGCTAATAACAATTTATAGTTAGAAGTTACCTCTAGGAATACACATTTATTCCATTAGTACGAATAATAATGTATTATTATTTATTAATCATGTTGATTAGAAATATTGTTCATTCTTTTGTAAAATATTGTAAGGTACTTTTGAGATACAATTATTATTGTGTTCAATTCAGCAGCCAATGAATCCCACATTTTGTTCAGAATGAAGCAATTGTGGGGATTCCTATTCTTCTGGTCCCACAAAGGTTGCCTCTTGAACACTCCACTTATCAGCAAATCAACATTCATTTTGAAAACCGATGAAACCCGATTCTAAAACGTTTTTAAAAGCGAACGTATGCTGCTGAATGTGGTACAGAATGCAGAAAAATGGCAGAACCGGCTGGCATCAATAAGCGAGCAAAGCAGAGAAATCAAACTTGTTTTAATTCGCAGCTCTGCTCTTTCAAGACTTCCTTGCATGACCTTGATGCACTGCTCCACCATGTCCAACTACATTACTATAGCATGTGTTTGAATCGAGGCTTTGATCTACAGTGGCGGATCCAGGAGGTGATTTTGGGGGGGCAAACACCAGGGGGTTTGGGGAGTATGGAATACCCCCTCAACTAAGGGGGGGGGGGGAGGGTTGAGTAAATAAAACTCACATATAATATAATATAGTACAACATCCACAAACCTCCAGAGACATAAAGACTAAAATCCTAATGGTACACTTTTCTTGCTTTTTGCTTAGCAAATACTCTTGTATGAGGGCTTTTGAGTCTAACTGTCATGCTGGCTCCCTTTCTATAGAAATTTTCGCCAAACCCACAAGTCTCTCCTGGCACATTGTACTCACTATGCAGGTACTAGGTAGGTTTTAAAGTTTTGAAAAACTTCGTTCAGCACTAACTACAGAAAGTGGCAAAGTAATCAAAATGCAAAGGGCTACACAAATTGTAGAAAACCCATTTTCCAGAACATGTTCATTAATGTTCTTCAAGTTTTGTTACTGTGGCATGGAGATGATAAGAAATTGCTCTTTGTTCAGAACTCAGCCCCACAGCAGCAATGTCCAATTTTTTGTTTGAAGGATGAAGCCCACTTAGGTTTGAGACCGGTGTGTGGGTAATAAGTTGAATGATGGTGAGTGATGAGTCATTCAAACCATTATCTTTTCTGATTGTCAATGCTTTTTCCAAGTTGTTACACATTGACTTAAGCTATACTGTAGTCTTGTTTTTAAGGTCAGGAATGTCATACAAAAATCTAAAGACACAAGATACTCATCAATCTAACAGGAACCCCTTTTTTTACAGCATTACAAGCTGTCTATAGCAGTTAAATAGAATTGGATCTTAGAATAGAACGTTCTGAGGGGTCATCCTCAGATTCATCTGTTGATTCAAAACCAAACATTTTCTTTTTTTTCAAATCCCCTTTCACTCACCCAAGGTCAAGTGTATGTGGGGAGTATTGTCTACATGCTAGAGGATGGCCCTCCACATGCTAAACTTCACCCATCACTGTATTGCATTTGCTGTATTTTGCAACTTCTAGTTCATTTGCTTTTAAATACTGTAATCAAATCTTTTTAAGTCCTCAATTTTGCACCTCTTCAAACTTTGCCCCCTAGGCAGCCGCCTAGGTTGCCTATATGGACCTGCCCTTTCACTATTGAATTTCAAAGAAAATAAAGAATATGGCTACACAAAATTGTGTCTAATACAGTTCTGCTTTCACACATCTCCATTCATTTGTAAATAAAATTGGAATAGAAGAAAACTACTGGATGTACTTGAAAATATTGAGGGACTAACCCCCCCCCCCCCCCGCCAGAGACGCCCATGCTTGTGAGTGTATACCAAATATTTAGTGAACACCCAATTTTTCCATGCACAAGCCGCTGCTGAACCTAACATTACTATTATTCTGAAAGCTCACCTTCCCATAAGCTGGGCAATTCTTTATTGCATGATCAAACCCAAATCTTATGCAATGTATCATCTGTCCTAGGTCCTTAATTCAATTAGTCTGGTTCTGATATCCAAAGGTCTGTTGGTTTCCTGAGTTCCTTGAAGTAGTATTTTGATAAGGTCTTTTGATCGTGCATAGCATGGTCTGTCTTTGTTGAGATTTGTGTGGAAATAGCACTTTACTGTTTAGCAGTTAATTCAAATGTCTTACAGATTCTCACTGCCTTTTCAAAGTTTAAAACACGTTAAGCGCTATACAGGTCCCCCAGTTCCTGTACGGATCGCCAGCCTGTGCTATGCTACATATGTGAAAAAGTAGCCATGGTGCTAAATGCTTTCTATGCATTACTTCATCATTAAACACGTTCTAAATAAAATTACTATCTATTCTCTCCATAAATTGTAATTGGTCTTGTAAGCATGAAAATCAGTATGGGACTTTGAGGTCCCATATGGCACCAGAATGATGAACTTGATTTTTTATAGGCTTACTTCTCAAAAGTCACGTAATATTGCTCGCAGTTGGTTGAAGACAATCGTAATTACATCATTAGCATTTTCATAACAATCCATAGCCTATTCATGAAATTTTATTGTCTACTGGAGCGCATGTCACATGATGTTTCTATCGGTTACAGAGTAGGCCTACAGTATTTATTAACTTTTCATGTAAAATTTAATGACTTGCAGTCAAATAATCAACTAATAATCAATTATTTGACTGCAAGTCGTTAAATTTCACATGAAAAGTTAATATTAACAACACAGTTCGTCATGGAACAAGAAATCCAGAAATTACAGTATTCACTTTCCAAGTACAAACAAATTATTCAACATTGTTACATCTTCCTTCTTCTTTCCTCATAATTTCCCCACTCTCTCACTCATGATTACTGTAGGCCTATTCTATAATTATCTCAATCAGAACACTTATTCACTTATTATAACAAGTTTGCAGAAGCAGGTCGTTCCTATTCTTATATAATAACTTTTCTAATTAAATGCTGAAAACGCTTCAGAAACGCTGGAAATGCGTGCTATGGAAAATTTAATTGGATACATTCATACTATAAATAGTACAAGCCTGTGTGACTGGAAATAGTTGATAGATTAGCTACCAGATGACAGTAATGTGCAGATGGTATACGGGAGCCACACGACCCTTAGAGCACAGTTGAACGGGTGGTATACGGAGACCTTTGGAGCTGTGAAGCCTTTATGGCTGGCAAATAGATATTGCTGTCACACTTAACGTGTTAAATTGTCCTCTTCCAAAAGTCTGTCTTTAAGATGTACCGTACCATACATTATATTGATTACACATTACACTTGACACGATCCTTTATGAGACTGTCTCTGAGAGTTCCAAAACTGTAACTAGAGCTGAGTTTATCTAAAGTCAAGAAGGAACTCATCAAAACTTTCACCCACTTGTTGAATCCTGCTAAAAAAAATATGCCCATCTATACACTCTTGTTGGGTTGGATTTAGGTAAACAGTGGTCCTCAAGATTTTTCAGCAGCACTTCCCAGTATTCTCTTCATCCTCCGTTAGTCCCAATGCATCTAACCTATCTTGTGCCTCCGGTCCCAAGACATGAAGTAAAACTGCAACTTGAACATCTTTTGATTTCTTCACAACACCTGCAGCTGTAGCATAAATAATATATTGTTTTTTCCACTTCACAAAATTGTCTGCTACATTGCCCTTGAAGGACAATGCATGTGGTGGTTTCAGATTTTCTATATTTGCAAGATATCTCCACACACACTGACACACTCATGACCGCACTTGTACTCAATTACTTCTGCAGCGCCATGTAATAATAACTCATTATTATAATAATGTATTTATTGTTAGTCTATTAGTGCACGATATTTATGATAATCATTCAGCATCTAGCCATGCTAACCTCTCTAGCGTTCATCTTGTTCACTTTTCCTCATTGTCAATCTTCTACCTCCATCAACTAAATATAATCAATACTTTGATAGTCAGTTACACAATTCGATATATCATTCATGACAAACCTTACACAGATACACTGTTCACTCCTACAGAAAAGAACCTCCTCAACAAAGGCCTAAATTATAACCTACCTCCCATACAAATATTCAACACCATAGTGAAACAAGCTATAGACTCAGAAACCAATATTCAGAAAACAACAGCAGAAGAACAAGATAACCTGAGACATGGCGTTATAAAAATCATCAAAACACCAATAAAATACATGCAATAAAATTGCACCTCTGAAATCTAGACAGCTCAGTCACTACAACAAGCAGAACTACACAACCTAACCTTCACCAAATCAGACAAAGGCAATAGCACAGTCATAATTCACACAGATGATCTGAACAGAAAAGTGGATGAATTCATACAAAACAACAACATCCAACAAATCTAAAGAGACCCAACACCCAAATTCCAGAGCATGATAAAAAACAATACAAATAAAACAAAACACCTCTTCAATGAAACAGACAAATGATATGTGAAGCAAATTCACTCTTCTGCACCAAATCTTCAAGCCCTACCTAAGATACATGGAGAAAGCACACCAATCAGACTTATCATAAATTACAGAAAAACACCAGGATACAAATTAGCCAAACAGATAGATACTCAACTATGCAAACTCATCAATATCAATCATCCAAATCACATACAGAACAGCACAGACCACATAAACAAAATAAAAATTACACACATCCCACATAATTCCACACTAGCATCATTTGACATAAAAAACCTATGTACAAACATTCCAGTAACTGTGACCATTCTCATGATAGTGAACATACTCAAAGGCCTCAAAGCACAAAAAGACCCACCTAAACACACAAAAGGACTAATAGAGACATTAAAAATCATCACATCACAAAACTACTTCACCCACAATAACAAGTATCACACCCAACCAGAAAAACTACCAATGGGATCCTCAATCTCCAGAATCCTAGCAGAAATATTTTTACAGCACAGATAATACTAAAATACTAAAAAACACCAAACACTCAAACAAAATAATTTACTGGCACCACTACATTGATGACATTATTGTACTCTACAATGCAAACCAAAGACAGTGTGAACAACTCCTAACACAATTGAACAAAACCCATAAAAACTTACAATTCACAGCAGAATATGGAACAGACTGCACCTTAAACTTCTTAGACTTCACTATCAAAAAACTAAATAACATGCACAAATTCAAAATCTACAGAAAATCAACTCTCACAGTCACACTCATTCACAACTCATCCAACCATCCACATCAACACAAACTTGCTGCTTTTAACTCCATGATATAGACTCTTAAATGTTCAACTATACCAAGCTGACCACCAAGAAGAAATCAATACAATCAAATATTCAGCCCAACAAAACAGATACAACACCTATCTAGTAGACAAAATCCTGAATAAAATGAAAAATAAAAATCCAAAACCTGAAATACAGATTTGTCACACTCACACAGTGGCGTAGTGACGTGGGAGGGGGGATTTCCGGGTTGCAACCCCTCCTTGAGCCTGTAAAAGAGGCCCCAAAAATGAGTGGGGAGGCATCAATAGTAATACAATAATTTTGGTTACTGGAGGTAAAAAAGTTTTCATATGTGAAGTGTTACAGCTAGAAAAAATACTATAATTTCAATATTTAAAATACTTTGATTATATAAAAATAATAAATTCATCAAGGTTACAGAGGGTATGGGGCCATCAAGGCAAGTTTTTTGGACCTCAACATCAAGGGGCCACATTATTTTACAAATGTAAGCAAGTGACAATACAAAAATAAAATAAGGGGCCCAAATTGTTCAACTATATAAGGGCCCTCCAGGGCCCATTTTTTCTCCAGATTGGACCTCTAGAGACCCCTGGCGCCGCGGGACCTTCGCCTATTGCCAGTTTAGTCATGTGAGGTAGAAATTCAAGTAGGCTGCATCTAGAATATTTCAAATTTCAACGTTTATAAACAAGGGTCCCCTAATTGCCTTGGCTTTGGCTCATCAAAGGCCCAATGATGCTGGTGGGTCCCAATATTTTTGGAGCCCCAAACATGGGGTTGAAGGTACCCCAGACCACTTGAATTAAGTTTACACAGTAGGCTTGAAAGGAGAAAAGATCTCTTAATATTTTTGCCCATGGGCTTCAAATGCTCATTTCTGTTACTGATACTGTTACTGTTACTAATTCTCAGATCTGATACCCCATAGAGTGTATTGTGGTTGTGGCAATTGTCAGACCATGAATCAATCAACAGATAATATGAGAGAAGAGTTGATAATGACAAAAAAGCTTAGAATTGCACTTTCAAGACCTGGAAAACAATTTTTTTCTCTGGTGGAGAACCCTCAGAATCCGTAATGTTTTGGGGTTTCATCACTTTATATGTAAATGCAAATTACTATAAGTTAAAGTTTGGAATTGGATGTAGTAGCAATTCATTCTCTCTGTGCAAGTTCAATCAAGTTCCTTTCAAAGTCATATTTTTTTATATTTTTACACATTTGACATAGTACAGTATTAATGAATAGTTTGATGTGAATTCAAGAGATTACACAAAAAAGAAGAAGAGTTTATTGCTCTCTCTGGTGCCACTCATTGCCCTTTTGCCCTTTTTTTATAATAAAGCTCTCAACATCGAAAATTCAAAAATTTCCCCATAATGTGGACTAAAATGAATGGATTTAAGCTTTTCTAGACATGGGTCTACAATCTCTTGGAATACAACAAAAGAGGGACTATTTATCAAAATTTTCCTAGGGGAGGGCTCCCCGCACCATCCTATAGCCCTGGGTGGGGTATTCTAAACCCCCCAGCCCCCCCGGGGGCCCCTAAATCTTCGATAACCCCCTCATTAAAAGGTTTTTGCTACGCTACTGCACCCACATATTTTAACAAAAAATCATACAAAATAGCTTACATCTTCAAAAAATTCGAATTTAACACAGCATTCAGAACAACAAACAACCTGAAACACCAGCTTCAACAAAAAACAGCTCATCTAACAAACAGCACAATTCACAAATTCAACAAACCAGGAATATATAAGCTCAAATGCAACACATGCCCCAAGTACTACACAGGACAAACAGGCAGGTCATTCAACACAAGATACAAACACATCAAAGCACTACATTCCAACTCTGACTCAACATTTTCAAATCACTTAATCAACATTGGACACTCACACAATAACATTCGAACTGACTTAGAAATTCTACACACATTCCAAAAAAGCCACAAACTAAATACACAGGAGCAATATGAAATATTCAAACACCATAAATAAGATAGAACCAACTTACTCAATGACCAGACACAGTTCAAATCTGACATAATTTTTAACCACTTAATGGCCGCTCATCCTAACCTCAACAATGCATAACCCCTGGTGGCAGGCTGACAAAGCTTCTTTCCAGAAGTAAAATGCATCCTTCTCCAATATAAATGAGTAAAACAATATAATTATAAAAGTGAAGTGCAGTGTCAGTTTTAATATTAGATTCCTTAAATAGTATGCCAAAATCTTCATATGCCATAACTAGTGGTCGGAGACAAAATAGTGTTATTTTAAATTAAATTATTTGTTTCAATTATCATTATTATTTATTTATTCTTCAATTTCCTGGAAGTGTACAATTCTCTCAAAATATACTGTCTAGATCCAATACATTTTATATCATTTATCTCATTTTAAATTCAATTTACTTCAAGTTATGCATTTTCAGTTAATATCCAGATGTGATGCCAGACTGATCTATTAACTAGGTAGGTAGGTCTACCTGGATCATGAATTAGTCCTTGCTCAAAGACCTCTGATCCACATGGAGACTAATTCCCTTTCTGCAAAAGTCTGCTTATTTATTTTGTATAGCATAGTATGTTCAGTCTATTTGTCAAAAACATTTCTTAGTGTAAATAATGAAGCATCATATTGTAATATTTCATTTTTTTATTTGAAGAAGAATAGAGAATATTTGATTTGATTTGATTAAACCTATCAATGAAACAATAGAAATAATAAAGAACATCCTTATTCACAAAAACACAGCTACAGAACATATAAATGAAATAATAGACATCCTAAAAATCATCACTCAACAAAATTACTTCACCTTCAACAACAAATTTTACTCACAACCTGATGGACTGACAATGCACTCAACAATTCCCAGCGTATTTCCAACACTGAGAAAACACTCACATACTCTCCAATAACAAATTTCCACAAAGCATAATGTGCTGGCACAGATAAGTAGGAGACGTTCTACTGCTATACAGAGGAAACAAAAGACAATGTGAACAACTCCAATCATACATAAAGACATTTAATACACAGCCGAATATGAACAAAACAATCCAATCAACTTCCTAGACCTCTCAATAACAAATAACACAAACCAACAACACAGCTTCAACATCTACAGAAAACCAACAATGACAGATACCCTAATACCCAGCTCCTCCAATCATTCAACATGACACAAACACTCAGCATTCAAGTCAATGCTACACAGACTCAACAACACACCTATCCACCAACAATTACAACACTGAACTGAATACAATAAAATACCTAGCACAAGAAAACGGCTACAAACACTACCTAATTGACAAACTCAATCATAAAATAACAACCAAAAAACAAAACACGAACACCACAAACAAGAAATGCATCACAATGACATGTTATGTTATGTTATGTTTGAAGGGACGGATTCAAAGATCCAGAAGATTCAAAGATCCTCACACGTCAACCGAAGCTTATTGTGTGTCCCTAGTACGTTAGTTAGGCAAACCAATACCTGTGCCCTTTACAAGATCCAGGAGTTTCTTCCCTATGCTAACGTCCCATTCATCACCTGGTTGCTTAAAGCCAAACAGAGCCATTCTCCTTGCCCCGAGTCTCTCGCAATCCAGTATGATATGCTTGGCAGTCTCTTCAGACTGATTGCAAAGCCTACACATCTGATTTTCATTTCTGAGTCCGATTGTGTGGAGATGTTTCCTGAAGTGGCCATGTCCAGTTATCAGAGCAATTAGCTGCTTAACCTGACCTCTACCCAGCCTCACCAGCCAGTTGGTGAAGTAGGAGCTTGTGTCTGCTAGCAGCCTTTTGCCAAGTGCTTGGCCTGAGTGACCTTGCCATTGCTGGTGATGTAAGTCCCTGGACCATTTGTTTATTGTGTGGAAGGCAGTAGTTTTGCTTATGCCACAGCTTGGCTCTGGGCCAAAGAATGACCTACTAGAACCTTGCTTAGCAAGCCCATCTGCACACTCGTTGCCACCTATGCCTACATGGCCAGGTACCCAACCAAGATGCACAGAGTTGTGTGTTGCGAGCTTGCTGAGTGTTTTGTGACACTCCCACACCAATTTTGACTTGATTTCATTAGAGTCAAGAGCCTTGAGGGCTGCCTGACAATCTGACAAGATTACTATATGCTTGTTGCAATAGCGTCTGGCAATGCCTATATTGGCACAAGCCATGATGCCCCAAATTTCTGCTTGAAAGATAGTACAGTATTGTCCCACACTTGCACAGATTTCTGTTCTGGGTGATTCACTGTACACCCCATAGCCAGATTTCCCTTCAATAAGAGAGCCGTCTGTGTACCAGACAAGGCTACCTCTCCTGATATAGGGCCCTTCCTCAGACCTCCACTCCTCTCTAGAGCAGAATTTAACAGAAAAAGGTTTAGTGAAAACCATCTCCATACTCATGACATCTGAAGTCATTTCAAGCACAGGGCTATGAGCAACAGCTTTGGTGATTGTGCAATGGCCTGTTCCAGACAGGCCTTCCCTCCATTGGCCTGTGACTTTCAATCGATAGGCTGATTTTCGTGCTTCTGCCTTGATAAAAATATCCAAGGGCAGCAAGCCAAGAGCAACTTCAAGAGTTGCTGATGGGCTGCTCCTGAAAGCTCCAGTGACTAGGAGTGTGCCCATCCTTTGTAAACTTGTGAGTTTGGCTGTAGCTGTAATCTGGTTCACCTTTGTCCACCAGACTAGTGATCCATATGTGACTTGAGGCCTTATTACTGCCTTGTACAGCCACAGCGCTATGTGAGGCTTGATCCCCACATGGAGCCTGCAAATCTCCTGGACGTCATAAGCGCCCATTTTGCTTTGTGCAGTATATTATTCAAATGATTGTTCCAAGTCAGCTTGGAGTCGATAGTCAGCCCTAGGTATTTGACTATACCTGATACTTTGAGCTGTGTTGGTCCAAGTTTCAACCGGGAGAGAGACTCCAGGTTCTTTTTCCTTGTAAATGGAACAACTACAGTCTTTGAGGGATTTATACTTAGTCCCTCTCCAAGACACCAGTCATTAACAAATTGAAGGTTGACGTTCATGACATCAGCAACAATATTTGTGAACCTTCCCTGTACCATGAGGACTATGTCATCTGCATAGCCCTGGACAAAGACACCTCTACTAGTGAGTTCACAGAGGAGACCATCCACCACAAGGTTCCACAGAAGAGGAGAAAGCACACCTCCCTGCGGACAACCTTTTGCAGGTATGATCACCATCGATTTGTCTTGAAGATCAGCCCTGATCTGCCTGGAGTGGAGCATGGCCTCAATCCACCTACATATAGCAGACTCAAGACCACGCCCATGCACTGCCCGGACCATGGCCGTGTAAGTAACATTGTCAAAAGCACCCTCAATGTCCATGAAGGTGCATAGAGCAATCTCCTTGGCAGCAAGGCTGTCCTCCACCCTGCTCACAAGTTGATGCAGGGCTGTTTCACAGGACTTACCAGGCTGATAGGCATGCTGATTCCGATGAAGAGGAGTACCTGAAAGCACTCCCTTTCTTAGATGTCTCTCCACCAGTCTCTCCAGTGTCTTCAAGAGAAACGATGTAAGATTGATGGGGCGAAATGATTTTGCAGTTGAGTAGTCTGCTCTTCCTCTCTTGGGAATGAAGACCACCCTACTGAGGCGCCAAGCTTGAGGGATGTACCCATAAGCCAGACTTGCTCTGAAGAGTTCGCACAGGAGGACCAAGAGAGCTTCTGGTCCTTGCTGCAACATAGCCGGTATGATACCGTCCCCCCCCAGGAGATTTGAATGGGCCAAACTTGGAGATGGCCCATTTAACTTTGGAAAGTGTGACAATACGTCTGGCTAAAGTCCAGCTTCCACGATCAGCTCTTGGCCGTGAGCCCATTTCGCTGTTGCCGGACATGCCTGAGCAAGCACCCTCAAAAACACAGTCTGGAAAGTGAGTCTCAAGGAGAAGTTTGAGACTTCCACCAGTTCCAATGGTATATTGTCCCCCTGGTAACCTCAGAGTTCCCAGGAGGCCAATTGGGCTTGAAGCTAAGACACGCTGCAGTCTTGCTGCTGCCCTAAAACTATTTACCTCCTGTGTAAACAGTCTCCAAGAGTTCTCTTTGGCTTTCTTGATTGCAAGGCTGTATTCTGTGAGTGCCCTGTGGTATGGTTCCCAGTTACGGCTCCATTTGCAATGGTTATGAAGCTTCCTGACAACCGCCCTTCTGCGGTCAAGGTCAGCAGTCCACCATTTAGTATTAGTACGACTCTTTCCCCGCCGCAATGGACAATTGTCCTGAAAGCAGCTTATGATTGCACTCTGAAGATCGGAAGCAATCTGATCAATGTCTGCAAAGCAGGTGACCCTCTTGCCTAATGATCCAAGTTGAGACAGGAGGTCAGACTTATAGAGTGACCATTCTGTTCTCCTTGGATCTCAATAGCAGGATGAGCTGCCTTCACTTTGCAGGTTAAAACAGATGAACCTGTGGTCAGACAAAGAGGCCTCATGACTTACGTGCCAATTGTCGATGGCACTAAGGAGTCCTTCTGAGCAAAGTGTAATGTCAATAACCTCACTTCGATTTCGTGTAACGAACGTCGGACGGTTTCCAGCATTACAGACATAAAGATTATTAGATATGAGAAACTGAAGGAGAGCCTCACCTCTTGGATTAGTGTCAGAGCTTCCCCATCCAATTGTGTGATGAGCATTGGCGTCACAACCTAAAAGGAGTTGTTGTCCACCAGCGCAAGATGACTCCACCAGAAGTTCGAGTTCTCTTGATGGAGGAAGGTCCCCGGAGTCGTAAGGCAAGTAAACCGAGCCTGCAATTGTGCTCCATTCCTTGCCTTCATTGCTCCAGGTTATAGACACCGCAGTGAGATCTCTAGAACAGAATTCAGTGAGTGTTAGGCAGTCCATACCTCTCTTCACAAGTATGCAGGTTCTGACATTTTTGAGAGAGGTACAGTAAATTAACCTACCCTTGGTATCACCCAGGCCTGCAACCCTTCCTTGGTGAAGCCATGGTTCCTGGATCAATGCCAGGTCAAATCCCTCTCTGAGGAAGAACTGGCAGAAAGCAGCTGAGGCTGCTTTACTGTGATGTAGATTGATCTGGAGGACCCTGGGCATTGTCCTTGACTGTTGTTGAGACAATTGAGACTTGCCAGAGTCCTAGGTTGGCTCTAGAGTTGGCCGACCTAACAGCATTGAAGCAGGCCTCATCCAGGAAACAGACAAATCCATAACCTTTTGGGTCTGGCTTGGCTGGCAGGACCTTCCACTCCTTCACCTTCAAGGTGGGGTTTTGCTTGTCAAGCATCTCAAGGACCTTTTCTGGAGTCTTTTTCAGAAGCTTTGGATGAGCTCTAAAGAATACCCTCATTGACTTCATAATGTCTTTCCTCAGACCAACAATGAGTTTCTTCTCCCCAAGTGGTTTGAGTCTGGGGATGAGTACCTCCAGCCAATGCTTAGTAGCATCGTTAATGCAGGATATAATCAAGACACCTTTTTCCATGTAGGTGCCTGCAAATGATGGAGTGCAGCCGTCCTCCAGGAGCTCATCCATAATGGCGTCTTCAATGACTTCTCCTTGCTCTGCTGAAAGCTTAGCCTCAGGATAGCTTTCCAAGACAATGGCCATTTTGGTGGCAGAAATGTCCCTGTAAGAGACTCCTTTACTAGAAGTCCCTAGATTAAGGGGTTGGACATCATGACCTCTATGAGTTCCACTCCTGGCCTTTTTTGTAGGTCCTTCCGCTGAGGGAGGGGTGGCCATGTTGCCTCTAGGGCGCTTGGCCACCCTTGACCCAGCCTCTAGACCCACATTTGTGCCTGGAGTTTCACCCATCTCTGGTCTCTTAGGTTTTTTTCTTTTTACCCCTTCGAAACTTTGCTGGGTCAAAAGCTTCACCTCTCTCAAGAAGTTTTGCCTGAATGGCCGCCCTTCTTTGGGCAGTGGTGAGGTTTGGTTTCTTTACCCGCAAGCTGCTCAGTTGCTCTATGGCATCTTCAAGCATACCGGCGGATTTTGGTGTTTCTGGACTTCTGAGAAGCTCATCCTCCCCCTCCAGTGGATTAATGTATGATTGTGGATTATTGTATGTCATTGTGATGCATTTCTTGTTTGTGGTGTTTGTGTTTTGTTTTTTGGTTGTTATTTGGTGTAATCTTAGCGATAAGATCGCTACTGTTTTTTATGTATGTGTTGTTGTTGATATTAATTAGTTTTCTGCAGTGTCAATCACAATGACATACATTAATCCACAATCAAACAGACTAGCAAAAATCTTCAAAAAACTATTCATGAGTATAAACTTGCTCTGCAGAACTAACCTTTTTTGAGTCATGGCGGACGCATTTCGAACTATGTGATTCTTTTTTGGCGCTTGGTTGTGCCAAAAAAGAACCACATAGTTCAAAATGCGTCTGCTGTGACTCAGAAAGGTCAGTTCTACACAGCCAGTTTATACTCATGAATAGTTTTTTTGAAGATTTTTGCTAGTCTGTTTGATTGTGGATTAATGTATGTCATTGTGATGCATTTCTTGTTTGTGGTGTTTGTGTTTTGTTTTTTGGTTGTTATTCGGTGTAATCTTAGCGATAAGATCGCTACTGTTTTTTATGTATGTGTTGTTGTTGATATTAATTAGTTTTCTGCAGTGTCAATCACAATGACATACATTAATCCACAATCACACAGACTAGCAAAAATCTTCAAAAAAGCCGGCCACACCATCTCATTCAGAACAAAAAACAAAATAAAAAATGCACTTACACTCAAAACCACACTGAACACAAACAAATACGATCTCCCAGGGATCTACAAACTAAACTGCTCTGATTGTAACAAATTCTACATAGGACAAACAGGCCGCACATTCAAACAACGTTACAAGGAACATTTTCAGGCCCTGACATCCAAAGCTGAATCGAATTTTGCCGACCATATCATTCAAACTGGACACACTTTTACTGACATCAGTACCAACCTACACATTCTACACATAAAATCTAAAGGACACGAACTCAACACCTTGGAACAATTTGAAATATACAAACACACCACACACAATAAACAAAACATTCTCAATGAACAACTAAATTTTAAATCTCACAAACTTTTTGATCATATTTTACAAAAACCACAACACTTCTAACCAAAAAACTGACATGATGATCTAGGAGCCTCTGAAGATGAATCTCATAGATTCGAAAGCGCTCGGCCAGATTAAGTGAGTTATTATACTTATTCTTAACAAATATTTGACTGCAAGTCGTTAAATTTCACATGAAAAGTTAATATTAAACACTGATTAAACAATCACGCATTACTTTAAATTACAGAACTCAGAATGAATTGGAAAGAACGTACCTTACGAAATACTTGCTTTTAAACTGATGTAGAAACAGTTCCAATTCAAAATTAAAACGCCAGGGATGTTATGACTAATGTGATGGATGCTATGGCGTCAAAACACCGTGTGTACAGACTTTCACTTCCCCTTAAAATGAATGTTTGGTTGCTAATCGCTCCGATTCTTGGAAAGGGTGGGACACTGTGCCTTATTTATTTTGCAATAACTTTCTAAGACATCCGGTAATAAGAAATAATGTATCGTAGTGTACTTGATACGTTAAAAAACATCCTGCTGTTTTAAAAACAAATATTGAATTCTATATTTACTTTATACAGAAAATAATCCTGAATACAGTAGTGCGTTGCAAAAGCAAACAGCTTCTGTAAATCTTTATCAAATTTCCGTTTTACACAGTTTTAATTATTGCAAGGGACTTTTTAAGCATTCCGTTTCCGCGTTAGATCCGGCTTAGAAAGGTATTTTCATAAGTAACCATATACAAAATTCAGTAACATTCCGTTTCAGCAGGTTTCTGTCTTACAAGGGGTCCGTCTTAGACTGTACTTAGACTGTAGGTTTTACTGTAGTTACTTTTCAATATCACATTTATTTATTGGTACTTCGTTCATTTATTGAATTAACTGCATCATTTCTGAATCTTTATATACAGTACTGTTTTACATATTCCTCTGAATTTGAAAGAAACCAATCAATTTAATCATACTAACCTCTTTGTTGAATGATTGCATCATATTCTTATATATAAATAATGTACAAAGTGGCTTGAAACTGCTGATTATTGTAGGCTACGTTTTAGCATTAATAGATTTCTAATGTTCATTTGCACAACCTCTTTAATGAAAATCCTTCAATATTCTTCAATTTCCAGATGACATTATCTATACCTACTCATTCAAGGGTTTCAATTTTCAGATTATTGACAGCAGGACTTCAACTTCTTGAGCCCAGAGGTGGAGAATGGAACAAATCAAACTTGAATTTAATAATACCAAATAGAGCTGGTGAAGGATTGAAACAAGATTTGTTAACTGAATCTCAAGGAGCTCCTCTTACAACATCAAGTAAGTTCATTAGCTTATAGTAATTAATTAATAAAAGTTAATCTTATTCAGCTATTTTTTATGAATGCTACAATCAAACGAATAAACTACATTATTCCAGGTGAATGTACTGAATTTTTCTGTCATTGATAAGGTAGCATTCCAATCTTGGCAGTTGCAACCTGGCAGTCGCAGCCTGACAGGCATGACCATGATTGTGCCTACTGATATTGATATTATGGTTATTATGTTGAAGATCCATCTTGTTTCCACTAATATGTAATATAAACTTAATAAAACAACTTTTGAATGGAAATTAACTCACGTTATGGCGTGACGGCCGTTTCGCTCTGTTGTCTAGAGCATCGTCAGACGACCCACAGTACACTGACTTGAGGTATGAGTTTGAGGGTTATGTATGTTGGAATGGTGATTGGGTGGGGGGATGAGTAGGCGGGAGGTTTGAAATTGGGATTATTTTGTCAAATAGAGTATGTGAGAAGAAGTTAAGTTGATAATTTAAAATGTTGTCAGGTTCCTGCTTTGCATGTTTGTAAATGTTTTAGAACAATATGAGATTACAAACATGCAAAGCAGGAACCTGACAACATTTTAAATGATCAACTTAACTTCTTCTCACATACTCTATTTGACAAAATAATCCCAATTTCAAACCTCCCGCCTACTCATCCCCCCACCCAATCACCATTCCAACATACATAACCCTCAAACTCATACCTTAAGTCAGTGTACTGTGGGTCGTCTGACGATGCTCTAGACAACAGAGCGAAACGGCCGTCACGCCATAACGTGAGTTAATTTCCATTCAAAAGTTGTTTTATTAAGTTTATATGATATTATGGATTCATATGCAATGCTTTCTGATAGAACCGACCTGGTGGCGCCACCAGGGGGCGTGGCCTCCGCGTGACCTTGGTAGCACTGACGTGACAAGCCGCTACAGAAACAGTAAGAGTATGGTCATGCTGCTTATTTGAGATAGTTGTAGAAAGCATTCAGTTTGTTGTGAAAATGGCAACGATGAAAATGACAAGTTTTTAATAGAACTGAGGCTAGGGCCACACTAGCTATAACTGTCACAAGCAGAGTAAGCAGTAAAATGAAGCTTGAAAATGAGGCTCAATGGAAACTGCAATCGCTGGCCACAATGAGCTGTAAATGCCGCTCAAAGAGGCAGCCATAGCGCTTCTTCAAGTTATGTTGCAGGCCGATAGGCTCCAGCCCATTCCATGGGCAGAAATAGATTATTGCTCCCTCCACGACTTCGTGGCCACACTTGTGAGTAGATAGTAATATGACAGTTCTAGAGCACTTTTTGATCCAAAAATTTTATACTCAAAAAAATCAAATAATTTTTAATAAAAATAGCTAAATTCGAGTAAATTTGTATTAAAAATATATTTTTTATAAAATTTGATAAAAATTTATCAAGTTATTGAAATTTAATAAGTCAACGAAACTAATGCTGTTAACTAACAGGAATAAATTATAGATCATTTTTAGATCTCATTTTTCAGCTAATTAAAAAACATCAAATTTTAGTTGAATAAGATCAATTTCATAAGAAATTAGGTAAAAATTGAATAAATAAAAATTTAAATTAAATAAATTTATTTAATAAATTCTTGAAACTAATATTGAAAAAAATAATGATAATTTATAAAAATATTACATTTTTTTATTTTAATTAGTTAAAATTAATTTTATAATTTTATAAATATAATCATACGAACTAACAAAATTTCAAGTCAATTTACTCATTTAATTTTTATAATTAAGAATTCAATCAAAAAGAAAGAAAAAATCAAAAGGAAAGGAGAGAACGGTTTTTGATCTGTATGCTCTATCTACAACTTACTATCCATCAATCTTATTTACTTATCCATCCCAACACGATCACACATTTGCGTTTATAGCAGTGGATCATAGTTGTTAGTTTTTTTTTAGCTAACAACTGTTTCCAGATGGTACTAGCTTTACAATTCTTACAACTCCTACCAAGGATAGTAAACAGTAGAGATGGGTCGTACTAGGTTTCTCTGAAACAAAGTATTCCTAGTACTAGTACGTTCTAATACCTATTCCAAATACCTGTTCCAAAATACTAGATAGTATTTTATATTAGCCTGTTCCAGTGGCGTAACGTTTTCCAATTGGGCCCCCCCGCAACCGATTTTCGGGGCCCCTTTCCTCAAAATCATATAAATTAAATATCCCCCCACCCTTGCCGCCACCCCTCCCGAAAAACTTGCATAATTATTTTGTGTGCAGTTCTAATTATGTAAGAACTAAACACCTTTTTATCTATTAAATTTTAAAATTCAATCATCCCGTTTCAAGGGGAGGTAGTCTAATGATTTTGGCTGTAGCCTACGGGCTCCTGAAAGATGGAAATAGTTGAGAGTTGATTATATTATAAATAATTAATCTTGAAACCTTGAAATTGATGTCTTCTATAGGATCCACATTCACATCCTCCTTGTTATAAGGCGGTTTTTATAGCACCTTCGCTCCTTTTCCCAGAAAAAATGTGTTCTCTCAGAATTCGCCTCTTTTGCAGACACGGGCACAGGTTCAATTTTTAATAAAAAGGCATTTTATCTAGATTACCGCAAAAAGTCAGGATAAGAGAAAAAAATTAAGAAATTTATTCTAAAGAGGCAGAAGAGAGAAAACGTAAACTACTTATACAGTACTTCATCCTATTATAATAAAAAAAATCATCTGCGTTGGGAGAACTGACACAATTGAACCAAAACTATTATTTATATACTTATACAATAATAACGTAATTTATCCGATATATCAAGGATATAAATATTCCTTCTGAACATTGTTTAAAAATGTTCTTGTCGATAAAAAATAGAAATAACTGAAACATGACCGTATAACATCACAATACCATAAACGCAGCATGTTGAAAAATAGAATAGAAATGAAAAAAATGGCACTCCAAATAATAAAACTCACGATCACGAACTCAATTAATATGCATACGGTTTACTCTAGGCCAATTTACCGGACACGTGTAGGCCTACATGCATCTAACTGGACGATTCAAAAGAGACTGAATTGTGAATTCAATATACTGTATGAAGAAAAATATTGACTTTGATATCTAAACAACCCCCCACTTTCCATTACTTCGTTTATGCTAATATACATTGAGGAATTCGATGGGAAAATAATATTAATTTCCTCTAATATTTGCACTGTGGAGGCATAGCCGTCATGATTTATAACAATCTCGATAAGTTTGTTTGAAGAGTCTTTTGTCCTCGGTATGTATCCATTCAACTTCCTGAAGTCACAACATCCTGCTTCTGAACTCCTTCACTAAAGCTATCTGCAAATTGATAAAGAAAGTAAATAATAAACATTGAGATGACAATATTTAGCCTATTCATTACTTATTTCTTCCTTCAGTGTTTCAGTTTTATTTCTTTTTGAAAAATATGTATATTTCAGTCTGGGCACGGGCTATTTCTTGAAAAAATATTTTTTCATTCCGGGCCCCCTTACAACCCGGGCCCCCCCGCGCCGCGGGGTCTGCGGGGGTGTACGTTACGCCACTGGCCTGTTCGCCAGAGTAAGTGAGTCCACGTACAAGAGAGTCCACGTACAAGAGAGTATCGTACTGCGGTACTGGTACTACTACTGTTTCTCGTGTTAAATACAGCACGAATCTTTATTACTCGCGTTAAATACAGCACGAATCTAATTATTGAGTTGCTCTCAAATATGCTGTAGCGAGATCCATTCGAAGAAAAGCTTCTATTTATACAGCGAATTTCTTCCTGAGCTCAAGTTTGCCTACAATACAAGTGTACAACAGTAGTCTACACTGTAGAAACGCGGACGGCAAGAACCGAGACTTGAGAGGGTTGAGTAGGCTAACAAACGGCTCGTACTCAAGAAGTATTTGTACTGGAAAAGTACGCGCGTACGCCATACGCAGCCAAAGGCAATCTAATGTGATTATTCTATTGTCTTTGACGCAACTAAGCATGCGCCTATAATCGAGTACAGTGAATAGAGAGAGTGAGAGAGAGAGAGTGAATGAGAGAGAGATAGATAGATAAATGACTTTAATTTGTGCACTTTACAAGTAATAAAAGTGCTGTGGGCGAAGTTGAGGCATAAGAACCCCCTCTTCCACTCAACCCACAGTATAAAAAACAACTTTATTACAATGCAAAAAAAAATCAATTAACAAGATGAAAAAATAATGATAAATATAAAGAAAGACTGAAATCAAAGAAACATACTCACACACACACACACACACACACACACACACACACACACACACACACACGCAAAAACACACACACAAGACTAGACTAGATAAAAGAAAATTAAACATCGCCTAGTGAAGCCCCCCCCCCCACAATCCATGCCTCAACAGCCGCACTGAACCGATGCTGACTGTCCAATTGCTTTATGTGAATTGGAAGTGAATTCCATAGTTTAATGGCTTTAACCTGAAATGACCTGTTGTTGAACATCACTGTTCGATGAACAGGAACAGCCAACAAATGATAACCATGACGGGTCCCACCTCTGCCAAGATCGCCCATGTAACGGAACCCCACCGCCAAGTAGTCAGGTGATCGAAATTTTAGTGGTTTGAAAAGGAAAATTATTGCATGGAGACACCTACATTCATTCAGCCCCATAAGTTTAAGTTGGTCAAAGTACTGAGTTATATGTTCGCCTTGTTGTAATCCAAAGATGAAACGCATATAGTAATTCTGTGCACGCTGCAATCTCTGGGCAAGTTGAACAGTCATGTCGATAGTCACCTCACCAAGTCACAGTAGTAAAAGAGTGGGAATATTAATGTTTTGACTAACATAATTTTAGTTGGGAAAGGTACGAGGGCCCAATCCTCTTCAATGAGTTAATACCAGCTACAGCTCTATTGCACGTCAAGTTTACATGGTCAGTCCAGTCAAGGGTTTTAGTAAAAATTAAGCCTAGATTCCTAACATTAGTACTGAAGCTCAGTTGAACATTATTGATTCTTATGTGAGGCAAGTCAGTGGAGTTGAGTCTATTTAAAAGTCTTGAATAACCAACAATTATGTAGTAAAGTTTCATCTGGGGTATTTGTCCTGCGACAGCTCGCTAGATTGAATGACAAAAAGTTACTTTTTACAGCTTACCATGGGCTCTTACTGTCACATATTAGGTATGCTATCTTAGTATGGGGTAATTCATCAAAGCAAAATCTTGATAGGGTGTTTAAGATCCAAAAGAAAGCGGTTAGGTGTATAGAAAGAGTAAATAGATTAGATTCATGTAGGCCGTTGTTCAAGAGACTTGGTCTCCTAACTGTACCCTGCTTATATGTGTATGAAGCTACTTTATATGTAAAAACGAATGATATTAACCAAAATCTTGATGTACATGATTATAATACAAGAAGCCGAGGAGATTATCACTTGGTGAGTCACTATAGTAGCTTATTCAAACAAAAACCTAGTTATATTGGTAGGAAATTCTACAACAAGCTACCGCAGTTTTTGAAGAGTCTTGAAAATATAGAAATATTCTAAAAACAATTGAAGAAATATTTAGTTGATAAAGCTTTTTATAGTGTACAAGAGTTCCTTTCACATCAAAATTAAGCCTCACCTCAACTAATTGAAGTAATTATGGTATCTAGTGTATAATATTGTTGATCTGACTTGTCTTATACTCCTTAACTGGAGTCTCCAAGACGTAATCTACAAAAAAAACTTGTGACTTATTTTCATTGATTGTCAAGCCACAGGGCCGTAGCCAGGATTGAGGACTAGGAGGGGCAAGCAATATTTTAGGAGGGGTGAGCCTCAAAACAAAAAGTTCTAGTACTGTATCACTTCACACTTGTAAATGTGTTTTTATTAATAATTGCTACAACAAATAACTTCATTATTTAATAACCTTTAATCAATTACTGGGATAAGTAAATAAAACGAGAGTCAATATTACATAGAACTCACTTTTAATATAATACAGTACAGTATCCACAAACCTCCAGAAACATAAAGACTAAAGTCCTGAAAATGGTACTTTCTTGCTTTTTGCTTAGCAAATTCTTGTATGAGGGCTTTTGAGTCCAACTGCCTTCCTAACTCCCTTTTTATAGAAATTGTCGCCAAACCCACGAATCTCTCCTGGCACATTGTACTACCCAGATAGGTTTTAATTAACTTGAGTTTTTGAAAAACTTCGTTCAGCACTAGCTATGGAAAGTGGCAAAGTAATCAAAATGCGGAGGGCTACACAAATCTGTGATGTTTTCCATGATGAAATACTTAATGAACAATGTATTCCTCTAGCATCTCCAATATAAGTGAGTGAAACAATATATAAAAGTGAAATACAGTGTCAGTTTTAATAATAATTATTACATTGCTACACAACTGTTAGGTAACCCATTTGACAGAAGAAGGATACCCTGGCAGAAGGATCGATTTGATTGATATGAATTATTTTTATTATCTGAACCCAGCAGCCTAGTCTTATTTAATTCTGCCACGCTAAAAACTCTATTTCCATTTATGATACTCATAATATACGCTCTTAATGGAGTAACGATTTCGTTATAAAGAAGTGAGAAATGTAGGCTACATAGATAACACAGTCAAATCGCTTGAAAATTATCAGCATTTTAATTAGTATTTCAGGACCTGAGGGAAAGGTTTAAGCCCTAAAGTCATTGGTTATGAATAACATTATTCTACTTTCTACTTGAAAAGTGTGAACACTAATCTAAGCTTGGAGCACATATTCCCTACAGTCAATTTGCTTGTCAATTATCAACAATTTTTTAAGGGCCTCAGGTTCTTGGGGGGGGGGGGGCTTAAGCCCCACTGGGTGCGCCACTACATGCATTAGTGACTAGTATTGGCCATTAATTTGGCCATATGTAATAATTTAGGCTCGTTTTAGATTATATTAAGTTGAGTTATAACAAGATGGCACATGTGTGTGGAGTATTGAACTACATTTATACAGCCATATTAGGGATCTGTTCCACCATTCAAGATAAATATATCATAAAAAAGGCTAGCATAGGTAGACTATAATCATATGTTTTCACATAGCAACTTGGTATAAAAGTGGAATGGATAATGAACCATCATTAAGATAAGCCCGTTTGTGCAACGAATTGTATTAAGTTAAAATAATAATTTTAAATGGAATAGCTTAGACTCATCTCCTACTCACAGGTTATCCTATGTGGTGAGTATAGTTTCCATAATAGTTATAATTCAAGATTCATTTTGCATTTTTGGCACATAAAGTTTTATTTTTTGTGCAAATTTGTAAATTTATGTTTTTGGAATAACTTTGAGTTTGACTTTTTTTAATAATGATATAGCTGTAAGTTGTGCTATGATTACAACTTGTAGTAAATTATCAATGTGAGTTGACTTAACTGTTTTTTTTTCTGTCTTCTTCACAGATTTGGTGGACTATCTTTTTAAACATGATTCGAGTTTCCAGAGTGGTTGAGACTGCAACAAATACTAACAGTAGAAATGAATAATTGTCAAAATAAATAATTATTTATTTTGACAATGATTCATTTCTACTCTCAAGTTTTTGAGAAATAATTATATTTCAATAAAGTTGTTTGAATTATGAGTTTTAAGAGAAATAATGATATTTCAATAAAGTAGATTGAATTATGAGTTTTATGTGAAATAATCATATTTCAATAAAGTAATTTGAATCATGAGTTTTTTGTGAAATAATTATATTTTAATAAAGTAGTTTAAATTATGGGTTTTTTGTGAAATAATTATAATTCAATAGAGTTGATTGAGTTATGAGTTTTTCAAGAATAATTGAATTTAAAAAAAGTAGTTTTAGTTATGAGTTTTTGTGAAATAATTAGATTTCAATAAAGTAGTTTGAGTTATGAGTTTTTGTGAAATAATTATATTTCAATAAAGTAGATCGAATTATGAGTTTCTAGTGAAATAATAATACTTCAATAAAGTAAATTGAATTATGAGTTTTTGTGAAATAATTATATAATTATCAATAAAGTAGTTTGAGTTATGAGTTTTTTGTGTAATAATTATCTATATAAATAAAATTAGAGTTTTGTCTGTACATTTATCAGAATTGTATATTTTTTGGTTCTTTTTACGTTTTATACATTAAAAAAGCCGAAAATAGTCTTATCTCACTTTCTGTCTGTCTGTCTGTCTGTCTGTCTGTCTGTCTGTCTGTCTGTCTGTCTGTCTGTCTGTCTGTCTGTCTGTCTGTCTGTCTGTCTGTCACGGCCCCAAAGGCATTTTACGCGGCCTTCTCCTCAAAAACGAGAGCATCGATCGGGATTTTAGTTATTGAACAGTATTGAACAGTTTATTGACAATGTCTTTAGCTATAAAAAACAAAATTAACTTTTTTTTTAACAGAGTAATAAACGTTTAAAAACCAATTGTTTTGCGATTTTGGATACATTTTACGCGGCCTTCTCCTGAAAAACGAGAGCATCGATCGGGATTTAAGTTATTTATCAGTATTGAAAACCTTTTTGACAATGTCTTTAGCTATAAAAAACTAAATTAACTTTTTTTTTAACAGAATAATAAACGTTTAAAAACCAAGTATTGTGCGATTTTGGATACATTTCTTCCAAGTTTTATTACCACATAAGAATAAGAACAAATCACGTGATTTATCATGATATATATCAATCAGCTGCTCTCAAATATAAATGGTGGGCCCTTCGCGGCGTTATTTACGCTGTCTGCAGACTTGTGGAGTCGGAGCATTGCAGTCTTTTAGGAAACATTATTATGTCTGGTGAATCAAACCTCATCTTATGTTTTATCAATTATTTATTTTTTGAAAAAAAAACAAAATTTTCTTATTTCAATTTATCAAAACAAAAATTAGCATTTTAGGAAGGTGCGGTTTGTGCTAGGCTCTTGAGAATTCGCCAGGTAGCACTATTATTACCACATAAAAACAAATCACGTAATTTATGATGATATATCAATCAGCTGTTCTCAAAAAATATTCTCTCCAATACCTCCAATTGCTTACGTTCTAAGTTGTTTACTAAGGGCCCGTTCACACGATACAGTTTTTGTGTGGTACAGTAAATTTGCTGTATCAGTTATTTTGCAGTACTTTCATTTGCATGTACGTTTCATATTGTATGTTCATACAATACTGTTTTGACTGGATCCAGTAAAAAAGCTGTTCTAGCCGATTTCTACATTCGGTTTTGTCTTCAAAAACTGTATCGCTAAAATCAGCTGTACCGCAAAATAACTATCCGTATCCGGTGGCACATGTATTGTATCGGTAATGGATATGTTCAAACGATACACTTATTATGCTGGAAGCAGTCTTCAGATCGTAAGCATTGATATTCTTCAGCATTGATCTTCTTATTAGTGAATTCCAGTGTCCAAAAGTGGAAGATATTAATTGTGAAAATTTAATTTCTCTAATATATGAGAGACCCGCCTTGTGGGACAAGACTTAAGATTAATATAAAAATAAAGAGAGAAAAATGTGTGGAATATTGAAACCAGAATTTGCGTACTTTGATCAAAATTTAAGAGAAACCTTCAGTAAGAAACTTATTTAAAAAAATCTTACACAAATAAAAAAAATCCTGGACTGGAATAAATAAAACTGAACTGAAAGCGCAATGGAAGAAGGAGGAGAGCACAGCAATAAGCAGCAAAGCCGGACCGTGTGAACTTCACAGTACAGTTGACGCCGTACAGTAAAAAAACCGTACCGCAAAAAAACTGTATCGTCTGAACGGGGTCTAAGCTGCTAACAACTTCATGATCGTTGCTATCAAAAAAGCCGAAACATATTTAGTCTTATTTCTAAACATAATCCGTACGAAGGACGGGCACAATAGCTAGTATTTTAATAAAGTAGTTCAAAGGGTTGCAGCCGTGGTCTGCTGTGATAAACACTATTGAGATTGTGCTCTAGAGAAATTCTAAAAATTAATGTGTTCAAAGTGTTAGAAAGAAGTTTTGTTAGATCTATTGTCAGTTGGAGAGCCAACTATGTTGAATGTATTCATAGTTTTCCTGCAGTACCCTTTTTCTGGCAGATATTAGCATTAGGAAGTGTGCTAGTACAGTTTTGTAGGTTAGACAGAAGAAGTGGTGGCTTTAGGATCCATAAACGTTCTTGATTGAAGATCGGACTTTGCTCTTCCTGTAGCAAACTTGTCACAAAGTGTTTTGTGAGGGCCAGATAAGTTGAAATTAATATCATTAATTTCAAAAAGGGAGTGAGCAATGCTCGACTGAGTAGCAGCGGCAGGGGGAATAGAGGGTTGGTAAGATGGTACCATACGCACATCTTCGGTGTGGCAGTCTACCTGTAATCTACAACCACCTAATTAATTAGTCCTCCCCCCGCACTCTGCCTACACACTGGCCTATAAAACGGCCAGCACCGATTGATTCAGCAGACTCGAATTGCGGCTAGCTCATAGTTCGTTTCTCCCAGTATTCCAAGTGAGCCCACCCAAGGGCCACTTAGTCATGAATACCTGGTCAGGGGGGACTTGAATTGCAGCTAGCTCATAGTTCGTTTCTACTGGTATTCCAAGTGAGCCCAACCAAGGGCCACTTAACCTGAATACCCAGTCAGAATGACTACCTATGTCACTATAGGTCCCCTGTGCTTTCCACCTATTCCTCCCACACCCTTCCTGAGCCTTGCAGTTACCGACAGCATACATTTCGTCCTCCTTCTCAGAGTGGTTTCAGACCAGCAAAGAGTATCCACCCCCGAATTTAGTGGTTACAGACTGCGACTGTTCGTTCCTATCCCCCCAACAACTTCCTTGAACCTCTGGTGTGGTTACGGACTGCACTCACCCATTCCTCAACCTTCTTGAAGCGGTTACAGACCAGCGAAGAGTACTGCCCCCAAATTGAGCGGTTTCAGACTGCGAGCGTTCGGTCCTCTACCCTCACAACCCACCAATTCCTCAAACTTCTTGTTGCGGTTACAGACTCGCAGCGAGCCCCTAGTGCAGTTCCAGACTGCATATATCCTTTCCTCCCTCCTCTCGTAGCGGTTGCAGACACACAATGAGTACCCTTTGTGGTTGCAGACTGCATACACTCCTTCCTACACCTTCTCATCGTAGTTACAGACTCGCAGCAAGCCCCTTGTGCGGTTCCAGACTGCATATATCCTTTCCTCCACCCTCTCATGCAGTTACAGACATGCAGCGTGCCCCTAATGCGGTTCCAGACTGCACATATCCTTTCCTCCTTCCTCTCGTGCGGTTGCAGACTGCAAACACCCCTTCCCCCATCCTCTCATCGCGGTTCCAGACATGCAACGAGTACCCTTGCAGTTGCAGACTGCATACACCCCTTCCTCCATCCTCTCATGCAGTTACAGACATGCAACGATCTCCTTTTTGCAGTTGCAGACTGCAAGTATCCTTTCCTCCTCCCTCTTGAAGCAGTTTCAGACCAGCAAAGAGTGTTGCCCCCAAATTGAGCGGTTGCAGACTGCGAGCGTTTGGTCCTATACCCTTCCAAAGCACTTCTCGGATTGAGAAGTGGATCCTCCAAGAGCTCGGCGGTTGCAGACAGCCAAAGCTTATCACCTACACCCACACCAAGCGGTTCACAGACAGTGATGCATGTTCCAACCCCATCCAAGTATTCCTCCTCATTTCATAACTGAACCAACCATTCCTTCCTTACCAAGTGTTAACTTGCCCTGTTTGCGAGCAAAAGGCCCCGGACAAAGGCAAGAAGTAGTAGGTCAGGATAAGCCTACAAAGAGTGGTTCCTCTTTTCCTAACCCCACCCATTTCCCGACTGAGTCTAGTCAATCAGGAGAAAATCCTGATATCAATCAATCACTACTTGAGGAGGAGTCGAGGTGTGCTGATAAACTTTTAATCAGAATTTTACCAAGTTTGATAGGCATGGAATTTTTTCTTTCATGAAATACTGAAGCTAGTAGATTATCTTATCAGAGGTAGCTGTTAGTGGTAATCAGTATCATGCAACTATTGATTGATCCTAAAAACACTTTCATTCATTAGCTAGCAGCCGAACTGTAAACATCGATTGTGAGCAGTGAGGATTAGTAGTGTTAGAGTAGTAGTAGTAGTTGGTCTACTTTCGTAGAAGTGGACTATAGTTTGCTGGATAGAATATTTCAACTATCAATAAAATCAGCAAATGGGAACACCAATCAAGGTACCGGATGGAATAATTCCCGAATTTGAAGAAAATGAAGATGAGCAACTAGCATCTGGAGGAGCAACCGAGGACACCAGTAAGAAAGTGTCAGCAACAGGTAGGCCTATCATGGATCCATACAGTTTTTTTCAAAGTGAATTCGCTAAGGACATTAAAGGTATGAAAGAATTAAGAAAAGAACTTCAAGATTGGGCAGAAGCTGAATTCCAGAAAAAGAAAGTTCTGAGGAATGATTTTGATAAGTTTTTGACAATCACAAACAGTCTCTCTGAAAATATAATCAAGCTAGAAACTAGAGTAGTCACAGTCTCCCAATTAGCAGCAACAATTGGAAAAAGTAACAACGGAATAAAGGAATCTTTGAAAAATATTAATGATACTATGAAAACAATCAAAAGTAACGATACGCCAATAAGTTTTGCGGAAATAGTCCAATGGCCTAGGAAAAATAAAGTCAACCAAAAACAGGAAGAAAGTAACGTAAGAAAATTACAACCAAAAGATCATACAGTACTGATAAAGCCCATTCAACCAGTTACGAATGAATTGGAGCACAGCAATAAAATAAAGAATACATTGAGGGAAAACATTAATGATAAGGATAACATTAAAGTCAAGAAAACTATAAATGTAAGAGGAGGAGGTCTATTGATTATTTTAAACTCAGAACAAGATAGGAAGAAAATAATTGAGAACAAAGCCTTTAAAAATGCACAGGAAAATTTAAAAATAGTTGAACCACAAAACAAGAATCCCAGATTAATAATCTATGCCCGTAGAGCTTAATCAAGAAAAATTGGCAGAAAACATTTACAGATGTTATGTGAGCCTAACATTAGGAAATATTTAATCAACAAGAAAAGAGTATTTCTGGATTGGACATCTTGCAGAATTAACGATTATATAGCTATTGCAAGATGCTTCAAGTGCCAGAGCTTCGGACACATAACTAAGTTTTGCAAAGCAGAAAAGGAAATTTGTGGTCACTGTGCTTCTGAAGGTCATAACATAAAAGCTTGTCCTAATCTTTCAAAGCAACCAACTTGTTTTAATTGCAAAAAAAATAAGAAATCAGCAGATCACAAAGTAAATGATACTAAATGTCCATGCAATGAAAAAGCTTTGCAACAGTTGATTGATCGAACTAATTATGGGATTATTTAAGAAAATATTTTATAATAAGAAAGAAAAAATAAATAAGGTTTCAATTGATATTGATGAAATCTTAAATTCATCAATTAAAACACACATTGATCAAAAAGCAAAAAGTAGGACAAGCTTGTACATAAATTTTGGTCAGTTCACTAACGTAAGCATTTCATTCTGTTACTGTTCGAATAAAAACAAAGTAAAATTCTCAGATGGCATTGCTACAATAATAAGAAAGAAAACAATTATGCGACCTGATTTCGAACGTCTATCAACAGTGATTCTGCAACCACAGCAGATTGATTTGACAGTGAAATATGATGAGACACAGAAAATTCTAAATCTGTATCTACTGTCTGAAAATAGAAACTTTTTCCGTAATCTAGAGCGGCTTTTGTTTATTTTGAATGACTGGGCCTCCGTGAATGAAACAATAACAATAGGAATTGATTCATTTGGAGATATGAGCGATGTATCGAGTGTCAATCTTTTAAGTCTCGTCAAGTCAACAAAAAACATACAATACGTATTTTATTATAAAGGAATAAATAATTTAAATTATCTGAATATACTACAAGGAGAAAAGAATGAAATCTTCTGTCCATCTAGCTATTTGCCGGAGAGATCAGCTGAGCATAATTATATTAATAGTATGATAGAAATAAGAAACCTTCTACAGAAATATGACTTATTAAATGCAGATATTTATACTAAGGCTCTAATGAGTATTACAAGTAAAAATTTATTGGAATCTTGCTCTTCACTTCAAGAAATAAAATTAAACGGAATGAATATATAAGATAGCAGATTGAGACAATTTCTGTGGCCGACTAATACAAATTACAGGATGGGATTCTGCTTGGAAAACGGGGGAACATTCGTTCCATTCAATTCGCACCTGAAATGTTTCACAACAACTCAGAATTACATACTAGTTAGTAGAGATACACAGATCATGCTGAATAGTGAATTATATAACAAAATATCAATGGTTGATGTATCGGCCATCACATTACCCCAAATAACCTGGATGGATGGTGTGCCTGGTTGCGGCAAGACTTATGCTATTCTAAATCAACATAAGCCACGCCATGATCTAGTCCTATGCCAAACAAGGGAAGGAATCAAGGAAATTAGAAAAGAAATTAATAAAAGATATGGTAGAAAATACGATGATATAATTAGGACAAACTACAGGACAGTATCCTCATTTATAATAAATGGTTCTGAGAAAAAATATGATCGAGTTTTCATAGATGAAGCAGTTTTGATGCACGCTGGCTATATAGGATTTGTCTCAGCCCTATCAGGCTCTTCAAAAATCTTCCTGTTTGGCGATTCCAAACAGATTCCATACATAGAAAGAAGCAAACTACAAACTAAATGGTCCCATCCTTCTTCTTTTTGTGAACACATAAAAAAGGTATCTGTAACTCATAGATGTCCGATTGATGTATGCTTCATACTTTCGAAATACTGTACTACAATAATATAAAGACAACAAATACAAGGATCCGATCAATAGAGAGAACAATCTACTGTGATGAATTTCTACCACTGGAGCGAGGCACACTTCTTCTAACCTACACACAAGCTGAGAAATTGATGCTGCAGCAAGTCTTGCATAATAAATTAGATGGTACAATAAAGATCCACACCATCCACAAAGCACAGGGACTTACTTCTAAATACGTCGTTCTGGTACGCATCAATACTAAACATTTGGAAATTTATAACAGTGTTCATCATATAATTGTAGCATTGAGTAGACATACACACAAATTTAGATACATAACAACGGGAGAGGATGATTTAATGTTAACAATCACTAGAAGAATTCAAAATTATGATGATGCATATCTCATGAAATGGGATGAGAAGATGATGAACAGCATGCTAGGAGGGAGGCATATAAAAAATTTCAATGATGAATACAATGAGATGGCAGAAAAAAATCGCAAAATACACGCAAGGAGGGATGCGTCTATAAAAGAAAAATGATGAGTAATAATGATGTGTTGTCTGTAGCAAATGAGCTCGATTCAGTGGATGAGCTGGAGGACAGGGTGGTTGAGGATAAACAGCAGCTCCATGCTGCTCTTAACAGCTGTAACTTGACTGTATTTTGTCTGAACATCAGGAGTGTTAAGAAAAACTTTGATGATCTGATGGTTCAACTACAAGATATGTCTTATGATTTCGATATTATTGTATTAACAGAATGCTGGATCAAAAATGATCATACACCTAAGGAAATGAAGGATTACAATATTTTTCACTCTTTAAATAACCGTACACAGAATGATGGAGTAATAGTGTATGCAAAAAATTGTTTAAATGTGCAGTCAGTGGAGTTGAATATCAGGCAGGCCAATGTTCTCCATCTACAATTGCAAACTCCAAAAGAGAAATATAATATATTAGCAATCTACAGATCCCCTTTGCACTACAGTATAACAGAATTTTTAGAAGATTTAGAAACTGTGCTCAATAGACTGAGAGGACAACTGATTATTTGCACAGGAGACTTCAACATAAATACGCTACAACCACAACAGCATTATCAACTTGATGAATACTATGATTTATTAAGTGAACATGGATTGAAGAACTGTATCAAAAAGGCTACCAGGGTAACCACGGGAACATCTACTTGCCTAGATCACATGCTGACCAATTACAAACACAATATTCATCCAATCATATATCATTCAAGTATCACAGATCACTTCATTACAATTTTGGGACTGCAAGAATATTCAAATATCAGTAACAGAGCGAATTTAGATGAGCAAGATTCAACTAATCATAGATCAATCAATTTGGATGGATTGAGAGGAGGACTACTGAGAGAGCATTGGGAAGAGATTTTCAAAAGTGATAACACAGATGAAGCATACGAAAAGTTCATAACAATTCTGCAACAACATGTGGAGAAGAATACGCATCATTACACACAGAAGAAGAAAATCAAGATCATCAAACCATGGATCACAAAAGGACTTGTCTCATCCATAAGAACAAGGAATCGTTTAAATAGAAGAAGGAAGTTAGATCCAGAAAATTAAGAACTCGCAAATTATTATCGAATCTACAGGAATACATTAACGTCTCTTATCCAGAATACAAAAGAAAGTTACTTCAAGAGTCAATTCAACAAAGCAGGGAATGATGTAAGGAAAACTTGGAAAATTATCAAGGATGCTACTGAGTCAAACCAAGAAAGAAAAATTCAACTCAATGCTGTAAAGATTAATGATAAAATTGTAACACTGAAAGAAAATCCCGAAGTTCTATTGAACCATGTAAATGATTACTTTGTTAATATTGGAGAAACAATGGCTAGGAAAATCTCTGGAAGTTTAAATAAGAATATTAACCAAGTTATAGCAGATTATGAACCAGAGTTACATATTCAAAATACTATGTTTATTTTCCCCATAGTTGAGCAGGAAATAATAGACAGTATTAATTCTCTTCGCATCAGTAGTGCACCAGGGCTTGATGGATTTGACAATGGGATTTTAAAAGGCATAAAAGAGTTAATTTCTAGCCCTTTGACTCATATTTTCAATCTCAGCTTGTCAAATGGAACTTTTCCTAGATCAATGAAAAATATTTGTGTTAGACCTATATATAAGATGGGAGATAAATTGATTATAAGTAATTATAGACCTATTTCATTAATCAGTAATATATCAAAAATTTTAGAAAAACTAGTTAAATTACGATTAGTGAGCTATCTGGAAAGGAATCATATTTTATCTCCAAACCAGTTTGGTTTTCGTAAAGGAATAAGCACAGAGTTAGCAGTTCTGGAGTTATCTAAGTTTGTTACTCAGAATCTAGAGGAGAAAAATAAATGCCTAGCAGTATTTTTAGACTTGGCAAAGGCCTTTGACTCAGTATCCCATGATTTATTAATAAAAAAACTTGAGGCAATAGGCATAAGGGGGGTACCACTTGAATGGTTCATATCCTACCTCAATAACCGACAACAAAGGACAAAAGTTGGGAGCCAGATGAGTGCAGAAGGGTCCATGAAGTTTGGAATACCACAAGGGACTGTTCTGGGCCCAATTTTGTATTCAATATTTGCAAATGAGCTGTGCTCCATCCAAATCCAAGGTAGGGTGATAGCCTTTGCAGACGACACAGCACTCCTCTTTCAGGGAAATAACTGGGAAGAAGTATTTCAAATAGTCGAAACAGAACTTTCAAAAATCACTAGATGGCTGGGAAATAATTTACTCTCATTGAATGCAGAAAAAACCAAATTTTTTACATTTTCTTTAACTGATAGTACCAAACCACGTAAGACATTGATAAAACTTCATTATTGTGATAGAATTAATAACAATTGTAATTGCCCACTGATAGAACGCTCAGATAGTATTAAATATCTTGGAATAATAGTAGATGACTTATTAAAATGGGATACGCACATATCATACACAACTGCAAAAATAAGGAAGCTAATATATAAATTTTATCAGCTGAGGCATATAATTAATAAAGAAATGATAAAAACAGTGTATTTTACATTAGTTGAATCTCTTATAAGATATGGTCTGTTAGTTTGGGGATCCGCAAATTATAGTTTTGTGGATCCAATTTTCAAAATTCAAAAACGTATTTTAAAAATAATGGGGAATAGGGAGGCCCGCTTCCCAACCAGCGAACTATTCATGGAAAACAGAATACTTAGTGTTAGGCAATTGTATATTTTGTTGTTAATCACTCATATAAAGAAAAATGATAATGAAAATAATATTGTAACTCATAGCCACAATACTAGAATAAGAAGCCTCAATTATCAGGATGTACCCAGAATGAACACAGCATTTGGGCAAAGATCAATAGGATATTTAGGGCCAACAATTTACAATAGAATTCCACTGGAAATAAAAGAAGAAAGCAATAATAATAGATTTAAAAAAAAAATAAGGAATTGGTTATATAATATTGGTGTCCACCGTAGTGAGGAGCTCATAGTAAATAGGATGTGAATAGAAATACGATTATGCATACTTAGGTAGTTTTAGGTAGTAAATAGTTTTTATTATTGTAATAGTTATAATGGCTAGTTAGGAATAGTATTAGCTTCATCTAAGGTTTATATTGATGATCACCCCAACACATAATTTTATAGTGGGGAATCATATTTTTTCAAATTTAGCAATGAAATCACTGTGTTTTATATTTAATAATATTGTCATGTTTGAGCTATATCAATAAACTCCTCTGGATGTGTTCTACATCATCCAGAGAAATTATTATTATTATATATTATTCTTTTATTATTGGATACTGTTGCATTACTGTAGATAGAACTGGATAGAATATATTTGTTGGATTGGAAAATAGCAAAACAAAAGGAATAATGAATCAGCATCATAAAAAGAAGCACTAGACTCTGCATTTCAACTCTCTGGAAATAATTCAACATGTCTAAAGTCAAGGAAAAGTTAGATAAAATACTGGAAGAGCTGCAAAAACTTGATACACTGGAGAACAAAGTGGATACTTTGAACTGTCATTTTGAAAAAGAAATAATCAAGATTAAATCTAAAATATATCATATGGAACAAAATAAATTGGAAGCTGAGAAGATAAAGGAAGGAGAAGAGAGAAGATTTAATTTATTATTATTATTTGGAATTCAGAGTAAAAACTTATTTAATATAAATAAGGAAACCATGAACACATTAAAATTTCTAGTTTCAGAAATAGATAGCAATTATATTAGGGACTTATGGAAAACCAACAGGAATAAAGAGAAATCACCAGTTGTGGTTAAATTGAATTCAATTGCTGTGAAAAACATGATATTAGGGAAGAAAGGTGAACCTAAAGAAGGGGATCGCTTCAAATGTTCAAATTAAGGAAGATTACATGAAAGAGATCAGGGGAATAAGGAGTCAATTATTCCCTCACTTTTTAAGATTAAAAGGAGAAGGGAAGAAAGTGATTATTGTAAAGATATAAACTGAAGGTGAACGATGGTTTGTGGCCACTTGAGGAGTTGAACAAGCAAGAGGTGAATAATTCTTCAAAAACAGCAAGAAGCAAATTATGCAGCAAGAAAATAAAAGCAACCCCCATGGAAAACAGACACAAAAAAGGGAAGATAGTGATCAGAAACAGCAGTCTCGATAGGTTCTTTTCAAAAAGCATGGGAAGGGACGTAGTTGGCAATTGGATTGATGAACAGGGAAAGGCAAGGGACGAGTCAAAGAGATCGGCTGAGGTGAGGGTGGAAAGAAAAGAAATTTCAACCAATCATAGCAACAACGAACAGAAGAAAAGATCAGATTTACACAGGAATGAAAAGGGAATAAAACAAGAAAAAACAGGAAACTAATTTACATTGGTACATATAATCTGAGGTCAGTCTTGGGCGAGGATAAAATTATGGAGTTGGAAGAAGCGATGGAAGAAATATATTGAGACATTATAGGACTAGCGGAAATCAGGAGGAGCTACAAAGAAATATCAGAGCGGAATAGTGGACATATATTTTGTCATTTGGCAGCAACACAAGGGCAGAGTAGGCTTCTTTGAACAAGAAATTAAAATCTGGAATCTCGGAGTTCAAAGCAGTTCAAGATAGAGCAGATTCAAAATATCAATTGGAAACAATAAAATGATGCTTATCCAAGTCCACACACCAACATCCGACAGTACAGAGGAAGAAGCTGAGCGATTTTATGAGCTATTAGAAGAAAGTATGATTTCAAAGCAGGTTGGAGGAAAATTAGTAATCATTGGAGATTTCAATGCGAAGATTGGAGTAAGCAGATATGTAAATAACTATAATATAGTATATGGAGTGGAAAAGGGAAATGAAAGAGGGGAGAGGCTTTTGGACTTTCCACTGAGCAATAATTTGAAAGTAGTAGATATGTTTTTCAACGGAAATCTTGAGGAAAAGTGGACATGGAAATCGCCAATAGGAGGATTTCATGAGATCAACTATGTGATTGTAGAAGAGAGAAAAAGCTGAAAGTTATTAAAACATTTCATTTTGATTCCAATCATAGAATACTAATGGGTGGAATGCTTTTACACAGAAGACAATTTCATATACAACAAAAGAAGATAAGAGTGAATCAATTAAATTATGACATTTTTTCAAAAAAACCTGGAGGATGAAATAATGAGAAAAAATATAACAGAAATTGAAAGTGTAGAGGAAATATATGGGAAAGTTGTGCAATTCATTCTAGTAGCTTCAGACAGAACAAACGAAGTAGAAGAAATAAGAAGAAGAAGAAGGAGCAGATTTCATTGGAAACTGAAGAATTGATTGAGAAATGGGAAAGACTCAATAGAATTATAGTGAAGACAGAAGAAGAGAAAGATAAGCATCAAAAACTCAGAAAAGAGGTCAGGAGAAAAGTTAGAGGAGAGCTGAAGGATTTTGAGGAAAACGTTATCAAATCCATCATGTCTACTACAAAATTAACTAAAAGAATGAATTAGTGGCTCAGTTTGTATAGAAAGAAGTGGATTCCCAAACTAGGTACTGGAGAGAGAACAAAAACAGAAAGAGGTGAAATATTAGAACAGGTTACATGCTTTTATGAAAATCTCTGTAGAAATGAAAATGCTGACAATAGAGGGGCCACATCATCTGATGGCCGAGAAGTAGAAAGTGAACAATCTGAAGAGAATGATATTTTGGAGGAAGAAATAAGAATGGCAGTAAATTCCTGAAGAAAGAAAAAGCCCCTGGTGAGGATGGGATCACAAACGAAGCAATAATAGCAGGTATTAAAGTGATGATAATGCAAATGAGGATTTTGTTCAATAAAGTCTTGAAAAGAGGTTCCCAGAGATTGGAAAATTGGCAATAAATTAGTTTGAGTTATGAGTTTTTTGTGAAATAATTAAATATATTTCAATAAAGTAGTTTGAATTCTGAGTTTTTTGTGAAATAATGATATTTCAATGAAGTAGTTTGAACTATGAGTTTTTTTGTGAAATAATTAGATTTCAATAAAGTAAGTTAGTTTGAATTATGAGTTTTCTCTTAAGATATAATTCAACACTCACTTCTCCCAATGCTCCTATCACCAATATTGTTCTATTATTAATAACCAGTAGGTTGCCTGATGCAATTGAATGTGAATACTGTATCTAGAATGTGACCCAACCTATAGAGCTGGTTTACACAGGTCCGCATTTATGGGGCAGCTGATGGCAAATAATTGTCTTATATGAAATTTTCAGGGTTATGAAAACCTAAGGAGGCCATTAAACCAGGCTACATGATTCTGAGAATGGAGGTCTAGAGCCTTTGTTTCCTAGAACGCAGATTTGATCTTAATGGACAGCAGACAGGGCTGCATACACTGCAATAATTATATAAACTTGATTTGCTTTCAAAATATAGTTTATAATAATATATAGTTTGGTAATATATCCAAACATAATTTGCTATTATATTCATATAAATTATCATCATACAGTCATAATCTGCTTTCAAGAATAAGTTGAAACATAACCTACAATTTCCAACAACATGCCATTTTGATCTGTCCATGGAGTGAGATGGTAACCTACAACCATAGACCAACCATCCTTATTTTTTATTATTCTATGCTTTGTCCTATGATTCTTATTTATTCTATGATTTATTATTATTCTATGCTACAACAGTATGACAGTGGTCACTCTTAAGATGAAAAGCAGTGATCTCCAGTGTGTTTCCACTTTGGCAGTGTTAATAGGTTATCAGCCTGATATATCTCACAAGAATCAAGATGACATGCTATTGGAAACTATAGGTTAGCTTTCAACTTGTTATTGAAAGTAGATTACAAATAATAATGATAGCCTATATATTATGGATATAATAGCAGATTAAGTATAATTAATCTAATATATTATATTATTATGAACTATATTCTAAGGCAAATTTAGTTTGTGTATTGTGGTCCTGTCTGCTGTCCATTTAATCCAAATCCATGTTCTAGGAAACTGAACCTTAAAGGGGCCATCAAACCAGGTTACCTGATTCTGGGAATGAAGGTCTAATGATCTCTTGTAAAACTCTAAAAAGTTCACTTATTGTTGCACAATACAATAGCTGCAGATATCACAGGTGGTCGAAGGTTCTATTTATTTATTTCTGCAAACAGAGCCATCTACAATAATTGTTGATTATTAATAGCTCATATATGCCTCAATGCCCCTTGTCCATTTCAAACGACTTTGTGCACCTAAAATTGTTTCCTGGTCCTCAAGACTTCAGGATACTTAAGGCTGGTCTAATAAGCCCTTTAGGCCCCTATTAGCTGAGGGAGACAGAGTTGGCTGACCACTTGCCAAGGGCCATAAAGCATTTAGTCAGATAATGGCTTATTAGCCATAGGAGAACAGTCTCAAGTCTTCAGGACCAGGAAACGGTTTCAGGTGCACAAGTCGTATAAGGTATATGGAAGCTATTAATCATAAGAGACTCAGTGTGCAGAAAAAATAAATAGACCCTTTGCCCATTGTCCTACAATCCTCCACCCTATTCATAGATGAGAGCATGGAATGTTTCTGATATTTTCTGCTTCTTTTCCTTCTCTTTTGAAAGAGAAGGCTGAGAAGAATGAGCTCAGCCCTTGTCAAAGCCATCATTGGCACTGACACCAGGAAACAATGAAAATAGCTGGGTTGGAAGGCAGAGTCTCCTTGCCATATTATATGTCTGAGACTAGAAGGAAGACAAAGTTGGCCAACCCCCTGGCTAATAAGTTAAGTCTCCCTGGCTAATGGCAACTTAAAATTGTTTAAATGCCTTTTTCTGAGAGTTTCGATGAGTAGAACATTCAGATTCATTTTCTTATAAAAAACAAAATTACTAATTCATTTTCTCCTGAAAAATAGTATTTTACAAGAATACAAAACTTATAGGCTAGAAAAAATCAAAACAACAATACAAATTGATGTTTCTACTTCAGCAGAAATGTCCAGCAATATCCTTTCACATCAAAATTGAGCCTCACCTCAAATAATTGATATAGTAATTATGATTTCTAGTGTGTAATTGTTGATCTGACTTGTCTTATACTCCTTAACTGTAGTCTGCAAGATGTAATCTACGAAAAAAAAGCTAATCTGAGCTTGTGTTGTTGCCTTCACACTTGGAACAATCCGTTGACGTTTTTGTAAGCTTCTTGAAATCAATGATGCTCTAACAGATCTGAAGGATCTAAACCTAGTTATACAACTACTAATTGACTGGATTAAACTACAACTGCAACAGCAACTAAATGTCGTTCAGGCAACTAGAAGGGTCCGCCAGCAGGGTATTTCTCAAGACATCTATGAATTAGTGGGATGTGTAAGAACAGAAAGAATAACTAAAAGGAACATTTTTTAGGGATGTTATCAGGTAAAAACAACAAGTCCAGTACCATGGTCCCTTTATGCTTTCATAATACATGTACAGAGTTTTTGAGAAAAAACTCCCTAGTTTTAAGTATAAATTAATTGGTGAAAATAAGATAAAACTACATTAATGATTACATACAATCAAATAGAGTAAGCCAACCTTCAAGTTTTTTTTGAATGTTAGTAGACTTCAACATGGGATCCATTTGTTGCCCTGCACATGTCAAGACAATATTCCACTTCTTCCCTCTTATCCACCAACATATCAGGTGTAACTGTCACAACCGCCATAATGAGTTGTCCAGTTAAAAAAGTCCCTGTAAAGAACAAATTAGACAAGATTGAAGAGTGGATAACTGATGATATCCTTGCAGAAAGAAATAGGGTTAAAGATGCATATGTTGAATTCAAACTATCTAGAAATATGTTAAGTGGAGATAATTACAAAGCTCTAAAGAAAAATTATACAAGAGAAGTGAAAAGAGCGAAATGTAAGAAAACAGATGAAATTTTGAATATTAGTGTGTACTTTAACACAGTGTGTACTTTAACTTTTCAATTGCAAATAATTGGTTGTAAATCATAAGATGAATTTCCAACTTGGAAGCTAGGGGGTGGTTTGGTGAGAGATAAAGGGTTGAAGAATTCTAGAGTGATAAATGCCTTGGTCTACCATCATAAAATTGATCTACCTATCATAGTTTATCGATTTGGTGAGAATATTGCCATGTCAACTATTGATTTCAATGAGAAATCATGAGTCAAACTTTATGTTTAAGGAAATTTCAAAAAAAGTTATTTTTAATTTTCAATTTTATGGCATAAGGGTTGAAGATATTGAAAAAATGTAGAGAACATAACATTGTAGATTTTAATCTTAAAAACAATTTTCATTTGTAACTTTTTTCAATGTGGTGGATAGTTTTTGAGAAAATTGGGAAAGCCTGAAATTTGGCCGCCATTTTCCAAGATGGCGGCTGAAGCACAACTTCTATAGCCGACGACTTTTAGTATATTATTCAGCATGAAAAGTAGTACATATGTGCCAAGTTTCTTGCTTGTATCATTTTTTTTTTTTTAATTTCCTAAAATTACTGGACTATGTATCCAAAGTATGTTGTAGATTGAAATAAAAATTATGGAAAAATCATTCTGTCATTTCTGTACAACTTTCTCGCTTTGATGAAAATATGAAAACTTTCTCCTTAGCCAAAAGATGAAAATTTTGGTAGCCAACTAACTTTTTTATGTCATGATTTTAAAATTGGACAAAAGATATAACTTTAAACAACTAAAATATATATAGAGCTAACCATTCACTTTTATAATACCACTGTTTTCGTTAGAAACTAATTGTCTATACCCATGCCAAGTTTGAAAGTTATATCTCAATCCTAGGTGTGTTAAAATGCAGTTAATTTGGAGAGCATGCATTGAAATTGTCTGCTCTTGAAAACACGATTTCATCTTTCTATCCACTACAAGGATGGCAGACTTGGCTTCACATACTGTAAAGCTATTGTAGTGTGTGTGCCCTTTCTATTGGTCTTATGTGTTTGCTGGGTAATTCATCAAAACAAAACCTTGATAGGGTGTTTCAGATCCAAAAGAAAGCAGTTAGGTGTATGGAGAAAATTAGATTCATGTAGGCCATTGTTCAAGAGACTTGGTCTCCTCCTAACTGCACCCTGCTTATATGTGTATGAAACTACTTTATTTGTAAAAAAAAGAGATATTAACCAATGTTGACATACATGGTTATAATACAAGAAGCCAAAAAGATTATCACTTGATGAGTCACAATAGTACTTTTTCAAACAAAACTGTTAGCTATATTGGTAGGAAACTCTACAACAAGCTACCACAGTTTTTAAAGAGTCTTGAAAATATAGAAATGTTTAAAAAACAACTAAACAAATATTTAGTTGATAAAGCATTTTATAGTGTAAAAGAGTTCATTTCACATAAAAAAATGGCGGATCCACGGGGGGAATAAGGGAAATTTCCCCCCCCCCCCCCACACCATAAATTAAAGGAATTCGAAATTAATAAATTCTGTTTAAGTAAATTTGTCAGTTTGTTCAATTGTCAGTAACTTCGAACTAACTTGTGAGATATGAGCCGATATGGCCAAGTTAAAAATGAATGCTGCTGTGCAGAAATGTCTCCATGGTCTAGTGGTTAAGGCGCCCGACCGGCAATTGGGAGGTCCGTGGTTCGATTCCCGGTGGTGACTGATATTTTTGTACAGTAGCATTCATCGATTTCCATCAGCTATCAAATACTGTTGTCAATATCCGCCATTGCAGAAGTCTTCAGTATAAACTGATAGCAATTAAAGGAATTCAAAATTAATAAATTCTGTTCTATTTTGAATAAAGGTATTGATCTGCTCCCCATCAAACTGAATTTTTCTGGGTACAAATTCTGCGGACCAGGCACAAAGCTTAAAAAACGTTTAAAAAGAGGAGATTTAGGCATTAACAAACTTGACCAGGCTTGCAAGTTACACGACATAGCTTATGATAAATCTAGTGACAATTCTTCACGATCAAAAGCAGACAAAATTCTAGTTGATACTGCTTGGCCGATTTTTAAAAATCCAGATACAGATTATAGTCAAAAGGTTTTAGCATATTTAGTTACATTAGCAATGAAAGGAAAGTCGGCAGTGGGATCAGGAATAAAAATTCCACATCTGCATAGAAGAAGGAGAAGGAAACCCATATGAAAAACAAACAGTATTGCTAAGAGAAATAGTGATTATATTAGGCGGGAAGCAATTAAACGATTAACACAACATGTAAATAATACTGGTAGTGGTTTCTATTTAAGACCTTACCCTATAACTTATGGAGGAGGAGTAGGAGGACGGGTGTTGAATGCATCATCTTCAACAGTACCACATGGTGCACAAGGGTTATTAATGAAAGGTGGTAGAAGAAGAAAGATGCGAACAAAATGAGGCACAAAGCAAAAGAAGACAAGGAAATAAACATGAATGATGTTAGTATTTTTTAAAATTTAAAACTTGATAAACCATTATCTGATTATGATCTTATAGTATGGTCACATTTATTGAAAATTCCACTCCGTGGTGTATATATGCTGGATTCTTTACCAAAATGAATACATCGTAATGAAAATCTTATCATTAATTTGGACAGTGAATTTGGTGGACAAGGCGGCACTCATTGGGTTTGTTATATTAAACAAAGTGAGAATGTATGGTACTTTGATTCAATTGGTAATCTCCATCCGCCCTTACAGTTGGTGAATTATTGGAACAAACACAAAGGGGTGAATATATTTTATAATGCTGATGAAATACAAAAACCCAACACAATCATTTGTGGACATTTGTGTTTGTTGTTCTTAAGCGGTCAGTTAGAGTAAACAGTTGAAAGCGAAGAGTGGTGTTAGTAGCAGCATGACTGTGATAATGTTGACTGGGTCAACCAGTGATTTATATGAACAATTGCCACAAATCATAGAGTTGAACAAAAATTATGAATATGAAATTGGACTGGTTAATTTGTGGACTTATAATTCGATTCCAAATGTGATTGAAAATTAAAATTCAAAATTTCAGTACTCTAACCAAATTATCAATTTACCCACCGGTTCGTATGAGATTGATTCAATTTCATCTATGATCAAAGAAAAATTAAATGTTACCAAAGATAATTTGAAAATATGTGGTAACAATAACACAATGGGAGTTGAAATCTTTTCTGATAAACTGGTTGATTTAACTCATAATGATTTGATTGGATCAATATTAGGATTTGATCATGAGGTTTTAAGCTCAAATACTTGGCATTATTCTAAGCGTCCCATTTCCATAACAAGAATTACAAGAATTGTGGTAAGTTGTAATTTAGAATGTGGAAGTTATAGTGATGGAAAAGAAAATCATACTATTTACGAGTTTCTTCCACAAGTTGCTCCTGGTTATTTAATTAATGAAACGCCAAACCCAATTATTTATGTAGGTTTGAATACACATAGATTTCATAGCATTAATGTGAAAGTGACAGACCAGAACGGATCACTTATTGATTTCAGAGGAGACACATTGACAGTTAAATTGCATATACAAAAGAAGATATAGCAATGGGATTCATTATATTCAATCCGCATCCGACTCACTATAGCTATGCTAAATGTGAGAAAGATAAATGTGCAACTATACAAAGGAAAGGGAGAGTAAAGAGACAAGTGAATAAACAGGTTAATAGTGTTATGCACAGTGGTGCAATAACATCAAAAAGTGCAAAGATTCTAGAGAAATTAGGATTTCAAGTGAATTGGAATAATGTCATCGGCGGCAATAAGTGAGGTTTTAGACGTTGAGAAACAAATACTTGTTTTCAACCAAATAAAGAGTTTTGAATTCCGTACACATCAGCCATATGCCAACCAAAGCTTTTCTAATTCGGATGAGATAAGAATTCCGATAAACTCACAGGATAATTATACCCTACCTTGTAAATCGTTTCTAATTATTGAGGGAGAAGTTAAGTGTAGAAAGGTAGTGACTCAAAAGGATGAAAGTGGAAAAGATATAGGCATGTGGCAGGATGCTGATTTAAAATTATGTTCTGGATGGCCTGGTTTTTTATTCGAGGAAGTAAAATTTGAGATTGCTGGAGTACCAATTTCGAAATCACGTCTTGTAGGGATCACTAGCACAATAAAAGGTTTACTTTTGAAAAACATATTCGATAAAAATATGTATCATTTAGCTGGTTTTGATAAAGACGGTTATACTTTGACTGATAACAAATTTACTGTTTGCGTACCATTGAAGTTGCTTCTACCTTTTTTCGAAGATTTTCAACAAGTAATATTGAATGTGAAACAAGAACTCGTTTTGTTAAGAGCATCGTCAGATGTAAATTGTATTGTGTCACAAAGTGGAACGAATATAAAAATAGATATTAAAAAGTTACAATGGAAAGTACCCTACATTGAACTTGAGGATCATGTTCGTCTCAGGTTTTTACATCTACTCGATAGTGATCAACCATTAAAACTTGCTTTCAGGAAGTGGGAAATTCACGAATATCCTGTTTTACCTACAACAAAAGTACATAGTTGGACTATAAAAACAGCCTCGCATTGGGATGTACCAAGATTTGTAGTTTTTACTTTTCAAACAGGAAGGAAATTGAATTTTAAAAAGTCAATGGCTGAATTCGATTTGAATAAGTTATATAGCTTTAGAGTATATTTGAATAATGAACATAAAACATAAATCATATGACAGTATTTTGGGGAACAAACAATTAATGTATAGAATGTTTTTAGATTTTGCAGGAAGCTATAAAAATTCACCAATTAATTCGGAACATGGATGTGAAATTGATTATAAATCTTTTTGCAATAGCACTCCAATTTTGGTTATAGACATAGTCACCAAACATCAGTTTTAAAGAATTCAATTGATATTAGATTAGACTTTGAGTTTGAAGCTGATGTGCCGGCTTTAACTAGTGCATATTGTATTTTAATAAGTGATACTCTTGTAGAGTATACACCGCTAACATTAATGGTAAGGGAGATACAATAGTTTTTCCGCCGCTAGAGCGCAGCATTATACTGTATATAAATTGAAGCAGATTGGTTTTGTCAGTTGGTGAATAACCATGCTATCGAGCGGAACATCGTCATCTTGTGATTCACTATCAACAGTAGTTGAGGATTTTCTACCGATGAAAGAAGACATGGGTGAAATTTGTTCTTCAAGACCTTCAAGGAAGAAGTTGTATGGTGACGCTGCAGTACAATGCAATCTGGATGAGGAGGAGGAGGATAATACTTTGACTGACAATATTTGCAGTGGTTTGGAGGAGCAAGCAGAGGAGGAGGAGTTAGCAAAGGTGGATTCAAACAACAAACATGTCAGGTTTCATGATTCATTTGCTGTAGTTGAATTTCATGGTTTCAAAGATGATTACAATCAGTTTATTGTGAAGGAATTTGCCATGATTGATCCAAAAAATACTTATGTAATTTTACATTTTAAACCACCATTTCCAAAATCAGAACTATCATGGAAAGCGTATTGTGACGTATGCTGGTTAGAATTTTACTATCACAAAATAAAGTGGGAATTTGGTAGTGTCGATTATTCTGATGATATAATAAGATCTTGTCTCAGAAATTATGATAGAATCTATACAAAAGGCAGAGAAAAAGTGGAGTTTTTAAAGAAGTTTCACGATAAAGTTGAATTAATAGCGGATACTTTTGAAAGACCAGACTATAAAAAGTTTTCTTCTTGCTGGACTTTTGATGCATGCAAGGTTCATAATAAGATTGCAGATGGTAGGTGTGTGCACTATTCAGTGCTAGACATTATTTAACATTGCTACTGTGTAAAGCAGAAAAAGGGGTGGAACGGAAAATGGATTATTTGTGTGAGGGTGATAGGATGCAAAGTATGAAGGCATGTAAGTTTTACACCAAAGATAATAAACGAAAGTATGCACGACAAGGTTTCTATTATAATGGAGAGGAAGTGGTTTGTGTATGGTGTGGATATCAATTGTACTTGCACAAGGCAAGAATCTGCAATCTAACAAGCGATGTTGCTAATCCAGTGAATTTTTCTGTTCTTTTACCACTCATATAAATACAAATGCATTCAAGTACATATGGTAGTAAAATGGATTATTGTATATGGTAGAAAATGGATTATTTGTGTGAGGGTGATAGGATGCAAAGTATGAAGGCATGTAAGTTTTACACCAAAGATAATAAACGAAAGTATGCATGACAAGGTTTCTATTATAACGGAGAGGAAGTGGTTTGTGTATGGTGTGGATATCAATTGTACTTGCACAAGGTAAGAATCTGCAATCTAACAAGCGATGTTGCTAATCCAGTGAATTTTTCTGTTCTTTTACCACTCATATAAATACAAATGCATTCAAGTACATAGGTACTTGAATGCGGACAGAAGTTACTTAGTATTGTGTAGTAAGCCAACAGCATTACTATGGATCCGAGCAAATGGTTAAGTGCTGATAGTGAATTGGAATCAAAATTACAAAACTATATTGATTGGTTTGAAGCGTGTGAAGAGGCTATCGCAAAAACTAAAAGTGAAGGAGGTGATGTTGAATTTGCAAAGCAATTAAAGGCGATTTGCTAGATACTGTCGATATTAACAAAATAAGTGATTATCTACGTTATTACAGACCATTGAGATAAGGCATTCATAAACTGTTACAAATTGAAGATCAAGTCTTGCACAATATGTGAAACAAAAGGTTATTGAATGCAATCATGTTAAAACATGTCTGACCTTGAAGTGAAAATCTTGTGGTGGGGATAGGAAGTATAAAAACTGCAGTCACAACCAGAAGAAGAAGAAGAAAGTATAATAGGCCTGTTTCATAATTTTGTGTGAAATGGGGAAGCACTTGAACGCTAACGCCTGCGTTTCTTACAACATAGATTAATTATCTTCTTGTCAGGTGGAAAGAGAAGCAAATAATGTAAGTAAAGTATAATCCTGTTTCATAGTTGAAAATACATTACTCATTTCTTTGCTAAACTGTTATGAATATTATTCAATAATAGTCTAATTTAGAAGTGAGATAATCATGTTTTCAGTTTTGAAATTGGGAAAGCAATTTGCTAACACCCGCAAATTCTTACGGCAAAAAGATGGAGCTAGTTAAACCTGATAGGAAACTATCAAGTTTAATTAAATTCATCCTCCCGTCAGGTGGAAAGAGAAGCATATATAATATTAGGTAAGTATTGTTTTCAATTCAGTATAAACTTGTTAGAGCTATAGTACGCTGCTCTTTTGTGCAAGAGGACAATTTAAAAACATAAACTTAAGAATGAGTCAATGTTTCAGTTTTGATAAATTCAAGAAATTATCCAGATTGTTGATGGGTATTTCTTTTGACGACTTTACTGAACTAGCTAACGGTGTAAGATATTCACAGTATTGTGTAGAGAACCGAAGTAATAAGGATGATGATAAAGAGTCTACTACTGTTAGCAGCGATCAGTGTAAGAAACATAGTAGTTCAAAGTATTCTATTCTATCTGAACTATATGATTTGTTAGATATGATTATTGATGAACGTGCACATTTTCATTATGGTTGTAGCACCGATCATCCGATTACCGTAATTACCGATTGCGCACAATTATGGGAGATAATTTTTGATCTGGCCGAGTGTAAATGTATTAGAAGGAACACTAATGTTTAGCTTGCAGTTACAAAATGTCTGTAGACAGGTTCGGATGTGTTTCACATGGTAAACATATTATTGATAGTGGAAAACAAATAGATGAACTTAAGAAAACAATTTTGACTAGATCAAATTTTGATAAAGAAAAAACAGCTTTAGTCTCAACTGAATATCTTAATTCAGGTTTGAAAATAATTACCGAAGAAGCAAGGGGGCAAAGAGAAAAACTGCTCAGTAAAGATGAATTCAATAAAGAGAAAAAATATAATTTACTGAGTAGAACAGAGTTTAAAAATTAGAGAGAAAAGCTGCTTAGTAAAGAGGACTTCAAAAAAGAGAAAAATGATAATTTACTGAGTGGAACAGAGTTTAAAAATGAGAGAGAAAAGCTGCTTAGTAAAGAAGACTTCAAAAAAGCCAAGAAAGATAATTTACTGAGTAGAACAGAGTTTAAAAATGAGAGAGAAAAAGTTCTCAGTAAAGAAGACTTCAATAAAGCTAAGAAGGATAATTTACTGAGTAGAACAGAGTTTAAAAATGAGAGAGAAAAACTACTCAGTAAAGATGACTTTAATAAAGAGAAAAACGATAATTTGCTGAGTAAAACAGAGTTTAAAAATGAGAAAGCTGGATTTGTCTCCTTTGAGAATCTTAACACAAGTATAAAAGTATTAGAAAGCCTTTTAATCGATTATGTACTGTGACGAAACGGCTTATTTGAAGCCAATTATCCAACAAAATTTGCTCAGAAGTTGATCGAAAACGACTTTCCTAGACCCAAGTTCAAAAAATCTTGATCAAGTAAAAAATCGGCTTATTGAAAGCTATAATATGCTCTGACTCACCTGAGTGTATATATTCTCTCATAATTTCATCCATTTATCATATTATTCAGTGTTTGAAACACTTTATTTGTTGTTAGTAGAGGCTAGGAAAACATAACCTCATTTCCACTGTTGTGAAAAATATCGTCTGACCAACTATCTATTGATGTCAGATATCAATACTCCAAATATCGTCGGCAGACGACAGATAAACAAATGTAAATCCCTATTATTTAAAGTAAATTTAAGGATAGAAATCCACCACAGCCATTCACTGGAGCTATTATAAGTCTGATTTAACAATCTTAAGAATTTCATATGTGTAAATCTTTGAAAGACAGGAGTAGACCTGTATCCCATATATGTCGACTTACGTATATCATTCTACCCATACGAGCGGCAAGATTTCAAATTGATTGTGTTATCAGTCTTCACATACGGTCGGAATTTCATTTTCTCATTATATAACATACCGTATCCTTTCCCATAGTCTATTCTATAGTTAGCAGGACAAATTAAATTTCATCTCAAGCTTGTTGGTTCTCCTGAGAAGTCCTCCTGACGTAATTTGTTTTCACTTTTCAACAAATAGGAGAGTATGATGTTGAAGATCCATCTTGTTTCCACTAATATGTAATATAAACTTGAAAAAAAAAACCTTTTTATAAACTCATACCTCAAGTCAGTGTACTGTGGGTCGTCTGACGATGCTCTAGACAACAGAGCGAAACGGCCGTCACGCCATAACGTGAGTTAATTTCCATGTAAAAGGGTTTTTTTTTCAAGTTTATATTAAATAGGAGAGCTTTATTTTATAACTTTTTGGATCTGTTTCCGTTCTTTTGGGAGAAGGAGGAAGTGATGAATTTTCTAGAAATTCTTCTCCTCTCTGGCCGAGTCTCCTAGGGCAGACATCCTCAATGTATTGATGTTATTTGTTTAATTGTTAAATGTAACAAAGTACCTGCAGTTCCCTAGAAATGTAACGTAGCACCTGAGTCTTTAAATTTTGAATCTTAAATTAAATTCGATATCAGTGAAAGCACAGTTAAACGACGAAAACATAAAGTATCCTGCATTGATGACCACATCGCCATATTCATGAAGGGGCATCAATAATCAAGAAGTTCATCTGTAACCATCCTGTGAGTAGACAGCCCTTTTCATAAATATTGAGCTCAATATAGGATCATGCGCATCGAATAAGTGATTTAAAAGGCAATATAGTGAAAAGTGAAATCACCAAAAATATATTCTGATCGACGCATAATTTATGCACATGTGCAAATTTTTGTAGAAAATTCTCTACCATACTTTGATTTTCCATGCGAGCAACCCTGAGATCCATGCTCTGGATTTCATTTTTTCTAAATACTTTCATTACATTTATTATCGAAAACAAAGTTCAAATTATAAGAGCTAAAGGCTTTAAAATCCATATTCTATTATCTGGTCTTATTGTAGCGTTGACCATACTGTTCATGGTGAACTACAAGTTTAATGTACAGAGATTTCCTAGCCTTAGTTTTGTTAATAAATCCAGCAATAATTCTGATCAGATTTCAACTTATTATTTAAATCCCATACTTGGCCAACTCTCAAGGTAAGGTATAGCTGTAAGTGGAACAGAGATTCCCTAGATTTTCCTTCGACCAGTCCAGCCTGGGACAAGTAAGTTCACTGATATTATTGCATGGTCGTAACATATGGCAGGAGTCTACCAGAACGTCCAGATACAGCGGTGTGAGGATCTTATCCTCCAAATTTATATTTTTTTTTATGTATAAGAATTGTTGGTTTTAGAGTACTAAGGCGGTGTATGTGGTTTATTAATGCCAGGTGTGCCGGAAAAGTGTGTGGAGGTTTTATTAGTGAAGAGCGTCTAGGCCTTCTGATCTGCACCCCGACACGTAAATTGTCATAATTCAAAGATTATGTCAATTATTGACAAAAAATCACATACCTCGACCTCACCTCAGAAAATAACCTTATAGTACATAATAGTCAGGATTACAAGAACTATTTAAATGCTATAATGTATCGTTACGCATATTATTTGATAGGAAAGTGTCTAATAGCTTTAAGAACTTTTAACTGGGAGGAATTGGAAAGTCGTGGGCTTACACTAGAACATTGTGTTGATGAGTTTTTTCATAAAATCAATATGTCAGAGCCAGAGGTTAAATATGATGCTAACCAGTTTCCAACACCAGAGCAACAATGCTTGATAAATCGATATAAGAACTACTCATAAAAAGATTTTTATTTAAAAAAATGATGTAATGGAATGATTAAACCTAGATCAAAATGAACTTTGCAATAATTGGAAAGAATGTGTCAAGTACTCTTTTTTAGTCTATTGGTATGTAGTTCATTTTTTAAAATACAGGTGGCGCCAAGTGCTGGATTCATCTTCGAGTTTACTTCCAGCATTTATTGCGCTCATTTAAGCCTGGTTTACACGGGTCGAGTAGAGTGGGCGAGTCAGTATGCGAGTTGACACTCGCCCTCCTACTCGCTTGATGTAGACAGATCGGCGAGTCGAGTAGCGGGCGAGTCGGAAAAACTGGTCAGTTGCAGGGCGAGTCGAGTGGTTTAGTTGAGAAGCGAGTTACTCGGCCCAGTAGCTACCCCCTCCACCACAATTTTCCCCAGCGAAACGTCTGTTCAGTTTTGAGGTTAGGTGAAGAGTTTGTCTGGTGGTTCACTGTTTTAACTGGAAACTAGAAATGAAGTGGACTGAAGAGGAGACAGTGATGTTTGTAGGTTTATACCAAGACAATGAATGCTTATGGAATATGCGAATTCCACAATATAAAAATAAATTAAATAAATAAAATAAAAAAGAAGGGTTTGGATTAGCTGAAGCCAAACAAAAAATCAAAAACCTAAGATCAACTTACAACCAGTGCCGGATTTAGGGTGCTCGCGGCCCTAGGCCAAATTACCCCGAGCGGCCCCCAATAACTCCACAATTATGTAATTAAAGCATAAAGCACATTTCATATTAATACATAACGTTTGTTTTAATTTTACTTTTTAAAATTGGTACAACATACAAAGCATAACATATATGAATAGAAATGGCACTAATATTCTATTTGAATACGGTACATAAATAGGTTGAAATGTTGTATTCGCTAATTAAATAATCTTGGTTTACAAATTTGGCTAAAACCCCAAAACAGCTCTAACAACAATTTCTATATTTATAGAAAATATATAATTAAAAAAGTTAGCAAACAGAAGTTATTTGTAAAATTATTAATATTGCTAAAATTATATAAATTGCTTACTGATTCCATTAGCTTCAGCTATTTTAATTAGATTGTATTGTTTATATACAAAAGGAATGTACTCGATTTACAGTAGCGGTAATTATTAATTAATTTTTTTTTACCAAAAAAAGTTTTTTTTTACAAAACGCTGCGGCCCCCTTTTGCTTCCGGCCTAGTCGGCCTAGTGGTAAATCCGGCACTGCTTACAACCAAGAACAGTTGAAAACTGTGGTTCGGAACCCACTAAAACTGTAGGTCCAACTCATCAATCACCATCATCCAACTCATTACCCACACACAGGTCTCAGACCTATGTGGGCTTCATCCTAAAAAAAATAAAACTATTGCCTGTGGCCAAAAAGTTGAGGGTAACTTCTAACTTGATTTGGGAGGGGATAGCATCTCTCATAACAGAATCTTGTTTTGATATTCTAGGAGTTACCATATCTAAAAGTGACTCAAACATTTCAGGAGTCATCCTCGACACAGATATGTACTCTTTCACATCTTCTACGGCAAGTTCGCGTAGCAAAAGATAGGACGCCCCAAGAGTGTCTCTTCTTTTTAACCAATCTTTAATCCATACCCTAGGTTCTTTGTTAATTTCCTCTTCCAAAACGTCATCTATTTCTTCTAATATAACCTCATAGGCTCTTTTAAAACACTTTCTAACTTGGGCCTTAAACTCTTGGCGAGCCATTATATAAACTCACAACGTTAAAACTAAAGCTGTCTGTCAACAGTCACGCTCTGAAATGTGATGCGTGTGGACATCTGGTCGAGTACTGAGGCGAGTTCAAACAAAACAACAACTGGGCCCAGTGACTGGGCCGAGTAGCTCGCCCGAAGTACTCGACCCGTGTAAACCAGGCTTTAAATGTGGACTCGCCTGCTGGAAAGTCATTAACTAGCAAACAATGGATCAATTGCATATTATGTATTATGAGTCGGTAAGGTTAAAATCGTTTGTTAATTGGAAAAAGTTCAACTGATACCAGAGAATTTAGCTAAACAAAGATTATACTATACAGGACAAAATGATAAAGTCCGTTGTGCATTTTGCAGGATTCAAATTGAAGATTGGAAAATTACGGACGATTCGTTAGTTGATCATAAACGTTTTAGTTCAAATTGTAGATTATTGAATAATAAAACAACGGATAATGTAACTATTGAAAATGAAAAAGAACAGGATATGTACTCTTATGAACAACGATTAAAAACTTTTAAAGTGCCATATATTGCTGAAGCTTCATATTTTGCCCGAAATTGTTTTTTTCTTCATAAAGACGGATATCTGCAATGCGTGTTTTGCAGAGTAATTATTTGTGATGCTAAAGAAAATATCTGTCATGCTTCGTTTTGTCCGATGATCGTGAGACGATACAGTGCACTCTAAATTCGCAAAGATTGTTTGCTTTGTATAAGGTTAGGTTTGAAAATTGCGAGCATGTTCAAACATGCACAAGAACTACTTTTTTTTTAACTTTACTACAAATAGACAAGTAAAAAGTGCTTGATTTTCGTCAGTTACTCAATGACAGTTCACCAGTTACGCTAGCATCGATCACGTCGAAACATTGAAACAACAGCTACATTTCATAGTCGTGCTTATAATATAGTTAATGAACTGTTACAGGAACTGGTCTGGTGAGCAGGACAGAGTGGAAAGGAAACAGACCGATAGCATGCAGCAGATGGAGCGAACTCATTATGTAATACTGTATCTGTTTCAGATGGAGGAAAATACGCGACCGCGTCTAACAATTTTATTAGATGCACTTATTGCAGAATTTAGACAATATTCTTCAGATCAGTGGAAATAATTATGATTTAAATGAATTAATACATCAGCTAAAACAAAAGAAAGGAAAATTTGATCATTGGGGTTATTGTGTTGGGATGGAACAGACTGACAACTGCGATTGTTCTAATTTAGCTCAAAAAATTGATGCTTTACATGATTATTAATTAAACGAGATGAGTATTGATGAAATTCTTCGCAATAATAATTTTGTTATTAATGTTATAATCTTAGGAGGCATTGAATCAGGTTTAATGTATGATCTATGTTGATTTTTCCAGATATGGCAGATTCAAGACCATTAACTCATATTATGCTGGACAAGCTAGTTGTCAATCTAGAACAATATAATCAGTTGATTAATTTAAATGAATATTTCGTTTTTTTACACAGAAAAGCAATAGAATTTACTCATTTTAAATTTTGTCATGATAGAAAAGAATATTTAGATCAAGCTAAGGTGCAAGGAATTAGTTTCAATTATAATGATGCTCCATGTGAGTGCATTTTTATAAATAATAGTGTAACACAAATATTTAATTTAACAAATATTGCCAATATAGAAGAGCTTGAATTAAAACAAAGTATTTTAGAAGCGTTAGAATTCTGTGGAATATTAGCTAAATTAAAGAGTTAAATGATTAATTGCGATAATGTATCATTTTTTTCAAATTTATTTTGTATTTATATTATTCAAGTGCTATGTTGTATTGTTTATTATTACATTGTACACTTAATAAATAATTTGTAAATATACAGTTAATAAACGAACATTATTGTAATTTACTTGTCTTTTATTACAGTACCTGTGTTTGAAGTTTAGTTGTAGTTGTGGTGCGAATATAGAAGCATAGAATGTTTAACAAGACAAAGGATGTTGTGCCTGATAGTGGAATAGGTATTTTTAATTTTGATGAAATTATTGTTTCTACACAGGCTGCACAAAAAAGTAAACATGGCGATTTATTCCCGCCTAATATAAGAGCACTTATAATCGGAAGTAGTAACTGTGGTAAGACAAATCTTCTTTTGAATCTAATTTTTAATAGAAGATTATTATGTTTCAATAGTTTACATATTTATACTGCTAGTCTGAATCAACCAAAATATGAATTTTTGAAACATGTTTTCTCATCTTTAAAGTTTATAAAGTTTACAATAAGTAATAACATATCTTCAATACCGTTTCCTTCTGATATGGAGAAATATAGTTTAGTGATCTTTGATGATTTACAATTACACAAAGTACCACAACTTCGTGCATTTTTTTGTACAGCACACCATTCACAAATTGACATATTATATTTGCACCAATCATTTGCAAATATTGGTAAGCAACTTGTACGCGAGAATTGTAATATATTAATATTTTTTCGAGTAGACATGCTTGCATTAAAATTTATTTATAGAGATTTTGCTGAAAGCGATATGCCTTTTAATACTTTTAAATATATGTGCATTAGCGTATGGAATGAAGGTACAGGACATGACTTTGTTACAATTTGTACAGAATTTGGTTTAACTCAAGGAAGGTACAGATGGAATTTAGATAATTTTTTAGATCCATCACAGTACAGTAAGAAAATGAATTAGTTGATGTACAACCTTTTTTTATTGTGCGTTTGTAATTATGAAAGGATGACAGAGAGGAAAGAAAAAGGACGGATTATGTCATCGTCAAAAGACAACTAGTAGGAGTGATTTAACAAATAGAATTCGTGATTTGAGAAACTCGATTGTTGAAAAGTATGCTATTTTACAGGGTACGTGAAGTCAGACAGAAAAAGAAATAACAGAGAAATATGCACCAATTATTGAACCATTACGTCAATTGAAAGAATCTTCTGTTAAAATCGAAAAACAGCAGATTAAAACGGAACCTGAAAGGGAGGAAGCATATTATGCTGTTAAAGAAAAGGTAGAAGAATTGACGGATGATTACTCGCCATGATTACACAGTTTTCTGAGGAAGGCGGAGAGGAGGAGGAGGAGGAGGAGGAGCAAGGGTAAGGTGCACTATCATTAGTCAGTTCGTTTTTTGGTAAAAAAGGCAGAATACAAAAACTGCTTGAAGATTATATAGGCCTAGATAAGTAGGGGTATAATGGGAATACCGCGTACCCAATCAGAAGACAGGGGGGCGTGGCCACCCCCCTTCCCCCCTCCCCCTGCTCATCCATTTTGTAAACGCCCACCCCTTCCCCCCTGTCCCAGTCAGCCATTTTGTTTTTAAGGTCACATACCCCCTTCCCTATGTGCCCCCACTTTATTCCCAATAGATTAAAGGGGGACCCCCCGCAAGCACCAATGAGAGAGGACCTATCCCCCCTGACCCCACCTCTCACGGAAGGTTCCCAATAAATATAGAACATACAGCTTTATATCTATATATTTGCTTTCAATTGTATATCTATATATACCTGCTTGCAATTACTATATCTATATTTGCAATAGCATCAGCCCCCCGCCCCCCGCTTTAGCTATTAATTGCATCTGCACACTTGCTACCTCCTGCTGTGATTCTCAAAGCCCTCTCTCTCTCTTTCGCACGTGCAGTGTTAATATACCCCCCTGCCCCCCACCCTCCACCCACCGATTTAGCTATTAATAATACTTCCGCCCCCCTGCTGTGAAAAAACTATTTCATAACGTTTAAAAGCAGAGCACGTGCACAAGTTTTATGTAGATTTTTTTTTTATATGAGTCATTAAGCTGTGGAATAATAATCCTCTCTCTCTTTCTTTTTGAAAGAGAGGTTATTTCTACAATACCTCATGCTGTTTGCTCAAATAATCCGACCCCCACTTTCTCTCTCAGGTCATTAACCTTTGCATGAATAATCCTGTCTGTGTGTGAGAGAGAGGCTTTCTCTCTCACTCTCTCTCGGCTCATTCATCAGCCTCAGTTGAAAATTCAAATATGCTTTGCAATAATATTAAACTCATCTATAGCTATCAGTAAACAGAAACCTATACAATTTTCATGGTGAAAAATTGAATAATTCAATTAGTTATGAAATAAAATATGAGCATACAACGAACGAATATTATATGAGCAGAAGAATAAACGTATATTTTCCTTGTAAAAGACAAGCGGTTCCTGCTTACACAGGGGACTGCTGGAATTGCTATTTTCTGCTAGGCCCAATTAAATTTATATATATAATGAAAAGAACAAGTATATTACAATTGACTGAAGCACATTTGGACAAAAGACATTATGTGATTAGAAATACTGGCATAAAATCACAAATTATTCAAATTGTTTCCCTCAAGGAAAAACATAGACGCAATGAAAGAAGTAGCTCTTCTGTTCTTTCGCACACGCTCTCTACCCTTGCGCTGAGATGCTGCCGGAACGAAAGAGGAGAGAAAGAAAAAATGCGAGGATGCCGGCGGGTAGACGAGTTCAAATACGAGCGCATTGCTGTGTCAACCGGCGTTGGAACGAAAGAGAGCACCAGCTATAGCGAAAGAGGAGGTTAGAAGGAATGTGGAGAGAAGATGCTAGCGCTCAACACATCTGGCGAATCAATGTGCTAAGTAAAAATGCGTGATGAAAGGAAGGAGGTAGGGCGAAAACGGCAGAGCAGGCAGCGCAAGCCATTAGCTAATTTGGCGCGTAAGTCCGTGACACACTGTGATATATCTCAACTGCCTCGGCACGCGTCGCGTGGGTAATCTATTTTTAGCCACCCTCTTTTTGTGAAACAACACGCCTCACTTCTCCACTACTCACTCACCGCCGCACACTTTGAGAGGAAGGTTCTTCTTCTACTTCTTCTTCTTCTTCTTCTCCTTTTTCTTCTCCTTCAACTGGGGGGATTCTATAATGACAGCCTGCTAATATGCTTATGGCCGATGCGTCTATAAATCTTTTTCGTATCAAAACAAGAGAGACCCGTTTTTGCACATTCTATTTGATATACTTTATAGCTTCTTATCATATTAAATCGCTCATAATGCGAAGTTCTTTCGAATAAACATTTTTGTACAGATCAAATGAGAAACATCCATCTTTAACAGATTTCTTTACACCCTTAGCTACGTTTTTATACAATTCATTCTCATCATCTACACATTTGAAACTATGCATTTTGGACCGTAATCCTACAAACTGTGTGATAATTGTCTCATCTTTAAATTTCCCAACTACTTTTTATTTTTAAGACTATATCATTTATGAGTGGACGTTCAATGAAGTGCAAAGAAATGTCTAAAAACAGTTAATCACTCAATAAATGGAAGACTCATAAGCAACAGTCTGATCACAACACATTGATATGCGTAAACACGCTGTCTTTATATATACACTATCAATCAGGTAGCACTAGATTCGTAATCACAGTCTGTATAAATGCTCATTGGATACATGATCACATGCGCTGTATAAACTACAACTGGATACGAACGTTGCGAGTAGCAAATGACAAACTGTCTGACTCAATACAGACGAGGAGATCCTTTTTATACGGTTTTCATTCATACTATCAACTTCCAGAAACTTCTTGAGGTCGTGATTGCACACGATCTCCCAAAATGTCACTGAAAACTCTAGAGCGTAAAACCAACCTGAGCAACGAGAGTGAGACACATTCAGGGAGAGAACACTCAATCAAGAACAGTCAATTTGAGAAGCGTTCCATCTAAAGCGAAGTTTTAAAGCCTTGGAAAGATTTTAAATTGAGAAAGATTTAAATACATGATACGCTCTGTATATATATATATATATATATATATATATATATATATATATATATTACACCTGACCATCATTGTGGCATCCATACATTGTTGATTTACATTCGTTTGGACGTCCGTGTGTAATTGTGCATCCGTATACGGACGCCCGATTACATTCCTTAATAAAATCGTTAGAAGAGGTTCAAATGGGTTAGGTTTGGCCCATGCCTTCTCAGGCATGCCAACTTCACTCACAACAGAAATCACGTGACAATTCGTCAGCTATCATCACTTCTACACTAGTTTTAAAAAAAAATGTTGGACGTCTGAATGTTGTCAAAATGAATTTTAATATACATCGAAGCTTCTGAATTCTACCACCACGTAGCGCTAGTCAGATTTGCCCTCTCCCGAGTGTATATTGTGAACCGTATAATGTTGTTCATTCCACCGCGAATTTGACGTCCATCAAGTTATAGAAGATTGGCAACAACGCCTGGATGTCAACTTCGTTAGAGAATGGCTTGAGCTGACCCGGCGAGCTTCACCAAGATTATTCTAAATTTCTGTTCCTGAAATACTCACCCGCAAGATGGTTTTTCAACAAGTAGCCTATCTCATGCATTTCAGTATCACTCTTTTCTCATAATATAATAGTTCTTATTCCTGACTGAACTTTATTTTTGAAAATTCACTTGCTCTTAATGCAATATTACTATAGTTAATAATTGAAACTTTCGCCACTTTCTGTAGGTATAAGCCTACAATATTCCACCATCTCCAATTTTTGTTTCTTGTTCGTTATGACCTTCATTTTAAACTTTTATACAATTAAAATATGAGAAGATATAATATCATTTATATATAATATTAAAAGATAGAAGAATGAGAGGGGGAAGAAGAGAAGGAAGAAGAAGAAGACAGGAAGAAAAGGAAGAGAAACATGGGAGAAGAGAATGAAGAGGAGAAAGAAGAAGAAGAGAAAATGAAGAGCAAGGAGAAGAAGAAGACAGGAAGAAGAAAGAGGGAAGGGAATAAAGAGGACCGAGCAACCGGTGCAATTCGGAGAAGAAGAAGCGAGAAAGCAGAGAAAGAATAAGAAGACAGGAGGAGGCTAAGAAAAAGATAAAAAGAAGAAGAAGAAGAGGAGGAAGAAGAAGAAGAAGAAGAAAAAAGAGAAAATAAAGAGGACCGAGCAACCGGAGCAAGTCGAAAAAGAAGAAGAAGAGAAAATAAGGAGGAAGGAAAAGAAGAAGAAGAAGAGGAGAAAAAAAGGAGGAAGAAGAGGAGAAAAAAAGGAGGAAGAAGAAGAGGAGGTAGAAAAAGAAAGAGGGAAGGGAATAAAGAGGACCGAGCAACCGGTGCAAGTCGGAGGAGAAGAAGAAGAGAAAAGGAGAAGGAAGGAGAAGAAAAAGAGAGAAAGCAGAGAAAGAAGAAGAAGACATGAGGAGGCTAAGAAAAGAAGAAGAAGAAGAAGAGGAGGAAAAAAAGAAGAAAGAGGGAAGAGAATAAAGAGGACCGAGCAACCGGTGCAAGTCGGAGGAGAAGAAGAAGCGAAAAGGAGGAGGAAGAGAGGAAGCAGAAAAAGGAGGAGGCAAAGAAAAGAAGAAGATGATAAAAAAAAGAAGAAGAGAAGGAGGAGGAAGAAGAAAGAGAGAATAAAGAGGACCGAGCAACCGGAGGAAGAAGAGAAAAAGAGAAGGAAAGGTGATAAGAAGTGAGGAAGCGGAAGAAGATGACAGGAGGAAGCAAAGAAAAGAAGAAGAAGAAAAGAAAAGAAGAAGAAGCGGAGGAAGAAGAAGAGTGATGAAGAAGAACAGAGGAAGAAGAAGGAGATAGGAAGAAGACAGGATAATAAGAGGAGGAAGTAGAAGAAATTTATTGGAATGAAAACTTGAAAATCAATTCAATGTCTATGTAGACATTTCGGATACTAATTCATTTTGATTACTAACTGATGTGAAATTCGAAAAATGCTCATAACTTTGTTAATTTTGTACAGATTGATTTGAAAATTCAGGGGAATGTTAATAGTATTAAGAGAAACGTTCAATATTTTTTGTCGAGTTTTCCCATGTTCTCTTCTCCCTCCCCAGCCGAAAAACTATACTGAGTTCCATTACTATGCGGGAAGTTTCAAACGTCCCGCTACACTGAGCTGCTCCGCGCCAAGGTTCAAACGATACTATTTTACTGAAGCACTGAAGACCAGGGGCGCACCCAGACTTTTGGTTTGGGGGGGCTTACCCGTCCTACCAGGTAAAATTTGTGATGGGGGGGGGGGGGGGGTAAAATTGGGATTTTTCAGAGCTCTTTTTACAAGATTGTTGCCCGATAAAGTTTAATGAGGGGGCAGGGATTGATTACTTGACTTTTTAAAGGAGTATTAGTTAATAAGCTATGGGGAAACAAAATGTGTCCATCATGAGTATTTTTTGTACAGAGTGTTTCAAGAGTTCAAAATGATTCTGCCAGACTGAATAAGCAACTTCTCATGAGGTTATAAAAATTAGAATGAATGTAGGTCCGAACTGCTTTGTTACAGAAATAAAGAGGGCGAAAGATTACAGCTATTCGATCATACATTTAGAAATGACTAAGGTCATTTAGATGGTGTGAATTGAATTGAATCAATGTAAAATTATCTGAAACGTGCTACAAGATTCACTATTATACATTTTTTGATGCCCACATGAGACTTTTGCGTTGTTAATAAAGTGAACGAAAAAAGCCAGTCTGAACGCGAATCGGGATTACCAAATCTTTAAATTGGTTAGATATTTTACAAAAATTCACAAAATTATCATATCATGATGTTTTTTTATTGCCGGCCTAGTGGTTAACGAATTCAATTGCCAATGAACCAAACATTTTTTTCAATTTCTCCTTTAAAACTTGTCAAATCATTTTTTGAAATGAAATATGAATGTACTCAATAGTCAAGAACGGTCCCAAATTTTATAAAGTCGATCTTTATTGAATCAAAGCATACTGATTTTGAACAGATGCTTTCCACTTGCTATTATTCTATTTTTTGACCCAATTTAAATTCTGGTTTTGTAAACTCTGGGTGCTTTATTCGCAATCAATAACCTAGTTCATACCCTTCAATCTCAATTTCCAAAATATAATAACTCAATAATCTCAATTTCCAAAATATAATAACTCAATAATCTCAATTTCCAAAATATAATAACTCAATAATCGCAGTAGTTGATGTATTATGTGATTTTACAGTTCATTTCACTGCGAATGCTTTCAACTCACCACCTAAATGAGGGCTATAGAAGCCTAAAGTTTTCTGAATGAGTGCTAATTTATTGATCTCTTATTGAAAGAGATAGCTTCACTCTTCCAGTGACGTAGCCAGGGGGGGGGGTCCTGGGGGTCCGGACCCCCCCTTCCGGTCCTAAATTTTATATAATTTTCCATTAAATTGAACGTAAAATAAGACAAAGCACTGATGTTGGTGTTAATTTTCAATGCCAGGAGAGCTAAAAAAGACTGTTCTAGGGCCTCTATTTTTCAAAAAATTTCTGGGGAAGTAGACCTGAGGGAAAGACATGAGCCCCAAAGCCCCCCACCCTAAATTAAATTCATATCCAAAATAACCAGTTATCAAATTAAACGATTTTCATTTCGAATCTTAATTTCCTTTTTTTAAATTTTTGAAACAATTAAAACAAAAAAAAAATTAAAATCTTAATTTTAAATAAATTTTTAATTAATTTACCTACACCGACAAATATTTCTTACTTGTGAAATTTTGGTTCAATTCTAGGGCTTTGTTTACTAATTCAACTAATTTCAGTTATGAACATTATTCTACTTAAAAAGTGTGAATTCATGACATGTACCAACACTAATCAGCCTGCAGCACATACTCTCTATAGTAAACCTTGAAAATTATCAACAATTTTTTAAGGAGCTCAGGTTCTACACCAAGAACTCAGATTTTCATCCTTCAAGTATTATTACAGTGTTTTGTGCACTGCTGACTCAAATATCAGATCTTTCGACTTCTCGTTTTTCAAATGATCATAAAAATTTCAGTTGGTGTTATGGATTCATTGAAAAACACATGTATTGTAATCAGTGGGTTCTTATACATCTAGTATTCTCTTTACTTCCGTCATGAGAGCGATGAGAACACTTGAGTGTTCCCTAGCGGAAGTGGCGATTTGAAAAAAAATCAATAAAAAATTTCCCAAAAATCAACTGGCAACCTTGTAATTTATATAACCTTTTAATTTATATTTAATGTATATTAATATAATTGAATTATATAAATTTAATTATAAAATTAAGTTATATTAATTTAGTTTATATCTAATTAATTTAATATTCAAGTGAGGAAGATAGTGAAGTAATACATGAATCGAGATAATGGATAAAGAATACAAATAGAATTCACATGAAAACTAAAATATAGAAGTATAAAATATAAAACAATATAAAAATACTATTTTTCTTGTATGTATCCTTCGTTTATATTATTCAGTCATACCTCAATTCAGATAGAAGCAAAGTTTAATACTTGGATAAGAGCAATTAATAAACAAAAAGAAGTTGCATTCAAATGTGAACAATGTAAAACCGTGTTGTATTGTCGATGCAACATGACAGAGTTGCAGACTCTTTTTTTCAGTAGAGTTGTGTCTTGGCTATGTGAAGCACTTTGAATTGTCTGATGCCGGTCTCAGGCCAACCAGACGTATATAAAAACAAACAAACTCCGAAATCCAGTAGCTCAGCAATCTGGCAACATTGCTGGATGTCAAATAAGCCTCAAAGTGGTAATAGATATTCAAACCGGAGTTCATCTTGAAGTCGAAATGTATGAAAGTATACTCTGGAAGTACCATTGTCTGTATTTTGAAAGGAGTTTGAATGATCGACGGGGTGGATAAAAAAAATCGATTTTAATTTTTATGTTTTTCAAAAAACCAAAGTGAAATATCGAGGTGGAATACATACAAAACCTGATATACTTTCATGAAAAACCAATATACTCCTTGATTTCAAGGGGATGCCAAAACGTAACCAATTTGAAAAGATGCCAAAATGATAGCCAGATGTATATATATATATAAATCACAAACAAGCATTTTGGTTTCAAGAAGGTGCACAAGTAGAAGGGTGAGAAGAAGTAGAAAAAGAAGAATAAGTGCTTATCATCTCAATTCCAAGAAAGCATGGCGTAGACTCACCATCATGTGTGTTGGGTACAATATAAAAGCTAACTCCCATGTTTTTGTTGAATCGAGAAGAAACATCTCAACAGTAATCAACTTTCTTAAACGTATTTTCTACATCACAATAGAATGTTCATAACACAATAACTGAGCACTAAGATAAGTTAAAATTACAATTTTGTTACGCTCGACTGTCAATTTACCAGAAAAATGAGTGCTTTATCTACAGAAAACGCACTGTTGAAATTTCTCACTTTCCTTTTTGTTCAAACGGATTCTTATTTCGAGTTGGAAGAGATTTTACACTTGAAATGAAGTTTTTAAAGAGCTATCGCAGTTGATCCATAATAGCCATTGGTTTATCAGATTTCAATGCACATTTCTAACAGCGTTTGGTATAACCCATCAATTTTGAAAGCGAAAGTAGAATAATAGAAACAAATTTAAATTTTGTTTCCTGATTGGAAAATTCACGCATTTTCACTCATCGAATGAAGAAATCCTTCGTCTTGCGCTGTCTTCCCTCTTTCTTAAAACATTCCAACTTTCAAAGTGCATCTCCGCTAACCCAATCACACTTGTTTTATCACAATTCTTTTCCACCCTCCTTGTTCAAAAATTTTTATCCTACTGAATTATATCTCCTCAATTTCCTTTTTGTAATTGTGTTTCCTTTCACACTTTAATTTATAACGCCTGTCTGCACTGCTGGATCTCTATCGTGTTGACAGAAAGAGCCGACAGAGGAAATGTTTTTAAACAACTTTTACATTGAAATTCCTGAAAATCTCCCCTCGAGCAAAGAAAGTAGTACCGGTACACAATTCTTTATTGCTGCAAATTTACATTATAATAAATGAAAGGTTGCAAATTAACACAGAGGATATAAAAGAAACCCAACTAACCTGAAATAAAAAACTAAAATTTCGGTTCACACACCACCAGCAAAAGAAAAGTGCGTGTAGGATTTCAATTAGACCCTACTAAATTGTTCCAATAGGGTGGTTATTTTTTGAGTATGTTATTGTTTTCTTTTACTGTTACTGTTCAATAGTGAGGGATACGGTTAACATAAGCCTAAAACTTTTGCCACCACGTATCCAAGTAGAAAAAATGTAAGCTTAAATTGGGGCCAACACATAAATCTCCTGAAATTTTTGATCTCTCTGTTGTTTCCTGTCATCTTTGCAGGGTTTTTTCACCAGAAGATGGATAACATGAGGTAAACTAAAGGAAGGTAAATAGGCATCAAAGTTGAATTAGATTCTATTTCACATCTATCATCTTCCTTTGCTAATCCAAGTTTGTGATACCCTCCCTGATTCCATAGATTATTCCTTCGGAAGATTCAATAACTGAATCTGAACAACATATGGAATCGATATAAATGGAATTTTCACAACGCAATTAATTAATCGCTCAGTTAAGGAGCTATTTACAGGCACAATATTCATCAGTTTTGTGACAGATGACCAGGGGAAAACTGCAAACATGCTGCTCACAACCTCAAATATTTGAACAATCTCAAATGAGAATGGTTGGCTTTAGTGGGTGGAGAACGAAAATTTCATGCCACGATGGGATGACCTCAACGGATTGCTGCAAATTCCATCCTCACACATCTTCCGTTAGCTCTAAAAAAAAAAAAAATCTCTACCTTAGTTTTATCACCAATCAATACGATATTGGTATGCGGTTGCAACGGGGGAATACTACAACAATGGAAAGAGAAATAAAACACTAATCGCTCAGATTTTGTTATATTTGCTTTTAAACTTGAATTGCTGCGAATAAAAGTTTTCATACTATAATAAGTTCTACCCATTTGTCAAACGGTTACATTTTTGTTAATTCAATTTGTCTTTTATATGATCAACTTAATGTGTAGGCAAACTTTCTAATGGCTCACATTATTTTCTGTTTATCCAATTTGTGTATTTTATTATAAACAACCCACAGAGCAGTTTAAAAATTATGATTGAAAATTTAAAAGCTGTCTTCTATGACGAGTTTTCTGAAATTGGTACAAAACTATGAAAAAATAAATTATGTTTGAATTGGAGTGTGCCAATGCTGAAAAATAGCATTGGGAATGTGGGCCATATTATGTAGAGCTGGGAAAATTAAATAAAGTTTAATAGTTCCAAGTCGGTTTGAACCATAATTTAAATTGTAGAATTGGAAATCAATATTGAAGTCGATCGAGTCTTATTTACATTTTTTCTCTTTCATTTTGCGCGCGATAAAGAATGAGTCCATGACAAATTTCGCCGTCAATATTGAGTACGACAAAACAGTATCCGCATGGAACGTGTCGAGTTGCCTTTTTTTGTGAAGCTACTAGTAACAGGGTCTGAAGCATCAGCTTCTTCTTCCCCCTCTTCTCCGCTCTTAATTGACACGATAAACGATTCAAAATCGGCGTAAATTACATATTTAGGTTTAAGTGTATAAGTATAGTTTGTAAATTTGATTACATCACCTTCTTTGGGTAGCACCGTTCTTTGCGCTGCGAACTTTGAACAAAGCTCTTGATGCCTTTCCAAATTTTGTTTTCCATCTCTATTTACCATTTTGTCAGTTGTGAAACGATGGAAACAAAATTCGCATATGTGTACTTGGGCACGATGTTTTGAAAGATGGCTCAAGAGCCGAGACAAACCGTTTTTCCCGTTCGCGGTATTGATCAAGCAAAGAAATTATGTGGTGCGGTTTTACTCGTTAAAAGCAAAAGATTAATTTTGTGTTTACGGTTTCTGTAAGCGCTACACCTGTATGGGAAAAATTTTACATTGTCGTACGCAATTACATTTATGGATATATCAGGATTTAAAGCTTCAAATTTCTTAATGTCTTGCAAACTGGAAGGAAAGTTGACCCCGTTTGTGTTGACTGTGTGAGCAAACTTGCTCAAATAATCTACAGTCATATTTCTGCGTCGGTAATGGGAAAAAGATAAAATTGCCCGCAAAAAGCACTTCTCGTCATGAAGGTTCCTATTACACATTTCTTTTTTAATGAAATCGGGAGTCTCTACAAATGAGGATGTGTACAGTGGATTATACCGAGGAGGAGGAGGAGGAGGAGGAGGAGGAGGAGGAGGAGGAGGAGAAGGAGGAGGAGAAGGAGAAGGAGGAGAAGGAGAAGGAGGAGGAGGAGGAGGAGGAGGAGGAGGAGGAGAAGGAGGAGAAGGAGGAGAAGGAGGAGGAGAAGAAGAAGAAACAGAAGAAGGAGGAGGAGAAGGAGAAGGAGGAGAAGAAGGAGGAGGAGAAGGAGGAGGAGGAGAAGTAATTGAAAAGCAAACAAACCTGCACAACGAGGAAGCGCTTACACTTTGTTGTAGAATCTCAGATCTGAAACATACAAAAATGGATTACTTTTTCCATATTAAAGGAAATCGTTTTTATATTAGAGTTTTGGTTCAGTTTATTATTTCTCTCAATATTATCGGCGGATTATGTTGAAATCTGTGTTATTATACTAATATCTGTTACATGTTTAAATCAAATAGGAGGGTTTAGCTCGTTTTTAAAATCAATTTTCAATATTTTTGAAAGAATATTATCAATAATGTTAATGATGGGCATTCTTTCATCTTTATTTTGGGTTATACTCGTAATCATTATTACAATTTCACACCTCCCTCATGCTGAGTTCGGTTTTAACTGCACCTCTAAATTCGGGAATTTATCAAGCATAGGAATGGGAGAGTTTATTGAATTTAGTGAAAACAAGTTTGTAAATCGAAACAAGCCCTTGGTTAAAATTTAACACATACTCACATTATAAAAATAGCACAGCAAATCTAGGAAGCACGTATGCGCAAAGCTAGACGGTGCGATCCGTTGGTCCGAAGCGACTGCACGTGCCTGAAACAAGGATAGAACATAGTTATTGGTGAGAGAGAAAACGAACCTATAAAAAGGGTTAGATTCGGCGAGCATGCATCACTAGCGAAATGGACTCTACAACATCCACATCGCTCATCCCATCGAACGTGTCTGCACCATCATCATCATCGATGGCTACGCTCAAGCAGCTCAAAGATTGGAGGAAGAGACCCTCTCTTTGTGCAGAGACATCAACAAAGAGAAGGCTTCTATTCGACGAGGAGGAGCCACCCACCAAGATGAGGCACACATCCAGACAACCTCTCAAAGAAAGAAATGAGGTTAGTTAAAAATTATTTGTTCTCTATTTTATAATATCTCATGATTATTACTATGATCTAAACTTTCAAGAATAGCGCTTTAATTCATGAAATACTCTCAGTTAAATGTTTATTCTAAAAATTTTCACTCACAACTTCTTATGCGATTGGGCATAAAGAAATTATTTAATACATTTTCAAAAATTTTGTTATCAATGTGAATGATTTTTAAGAGTATTGTTTATTTAATACATTTTTCTATAATGAATTTGCGTGACTATCAGTTTTGTTATCAATGTGAACGATTTTTCAAATTACAATTGCATTTTTAAGTTTGCCAAATTATGCTTCCGAGAAAGTAATTGTTTTCCTTTGCTAATATTGAATTTACATTAATTTCATACATCCAAGAAAACTATACTTGAACAAAGTTGATTATAACGTTCAATTGTTCGAATTTCAAGAGTAAATTGATTAGCAAGAGGAAGGAAAGCTACACTCTCTACATCTACAGGGTGTTGAAGCAGGTTCACCCAGACACTAGCATCTCGTCAAAGGCGATGTCAATCATGAACAGCTTTGCAGCAATATCGTTTGTTATTAACTTGCTGTGTTTGTATCTATTTAACTTGCATTGCTAAACATTTTTTTTTATTTTATTTACAGAAAATTTGTCTCGGAGGGAAGCGCACCGCTGCTCTAGACCTGTCGGAGATGCTGCCCCCTCCCAAACAACTGGCGGGTCAGAGCGAGGGGTGGAGAGAGGCAGTCAGCGGAATAAATGAGGTTAGTTGATTTCATATTTTTTCCTCTGTGTAAACTAGAATGTCTGCTCACACGGATTTGAAGTGCTATCATGCAACGGAAATTGCGGAAGAATTACTATTATCAGCTCAAACATTGACTTGTAAATTTTTTTTTATTAATTTCATCCGAAATTATTATAGTATTATTCTAAAATTTAATAACCGGGTGAGACTCAGATGTGGTTTTGTTAGACACATTGTTCATTGTTGGATAAATTGCAAGCCAATTTTTAAAAAAATATTCGATTAATGTTGTATTTTAATGTGCAATTATTTTTAACTTGATAGTATTATTCTAAAATTTAATAACGGGTGTGGCTCAGATGCTGTTTTGTTAGGCACACTGTTCATTGTTGGATAAATTGCAAGGACAATTTTTATAAATATTCTAAAATTTAAATAATCAAATTAATTTCATCCGAAATTATTACAGTACTATTCTAAAATTTGGACATTATTGTGGGCTTCATCACGTAACTTTGCTTGTGGAGTTTTATCTAACTTGTTCAGTTTATACTATGACGTCATACCCATTCTGAAATTGTAGTAAATAATGTGATTATGTTGCTAAACATTTATTTTTAAAATTTACAGATCCAGAGAATTCGGGTGAGGGAGGACCTCCTTCAAACTCCACCACAAGAGACTGCGGGAGGTGTGAAGAGGCAGTGGGAGGAGGACTCATCCGCTGCCCCTCTCATCTGGGAGACAGAGCCATCTTCGGCAGATTTCTACATCAGAAAATTTAACAGCCCAATGAGTGAAAAAAAGTGCGTCCCCACCTCTTCCCTCTCTGAAGAGGAGGAATACCCTGTGGTGCATGCGAGGCATGTAAATACTAGATTTGGACGCAGAATAGTAATGAAATTTAAGAACTGTGAGGGGTCAGAGTCAGAGATTTTCCTCCCGGCTCGCTTTACCAATATAATTGATGAGACAAACATTGATAATTTTAATTCTACGTGCCATTGTTTGGCGCTTGTTGTAAAACACATCAGTCCCCGGTGGACTGATGTGAAACTTGTGAAGTTGACAAACAATGACAGGTCGGATTAAAAACGTCAATGTTTGTTTTCAATTGTTTTGTGTGTGTGTGTTTTTTTTAAATTTGTTTTACTGTGTTTTGTATTTAAATAATTTGTATTAAATATGATTTAAATAAATGTATATATTTGAAAAAATGATTCACTCACTTACCTTGTGTAATACAGCAGTAGTTGGCACTTCCAAACTAATAAAAAGATGTTTGAGTTGTCACTTTCAAACTAATAAAAGATGTTTGGTGAGGGGAAAGTGATACGGGTGTGTGTGTGTATGAATTTAGCTGTGCGTTCTCTTTTTCTACTAGAGTATGTGAGACACGCACATGTGCAGGAAGAAGGAAGTATCGCTAATTTCATGCATCACACTCGACAGTCTCCCCCTCAACACAACGTTCTATTTTCATCAGTATGTGTGTAACACTTAGCGAGCTCAATCTATTTATGTCCGGAGGGGGATTTTGTTTACCGTTTTTATCACTGCAGAATATTACTTTTAAATAAAGATAGTTCGTGCAATCTGCACGAGAAACGAAATGATACAAATATTGAAAAGTCTGTATGAATTTTCAATGCGTTTGCAAATAAATCTTTATCAAGAAATCAAACATTATCGAATATAAAGAGTTGTATTGATAAATCAGTGAATTACACAAGTTCATTTACTATTGGCTTAGTGCATTGGTACAAATTTATGGTTGAGAGAGAATTAATTTGCAATTTTCACAATTATTATTAGCCGTAAGGGTCTCCCCACCACGAAAAGCCATACGAATTTACTTTACAATTATTATTTAACACTTGCAAATTGCGTTAATTTAACATATGGTAATGTAGTGGGATCTTTTAATCATATGTTAAATAATTTGAAATTATTCGATCTGCTGTTCATGTTGTTCCAATGCACAAGCTGTTTGTGTGTTTTGCAATAATCACCATTCTAAAAACGAATGTTTGCCAATCAGTGGTGGCTGGCGGAAATTTAGTTTGGAGGTTGTAGGTTGCAGACATCAATAAAAAATCATAATCTTTCATAGTAAATGAAATAGCATTGTGAGGGTATGATCATAAATTCGCTATGATTTTTTGAGCTTGGATCTTGAAATACTACATTTGGCATGTTTCTTAGCATGGTTGACTTGGAGAATTGAACTCGAATATGAAATGGATTCTAAAATCGAATCATAACAATTTGTTGTATTATTATAATATTACAAATTAATAGTTCTGATTTGAAAAGAAAATCAATCCTCAGCTTTTAGCTAACCAAACTCGTCTATCCTTTTCTGGTTGAAATTAGGAATGCTCATTCATTATCAGCTCTAGTTCAATGGAGAGCATTGCCAAAGCAGATAGTCATCTCTCAACATTCATGCAATTTATACATTTTTCAATAATGCAAGCAGAAAAACCGGCAGCATCATATCTTGGTGGATTTAAAAATGACAAAAAATCTTTCAAAATGCGTATTATTAAATATTTATGTATAATTGGCAGTTGAAATTATTTTGATAAATCGCTTGTTTCATCAGCTACAACAGGCAAGTATTTAGTTAGGTGCATTTCAGTAGAAATTTTTCATGACAAACATGTAACATTAATTGTAAAGTTAAAAAGTTCATTTTGAATCATCTTTGAGGTTGCTATGAAAACTATCATCTTCTCTAACTGATTTCTCAACATGTAGCTAACCTAGCCTTTTAAAAAAAAAAATTAAATAATGAGATGAATGGGTGAATGATTATAATGTTCAACACATGGTTCTGTTTCACTTGCCAACCAATGTTTCTTTAGTAAGCACTGTCCAATTGCTGAACTATATCATTCTTCTCTTATGATACATGCTTAAGACTATTTGAAATATTGGAACAGGGTTTCATGTTTTCCATTCGTATTGTTAAATGCTTAAAAATGTTTGAATCTACTTTTCGACCAAAGATCTTCTCTATTGAACACATGGGATACAATAAGTACAACTTTTGTATCACAGTCTAAAAGCCGAATTGTAACTCTCCCTTTTGAATCGACCGGCTGATTTAAGAAAAATTTCAAGATCTGACCTAACCAATATCAATTCTTTTCTGGTTTGGAGACAAATAAAATATAGTATTCTGTAAACTTGAAATATGAATCATGATTTTACAATTGGCTTGAAAAGTTTCACATCCACAGCGACTAGCGTTGCAATAGTACGATACTAGCAATTATCGCGGTACTAAAATCAACACGCTCTGACAACAAGCAACTACAGCTTGTACAGTCGTTAATAACTATGCTATGTTATTTCTCCATATACGAGTCACATCTTAGGTGGTTGTAATGCTTCTGCAACCCACCCGTAACGTGTGGTAACAAATGTTTAACACATGTTTTTGCGGTTAAATAAAAATTGAATATTCGAAATAAGGAAATTTGAGTATTCAATTTGTTTATCAACTTTAGACAGTTAAAAAATTGTAACGTCTTCCCAAATTATTCCAGTTTAATAAAAAATTATTGAGTACTGGTAATAGCTTCTACATCCTCATTATAATAACGTCCTCATTCAGAGCTGCCGATTAAGAAAACAAGGAAGCTTCCATGATCAGCTGGAAGAGCCCTAGACTAGGACTAACTTCTTACCTAATTTGAAATCTAACCTCAGCGGGAGGTGACGAATAATAAAATCAAGGAGAATTTTTATGTGAACGTGGCAACGCGCATCACCCCAACTAGTATTATATTATATGCCTCCCTCAATACACACAGAGTTCAATTTATTAATTGTTATTTCTTTTTGGTGAGATAAGATATGAAATAGCAGGTGTCAAAGACTGGACTTCCAGGAATTTCATCATCTGTTAAAGGTTTACTTTTAAAGAGTGTATTTGATCAAAACAGCTTGGTAGATTCTCCAGATCAGGTTACAAACTGTAGGTAATAAATTCATTTTTGCGTATCTCTGAAACTTTTGTTACCATTTTTCGAAGATTTTCAACGAATAATTTTAAACTTGAAACAAGAGCTTGTATTATTGAGAAGTGTGTCGGATCTAAACTGCGTTGAATCGGCTACAGGAACAAATGTTTCTTTAACAATTGATAAACTACAGTGGAAAATTCCGTACATCCATTTGGAAGATCACGTAAGGTTGAAATTTTTGAAATTACTCGATTCTGATCGTCCTTTAAAACTTGCGTTTAGAAGATGGGAGATTCACGAATTTCCAAACATGGCGACATCGAGAATTCATTCGTGGGCAATAAAAACATCGTCGCATTTAGATGTTCCACGCTATGTAATTTTAGCCTTTCAAACGGCTCGGAAAAATGCTATTAATAAATCAATGTCTGATTTTGATTCGTGCGAGTTGTATAACGTTAAATTATTTCTAAACAGTCAATATTATCCCTATGATAATTTGTTGGGGAATAAGCAGATAATGTATCGTATGTTTTTAGATTTCGCGCCGAGTTACTATAACCGCTCTATAAATGCAGAGCATGGGAACGCTATTGATTTTAAAGCGTTTTGCGAAAAATCACCAATAATTGTGATTGACTGTTCACACCAATCTGATCATTTGAAAACATCCACAGATATAAGATTAGATATGGAATTTAGTAAAGAACTACCAAACTCGACTTCGGCATATTGTATTCTTATAAGCGATTCAATAATGGAATACACGCCTTTAACCTCATTAGTTAGAGAAGTACAATAAATTGCCGGTAGGGGGATGTTTAAAAGGTGTAAAGTAAGTGGTTCATTTATCATTCGTGTGGGCGTGTGTGAGAGAGCAACATGTCGACTTCTTCGGTGTTTCAAGAGGCGATTGGAGATTTTGAGGCTAGTGAAGACGGAAAAACACGTACAGTGGGAATACAGTGTGACATGGAAGAAAAGAAGAAGAATTTTGCCGTTGCGGATCTACACTGGTTTAAGGGAGATAATAATCAAATAATTTTAAAAGAATTCGCGCTGGTTGATCGGGCTGGTAATTATGTGGTACTACACTTTAAACCGCCTTTTCCGAAATCTACTTTGAGCTGGAAAATGTTTCGCGAGGCTACCTGGTTAGAACAACATTATCATAAAATATTATGGGATGAGGGGGAGACGGAGTTTACAGATTCATTGATAAGAGGATATCTCGGCGCGTATGATTGCATTTTTACAAAGGGAACAGAAAAAGCGGCATTTTTGAAAAAGTATCATAATGATGTACGTTGCATACCGGAATATTACGCGAAACCTAATTTCACAAAGTTTAAAGATACGTGGTGTTTTGAGGTTTGTAACATACACAAAAATGTAGAAGGTGGGAGATGCGCTCTAATAAGTGCACAACATTATTTGCAACTATTAACATCTAACACGCTTCCAAAGATAGGAGAGGAGGGGGATTATACTTGTGAAAATAATCGAATGAAAAGTATGAGGAATTGCGCTTTTTATAGTAGAACAAGCAAAAGAAATTATGCGAGACAAGGATTTTACTATGATGGAAAAAAGGTCGTATGCGTTTACTGTGGTTATGAGTTGGAATCACACAAAGTGAGAATTTGTAGCGTGAGCGTTGGTAGAAGACCTATCAATTTTTCGGTATTAATCCCGCTGTATAAATAATTAGTTGTAGATAATGGATCCTCAGAAGTGGATGTGTGCGGATAAAGAATTAGAGAACAGATTTTAACAAGAGAAAATTCGTATTAATATGCGAACATGAGAACGGACAAGTAGAGTTGAAAGAAATGTAAATTTTTACAATGGGTTTTTCTCCATAGCACAGGTTTATGTGACCTAGCCCTGTGTGAACCTCTTTTTAGCCAAATAAAAAAAGAGTGACCTCCAATAAGGCGGTGAGGTTGACGTTCCTTTGGAGGCTTTTTCTAACTAACAAACCGCCGGTCATTCAGTATGTGTTTAACTATCATAGAGGAAGGATGCGATGCTACAGCTATACAAAATTTAAAAAACTATCCCGTTTACTGATGGCTATTTCAGTAAGCGAGTTTGATATTATTGCAAAGAATATTAAATTTTCAACCGAGGCAGATGATGGAACTTTGTCTGCAACAAAAACTGAGAATTTCTGCTATCCTATTTTATCTGAAATATATGATCTCCTAGATATAGTTATAAGTGAGGAGGGTCATTTGCACTATGGCTGTTCTAACGATTCCCCCATACAAATTATTTCAGATACAAACGAACTTTGGGATGCTCTATATGATTTAGCAGATAAAAAATGTAAAAAATTTCAATCATGAGGGGGAAACCAACAGAACGTGGCATGTGCATTCATGCAAAGGTTAATGACCTGAAAAAGTACACCAGCATTCTACACCTATTTGTGTCTAACAACATTTAATGATGCTAAACGCGATTATGTGTGTTGGGTTTGCCTAGAAACCATGTTACTAATAGCAGGTGCCTATGAATCTATTGGAGGATCCAGTTTCACTTGCACACCTCACATCGAGAGTGCATGTGCACGAGATTCAAAAGGTAGTGCACGTGATTCAATAATGCCATGTTTTGGTCATTCAGTTTACTTATTGGTATAGCTATAGATGAGTTTAATATTATTGCAAAGCATATTTGAATTTTCAACCGAGGGTAATGAATAAGCTGAGAGAGTGAGAGAGAAAGCCTCTCTCTCACACACAGACAGGTTAAAACATGTTTGTGACCTTCAAATGAGCTGAGAGAGAGTGAGAGAGAAAGCCTCTCTCTCTCACACAGACAGGATTATTCATGCAAAGGTTAATGACCTGAGAGAGAAAGTAGATGTATGTTCATCTCTGTCATGTTGATGTAGATGGTTCACTCCCGCAGAGAACATGTTAAAAGTTAATGAGCACAATCCACAAACTTGTGCACATGCCAACTTTGCCTAAAAGAAAGAGAGGGTAGAGAGAGAGGATTATTATTCCACAGCTTAATGAGTCACATAAAAAAAAAATCTACATAAAACTTGTGCACGTGCTCTGCTTTTAAACGTTATGAAATAGTTTTTTCACAGCAGGGGGCGGAAGTATTATTAATATCTGAAGCACTGTCCGGGGCTGGGGGGCAGGGGGGTATATTAACACTGCACGTGCGAAAGAGAGAGAGAGGGTATTGAGAATCACAGCAGGAGGTAGCAAGTGTGCAGCCGCAATTAATAGCTAAAGCGGGGGGCGGGGGGCGGGGGGTTGATGCTATTGCAAATATAGATATAGTAATTGCAAGCAGGTATATATAGATATACAATTGCAAGGATGTATATATAGATATAAAGCTGTATGTTCTATATTTATTGGGAACCTTCTGTGAGAGGTGGGGTCAGGGGGGATAGGTCCTCTCTCATTGGTGCTTGCGGGGGGTCCCCCTTTAATCTATTGGGAATAAAGTGGGGGCACATAGGGAAGGGGGTATGTGACCTTAAAAACAAAATGGCTGACTGGGACAGGGGGGAAGGGGTGGGCGTTTACAAAATGTCTGAGCAGGGGGAGGGGGGAAGGGGGGTGGCCACGCCCCCCTGTCTTCTGATTGGGTACGCGGTATTCCCATTATACCCCTACTTAGATACATTTCATAAGTCGCAACAAACAACTGTTCCATATGGAATCAAAGTTTCACAGGATGCTAAATATTTTATGGGATATAATATACCTGTTAATTTCGATGATAAACACGGTTTTGTTGGAAATAATAAATTTAAATTAACGAAAGGTTTATTATCCTTACTATTTGAATCGACACCAGACGAAAGCAAATTAAATATGGTTGATTATCATACCTATAAAAAAATATTAATTGCAACAGGTGCACATTTAAACAAAGAAGGAACTGTACATTGTAATAATAGCTCAAAGTCAAAGATAATTCAAAGATTGTTTCCTTTGACTAGAACGCCAAGACGAGAAAAGGTAGGAAAAGGACTGAATTTTTTTAAAAATGTATCAAACCATCAACAGTATGTTTATTTTGATGAACCAGATGAAATTGTAGAGAGATTACAAATATTATTAGCTTCCAAAGATGCTGGTAATAACTCACATTCTGTGGAAATAAATAGTATAATTCAGGAATTACGCAAATTACATATTATTTATTAGCAGACCGTTTTGTGCTGTCGTTAGGAGGAGGTGGAGGTGGAGGTGGAGAAAAAGGACAAATGGAGGAGGAGGAGAAAAATCTGTTAACTCGTCACTAAATGAAAGTATATCACCGCTGCCGCCGCTCGACCAGAATAGAAGTTCTGTATGGAAACGGCAAACAGAAATTGATGAGCAACTAGACAGATATTTATACAATTTTCATGGCAAAAAATTGAATAATTCAATTAGCTATGGAATAAAATATGATCATACAACAAACGAATATTATATGGGTAAAAGAATAAACATATATTTTCAAGGTGGTTTTTTTGTTGTAAAAGACATGAGATAAAGAAGAATGCGAGAGAAGACGGAAGCTGCGTAACTAGCCCAGCAGACAGCTGCCGGTGGAGCGAAAGATGGAATAAAAAGGAATGTGAGTTGTGGACTGGAGTAGAGAATGAATGTACGGTGAAGAACAAGTGATGAAAGGAAGGAGATGGGGTGATGGCATCACCGTTTTGTGCTGTCCTTATGAACGTTGTGCAGGCTGGAACCAGTTTTGTTAGGTCAATAATGACAGCACGAAATGGAGTTGAAGCAGTGCGAGCCGCTGTGTGACTCACTTTGCCGATAGCTTTTGGCCAGTATAGGTTGAATTCACATTCATTCAAAACAGAAATAAAAGACCATGTGCGCGCCAAAGGTAATGACCTGAAAAGTTCACCTGCATGAGTGCTGTAAATAGTGTTATTAATTTGAGTAGTGCAGGTGTTTATATCAATCAAATTTAACGGTTTTAGAGTGAGAGAGTGTGTTCTCTCACACTTGGGATGTGAATAGAGCTGTTAATTATGGTGGTACACCTGTTTTCTATCAAGAGCTAGAGGGGAGGGGGTATATATCTATATTGATAGCTTACATGGGATAAAGAAAGAGAGGAGGAAATATACTGATATGTAGTGTGAGAGAGAAGATGCTAGATAGCTATATACATAGAAAATATATATACATAGAAAATATATAGATATAGATAAAGTAACTATGTATATGTACAGGAAAAATATAGGTATAGAAAAGAGTGAGAGAGATGCTACACCTGCATGAGTGCAATTGGAACACCTGTTTTCTATCAAGAGCTAGAGGGGTGGGGGGTATATATCTATATATGTACAGGAAAAATATATATAGGTATAGAAAAGAGAGAGGGAAATATGCATATTGATGCAGAGTGAGAGAGTGGGAAAATTAGGACCCACATGAGTGCAATTGGAACACCTGCTTCTATCAAGAGGGGGGAGGGGGGTATATATCTATATATATGTACAGGAAAAATATATATAGGTATAGAAAAGAGAGAGGGAAATATGCATATTGATGCAGAGTGAGAGAGAGGGAAAATTCGGACTGGGTGAAGGGGCATCTACTCTTCTCTGATTGGCCCTTGTGGGGGGGCCCCCTCTTTTTAACCCAGGAGAGGGGGGTGGAGACCTTAAAAAACAAAATGGCGGATTGGACGGGGGGAAGGGGTGGGCGTGTACAAAATGGCCGACCAGGGAGGGTGGAAGGGGCGTGGCCACGCCCCCTTCAGGTCGGGGGTGGGGAGGGGGGAAATACTGCTCTGTGATTGGTCTGGTGTCAAAACCCTAATAACACCTACTTATGGCCTCTTTTCCTAACCCCACCCATTTCACAACTGAGTCTAGTCTAGTCAATCAGAAGAAAATCCTGATATCAATCAGTCACTACTCGAGGAGGAATTGAGTAGACCTGATAGTACATTGAGATATTTAAAAGCTTCTTGTGAAGAGCTACTAAGGGTACTTTTTGAATAATTTTAATAATTCGTTTTTGGATTATTTCAATAGGTATTAGGTGTGTGTTGAGGTCATCACCCCATCCAATGATACCATATTGAAGAAGAGACTGAAAAATAGCAAAGTAAACTTTTCTTAATAGATCAATGTTTAGGACACATCCAGAGGCGGCTTCTCCATTTGGGCGCTCGGACGACGCCCTCCCAGATAAATAATAAAAGTAAAAATTTAATTTAATATAAAAATGAGCATTATAATATTCTATGATGAATACTCTTTTCTATGCAGTTTAAATATTATGTCATCCATAAGTGAATGAATGAAGACTTGTGCGTGGGTAATGAGGTGAATGATTACACATAGATGCCAGATGGAGGAGCGGGATTCGAACCCACGACCGCTTAAATGATGGCAATCTGCGACACCCCAACCAACTGCACTTAGCGGCCAGCCAAGACTGAATAAGTTGATAGCTCATGGCTTGGGTGAATTGGATTCCATCCTGGTCGTTAGGAGAGGGAAAACTGACTTTAGAGGGGTTTTGTGAGGATGATGGGTGGAACCAGATAGCACTGATATATCTATACATATTAGTGCCATACAGCTTCGAGATGGACGCCGTCCTTGCAAGGCTTGCAAACATTACATATTGAAATTTACCACAATGCTATGAAACTATTACCAACTTGCCTCTATCATTCGAATTGTACCGTCGCATCAAATTGTACTGTCCTAATTGAGGTTAAATAGTTCGTAAACAATACAGTATTTATCAATTTTTGAAGTGTAATAGTGGATTATTGTATAATAACTTATAGTTAAATTGGAATTCAGTTATGAAGCTCCGACCATAGTTTGTGCAAGTGGTTAATTTCAATAATGAAAGTGAATGGATGAGTTGAAATTCTGAAAAACCTTTCGTTCATGAACGTCTGTGCTCGTTCAACACGCATGCTTTGTAATAAGCCTAATAGGTTTTATTTTTTTCGATATTGTTTTACTCGTATTAGTAGGCATGAGTGAAATTCTACTCATACAAGTTCCAACCTATCCAATGTAACTGCGGGTGCGGCCTCATACTGTATTTTTATTTAGCAGTGGTGGCATCATGAAAAACTGTAGACAATATATTTTGACATTATTAGCTACTACCACAAACAGTATTGACCTTGAATCTAGGTTGGAACTTAAAAAATTAGGCTCACCAAGGATCTATTGAAAATTGATTGTTGAAAACACTGAATTTAGAAAGAGTGGCAGATGGATTTCATTTACAAGACCATCAATCGAGCTTTCAAACTGAATTGGTAAGTTTTTTATTTAATCTTATTGTTGATGGTGGGCTAGTGATTTACTTCATTTACCTCCTTTATTATTTTCCAAGTACAGGCCTGTATTTAATTCTACGATTTGACATGAATTTTTCTCATGACTTGACTCAAATCATGAGAAAATTATCATCTTGCTTTTACGTTCCTAAAGCGGCCCATAGACGACCAACCTTGTTGCCAACTCAAGTTGTCAACTTGATGTCCTTGGACACCACAGACTACAACTCAATCTGCAACCTGGTTTGCAACTTTGTTGTCAACTTCAGTTGCCTCATCACTTCGGGTCAAATTAGCCTTTCCTCCATCTAGCTTTCTTGCAAGTAATTAACGTTTTTAACATAGTAGGCCTATTATTAATACGTAATAATAAATTATATTTCGGTCTTATTTCACAGTAATGAGTCAGAACCCTTTGTTATTTTTTATTTTGAATGAATTGTGTGATGATGAAGAGAGTCGCCCAAGAAAAAAAAGAAAAATGTGGATGAAAGAGTGGTACCAACGTACTGAGTTTTCTCATTCTAATTTACTAAATTCAATACAATCCAGGTATTTGGACCTCATGGTCATGGAGGAAGTCAAGTAGATCAAAATACCATAAATTGGGCACATATTCGTCCTCAGCCCCAGCACCTGACCTGACACTTGCATTCACTTTTTTTAGTTCTCTACGGTAGCAAGTTTTAATGTTGGCGAATCTTTTTTTTAAACTATCTGCATTAGCAGCAGGATCGATTTTAATATACACTTGCAATAGTTTCTCCCACGCATTTTTCTTTTTCAACCTATCTTCAAAAACGTCTGACTTTACTTTCCAGAGTTCTGGGAGCTCTTCAGCAGTACAAAGAAATCATTCCAAAGCTCATTATTTGGAATTGTCGTCATTATTATAATTGAAAAAAGTTAACTAAATTTAAAAAAAAGTAAAAACTAACTAATTATTAAAAAGTAAAAAATAACCAACAAATTTATCGTCAAATATAAAACTGCAATGTGTAACTATCAAGAAACAGGACAACAAGTGTACAAAGATGACACGATATTTCAACTGATGTTGTGAACCTAGTTGACAACCTGCCCACAGACACTACAGCAAGTTCGCCAACATAAGGCTCCGCCCACAGAAAATCCAAAGTTTTTAACCTACTTCAAAAACCTGCAACTTCAACACCAACCTCCACTCCAACCAAAATTCCAACCACCAACCTAGCCACAGACACGCAACATGAACTCCAACATAACCAAGGACACCAAGTTGACAACTTGAGTTGGCGACAAGGTTGGTCGTCTATGGGCCGCTTTATAGACTAGCAAAAAATTTCATATCATCTACTACCAATCTTTCGCCCCTCCAATTTGGAAAGTCACCGGCCGCCACTGGACACATCTTAGTTTATAGAAAACATGATAGAGTTTTTTAAGTTTATTGGCAAGTATTTCCAAGTGTTTAGTCCATCTAAAGTTTTTGTCCATTGTGAGGCCAAGATATGATACATATTCCTTATTTTTTAGTTACATTATTTACACTAATTATTAAATTATTATTGGGCTTATATCTATTTTGTAATACAAAAGTTATGTAACATGTTTTATTAGTGTTTAAGATAAATTTAATTGAATATAGCCAATCATACACTTTAGAGAGCCAGTAATTAGCACAATTGAAAGATTCTACCCATGTGGGTTTAGCAAATATCAGGAGGGTGTCATCAGCAAATGAGATCAAGTGACCATCAAGATTCAACTTACATAAATCATTTATGTAAATGGGAAATAAGGTGGGACCAAGGATAGATCCTTAAGGTACTCCACATGTCATATTCAAGTCTCCACTGTAAGAATTTCCTACCTTAGTTACTTGAATTCTGTTATGTAAGTAGTTAACAAAAGGTGCATGTAGTTTTCCTTTAATACCTATTTTCTCAAGTTTTTTCAACAAGAGTTCATGGTTGACAACATCAAAAGCTTTTTATAAATCTAGGAAGATACCAATATGTTTTTTTGAGATGTCAAGATAGTTGTAGATGAGTGATGTAGCATGCAGAAGGGCATCATCACAGCTTTTACCAGTTTGAAAACCATACTGGTTTGGAGAAATTATATTGTTAGATTTTAAATACTGAAAAAGTTTTCTATTGGTATATTTTTCAAATATTTTGGATAAGTTGGATAGAAGAGATATAGGTCTATAATTAGATATATTCAGGTAGTCTCCTTTCTTGAAAATAGGTATGATTACTGATTTTTTCAACTGAGTTGGGAAACGTCCATTATCCATGCATAAGTTGAAAATATGTGCAAGTGGATCAGCTATGAACAATTTACAGAATTTTATCAGCTCAATTGAGATGTTATCATGTCCACATGATTTACCATCTTTAAGAGCATCAATGAGTTCAATTGTGTCTGTTCTTGTCAATTTGGGAAGGCACTCAATGGTACAAGAATTCTTTTTTACAATGGGTGAGTAAAGAGTTCTATTATTATTCCTGTTGTTCTCAGCTACAAGGGAGCTCCCAATAGAACTGAAGTATTTGTTAAAATGAAGTGCAATATCTTGTGAATTGTCTATCGTGACACCATTTACTTTGATATTTGTGACTGGAGTTCTCTTTCTTGCAGGTCGATCACCTAACTGATTGATAAGTCTCCATATTTTAGTTGGATCATGAGAAAATTTGTGAAATTGGTGTGCAAAATAGTTTTTTTTTGCAAATTTTATGATTTTGTTCAATAGGTTTCTAAAGTTGTTGAATTGATTTATTAGAGATTGATCAAGATGAAGACCAAGAGTTATCAGTTATCCATGATTTGATGGGGATGTTATTAGAATTAAAGGAGCATTTTTTTAGTAAAGCTACAATTATGTACCATTTCACAGAAAACCTCAATGAAAATTTTTAGGGCTTCTTCAGGATCACAAGAGTTGTATACATTATGCCAATTAACAATATTCAATTCTCTTATGAGAGAGTTATAATTGATCTTATTAATAGGAAGCGTTTTGTTCTTTGATTTGTTTTTAGAAACAGTGGGAAAAAGTTTCAAAGGGGCTTTGGATTTGATAAAAATATGATCCAAGCAAGTGCTTGAATTTCGTTTAACCCTTGTGGGCTGCTCAATAGCTGGAGTAAAGTTCCTTGCCAAAAGGTTAGAGATATAACTGAAGCTCATGTTGTTCCTCTGTGAATTTTTAAGATTTATGTTTATATCACCCACAAAAATTGTGAGTGTTGTCACATGTGTTGTCCAAGATATCATTCAGTTCTGTTATGAATTGCTTGGTACTGGAAGAAGGAGATCAATAACAAGCTAGAATATTGAAGGATTGTGAGAAGATTGTCATTTTTAGACATTTAAGTGCTGCCAGCATTATTTTAGATAAAGAAGCAATAACATTATTATTATACAGTCATAATCTGCTTTCAATAATAAGTTGAAACATAACCTACAATTTCCAACAACATGCCATTTTGATCTGTCCATGGAGTGAGACATTGGGATGGTAACCTACAACCATAGACCAACCATCCTTATTTATCATTATTCTATGATTTATCCTTATTCTATGCTACAACACTATGACAGTGGTCACACTCTCAAGATGAAAAGCTTCACCTTCAGTGTGTTTCCACTTTTGCAGTGTTAATAGGTTATCAGCCTTTTATCACACAAGAATCAAGATGGCATGCTGTTGGAAACTGTAGGCTAGCTTCCAGCTTGTTATTCAAGTAGATTACAAATAATAATAATAGCCTATATATTATGGATATAATAGCATGTATATTTATGTATAATTAATCTAATATATTATTATGAACTATATAAAACCGTTATGAGGCCAGATCACTTTATGCAGTATGATTTTCCTGAAATCACATACTTATGATACTGCTTATGCACTGCTCTGAGTTTGAAATTGGCTCAAGCCAGAAAAAATCTGGAATGTCAAATTATTACTACCATATGTAAGACAAAATCATGGGCTATTTTTCAAAAAAAGAATTATTGAAATCCATCAAGGGAGTTACGAGAAATCTTCAAATGAAAATTTACTTATTCCCATAACAGCCTGTGTTAAATTTGAACTTTTGCCCAATTTGGCCTTTTCCCACCAGAAAAAAGTGGCTTCACAATGCTATAGCCTTCAACGTTAGAGTTACGCATCTAGTAGTATATATCAATGGTTAACCATGGTTAGCTTTGGGAACATTACAGTGGTGAATTTGAAATGGGTTATAGGTTGTTAAGATTATAATTCGAATCAACAAACCATACTTTTCTCATTTCTTGCATTACGGTTTTTGAATTGCTGCTCAAAAGATCCCCTAAAATGGCGCCAACACCAATTCTCAATTTGCAGAATTGCAGACTGTTTAGTGCTGTAGGGATGGTAGGGGCTTGGGCACAGTGGCTCTTGGCATTATCTGCTATGTATGCTTAATTGCTTTGATTGCTCTGCTTTTGACACTTTTATGGTGTTAACTTGGTAATTAGTAGAATGTTCTAGTTGTTTGATTGGACATTAATGGAATCTTTTCAAATGTTGTGGAAGGTGCTAGTTTCTTTATTTATTTATTTAGAAGTTGGTAGAGAGGTCTAGAGATATCTCGATTATGATAAAGTGTATAAATAGAGGAAGTCTCCTGTAAATGAGTTCAGTCTTGTTTGAGATACGTCATGATAAACAAGTGTGACAGTTAAGTAGTTCAGTTATTGTTCTACGTTGATAAGTGGCAGTAGTGACAGTTCATGTTAATACAGACAGTGAAATCCTGTTGGCGCTATTACAAACCATGCAATGAACTTTCATTGTCTGTAGTGATAATTCTCTTGACCGTTCTATAGTGATAATTCTTTTACCTATGATTGTATTAAGGACTTGTGCTATGTGAGTTAATTGTTCTTCCTCTATGTTTCTTTTTGAATATTTTTGGACAGTTTATTGTACAGTTATTATTTAATATTGGATCAGCCATTTGACATTTAGTGATTGATTTTTGTACAGTTTATTGAAAACTCATTATCAGTTGAACAATATCATGTTATCTGTTTTTAATTGCTTATATTTTTCTGTAAGAAATTACTGAACAGTGTGAGTTGTAGATTATTTGTGTTAATAAAGTGCAAGTGATAAATTTAAGTGTTGCCAGCATTATTTTGAACATAGGACCTGTAACAGTTGGTGTCAGTAGTGGGATTTTTCAATTTTGATCAAGAAATGGCTGGCAAAATTACATTGTGCGACTTGAAAGTGGCTGATCTCAAATGTGAATTAGAGGACCGTGATCTAGAAACTTCTGGAAAGAAGTCTACTCTACAAGACTGTCTTTGTGATGCATTATTGGCGGAAGGAGAAGACCCAGCTACCTACATCTTCAAGACTTCAGATACGAAACTGATTTGATCATTCACATCAATGAAGGACGAGCTGCAAGAAAATATGACATCCATGAAGGGTAAACTACAGTGATCTCTGGGTTGAAAGAGAGAAGCCAGTTTGGGAAGAAACAAAAGGAAGATCCTGGCCAGAAACATGTGAGGTCCCAGAAGCAATCAACACAAGGACAACCAACCTGGCAAGGAAATGTCAACAGTGCTAAGGAAGCAAGCAGGAACAGGAAGAATAAGGAGAAGCACATCATCGCAGCAGATCAAGGTGGCAGTAAGAAGGCAAAGGAAAAACAAGCAGCTCAGGTTCAGCATACTCTGTCCCCAGAGAAGTCTACAGATGATTGCAGTTCAACAACAGTTTGGAAAGTGATCCAGACAAGTGAAAGGGATCTGTTTTCCCTGCCCAAGGAGTATGCACTGGCGCATTGTGTCACCAGCAACTTAGTGGAATCTTGAGGCATTGCTACAGTCTTCAGGAAGACGTTTGGTGGTCTTGGAGACCTGGAACAACAAGGACCCAAGGAAGGAAATGTTCTTTATCTGCAGTGGCATGGTCAACATCTCTTCTACCTGGTGACTAAGGGACAGCCTGAGATGTAGGCATCCTATAACACATTGTGGACTTGCTTGGTTCAGCTAAGAGACAGAATGCAACAACTTGTAAGGAAACTTGGCATACCACGGCTTGGAAGCGGATATGATGGCCTGGATTGGACAATTGTGAAGCCAATGCTGGAGGAGGTGTTCAAATCCACTGGTGTCCAGATTACCATCTGCATCTACAACCCTTGGAAGACCAATGAGGAACCAGCCAGAAACCAGACCTGATCCAAACTAACATAAGTGCTTTTGTTCTGGGACAGAACAATCTCTTAAGGTGGGGGTAGTGTAGCAAATATGAAATTGGAGTGAATGGAGGGAGGAAAGGCACAGTTGTTCTTGGCATTATCTGCTATGTAAATGTTTACTTTTAAGCAATTGATTGCTCTGCTTTTGACACTTTTATGGTGTTTACTTGGTAATTAGTAGAATGTTCTAGTTGTTTGATTGGACATTAATGGAATCTTTTCAAATGTTGTGGAAGGTGCTAGTTTCTTTATTTATTTATTTATTTAGAAGTTGGTAGAGAGGTCTAGAGATATCTCAATTATGATAAAGTGTATAAATAGAGGAAGTCTCTTGTAAATGAGATCAGTCTTGTTTGAGATACGTAGTGATAAACAAGTGTGACAGTTAAGTAGTTCAGTTATTGTTGATAAGTTATGTTGATAAGTGGCAGTAGTGACAGTTCATGTTAATACAGACAGTGAAATCCTGTTGGTGCTATTACAAACCATGCAATGAACTTTCATTGTCTGTAGTGATAATTCTCTTGACCGTTCTATAGTGATAATTCTTTTACCTATGATTGTATTAAGGACTTGTGCTATGTGAGTTAATTGTTCTTCCTCTATGTTTCTTTTTGAATATTTTTGGACAGTTTATTGTACAGTTATTATTTAATATTGGATCAGCCATTTGACATTTAGTGATTGATTTTTGTACAGTTTATTGAAAACTCATTATCAGTTGAACAATATCATGTTATCTGTTTTTAATTGCTTATATTTTTCTGTAAGAAATTACTGAACAGTGTGAGTTGTAGATTATTTGTGTTAATAAAGTGCAAGTGATAAATTTAAGTGTTGCCAGCATTATTTTGAAATAACACTATGTACTTTGACGCACTGAATCCGAATCTGAACTCTTACACCTCAAAAAACGCTCGCATCACGAACTATTTCCAAGATGGCGGCCAAAATTTCATAAGCTAATATTCTTAATCTTTATGAAGAAAAAATTCTAGAGTAATATTATTTGTTGTCTGTGATTCCCTGATTTCAAATAAATTATTTTTATTCTGAGAAAATTCGGGAATAGAAGATATTTTAATAAAGCAATCATCAAAGTCCAGCTTTTTCAAATTTTGACTAAAATAACAATAATAGGCTATCTTGTGGAGCAGACATACTGAATTATAAAAAACATCGTAAACTTGATTCAGCAGTAGGCCTCCAGAAGTAGGTGTCTGAGGTAGCATTACAACAATGCGAAATTGCCATCACACAAATATGTAAATGTTAAACTCTTTAGTGAAGATTTTTCCAAATATCATTAACTGTTAAATATCAAGTGAAAAAGTAATATTATGGAACTGCAACACCAAAGGAAATATAAATGTACTGTATGAATAAATATGTATATATATAGGATATTTAGATACCGCATGCTTCAAAATTCAGTAGGCTCCTATATAAATTCATATTGAGAAGCCCAAGAATGCTCACCAATTTGCAGTTCAAGCAAAATCGCTTGATTAAAAGAGTTATTTAAGAAATACTTAAGTTACTGTATGGTATATCATGAGTAATTAATGCTTATAAAAACAAGATTGAAGTGGTTAATATGGTACAGTAGTACATTATTTTTAATTAAAAAAACCCATAAAAGTGATTAAGCAGAAAACAATCATGTAAAGCTACGCCTGCACAGACAATAAAAAAATAAAATTACTTGTTTGAAAATAAATATTTCCACCAGACTTGTACTGATTGGTAGCCTACATACATAATCACTACATGAAACAATCATGTTAAAAAATCATTTCACATCACAAAACAAGTCATTTTAGCACTGACAAATACGTGTTTTTTTCCATTACCGCTATACAAATTTTCATGGTTTTACCCGATTTAGAAGCGGGTGATGCTAGCGCTGTGACTTCACAGCGGACCCTGGAGTTATGCATCTAGTAATAGTATATCAATGGTTTGTATTATTGGCGTCAACTATCAGTGTGCTACTGCCCAGCACAAAGAGTAAACTGTCTGCTTTGGGATTGCTGGACCCCAGTGTTAAACTAACTTGTGATTTTTAAGTTTTTTATGAAATAAAAAAACTGTTCTGTTTATGAACAGAACAAAAAACCAATATTTATCTCATCTGATAATTTCAAATAATTATCACTAATTATTAGATAGATGGGTATTATAAGAAACCTTATATTATGAAATATTATGCTTTCTCTTTTGCATGATTACTAAATGATAGTACTTTTCAAGTACTTTCAGGAAATATAGGTAAATAGTCGTAACCCTTGCATAAAAATTGGAAAAAAAATCTTTTTTTTAAACCAGTTGGTTTTAACCAATACTTTTTAGATGAAAATGACTGTAAATGCTACAGAAAATGCAACTAAAAACTTATACAAGAATGCTTTTGCACATAAAATGGTTTCAGTACATCATAATATAACTAAAAAGGCACTATGAAAAATACTTTTGAAAATTTCCAAAACGTATAGTAAATTTAAAAAAAATCATCTCGGGGTCCACCAGGCTCATATTTTCGTATCATCTCAAAAGTGCTATATACAAAGGTTAATTTGGATACCGAATGGCGAATTTGAACCACCTAACCAAACTATAGTAGTTCTGTGAACAGTAGACCTCACACCCAAAATAAGGGTGCTTACAAATATCCTTTAAAGGTAAGAAAATCCTTACACATACATTGCTGGGCATTCCTTGAAGAAAGATCCGTCCAAAGCTTCATTGAATTTGGTCCACGTGTTGAGCCATAAATGCATTACAAAGAGAGAAATGCAAAACAGTCGACTTGAAATAGAGACCTCTCTTCATTCGGCCAATTATCCAATCAGAGACATCCAATGGCCAGGGTGTATTTCGGGCCGTCTAGTGTCGCAGAGCGTCTAGTATGTCACAGTGTCGAGTTCTCAAACTATCTAGTTCTCTGTCTCAGGTGGTCTAGATTTGCAGACCCTCTAGTCTAGTTTCCAGCGTTAAACTGTCGCAGAGCGTCTAGTGTTCAAACCGTCCAGTTATCACTTCCTCTAGGTATACTCGGTTCCTATTAAAGTGGATTCCTCTCGCTACGCCAAGCACAGTGGCGTTCAATTTCGCCATAAGATATGATTCAGTATTTCCCGTTATTTTTGTCTCAGTTTGCATAATACAAGCTAATAGATTGATTTGACAATGATTTTATTACAACTCTATGATAGGGTCCAATATAATAAGTGTCTCAATTAATTAATACAACATAAAATATTGATTTCTTAATGATTTCATAACAACTCTGATGATAGGGTCCAATAATAAGAATTCTCTATTGAAGTACTGTACTTGAAATTTCTTGTATAAATTAGCCTAGAAATAGCCTACATCAAATTTTATTCTAAGATCATCCTTCTGACAAAATACTCATGACATTTCTTTTAAAAATATAACTAGACCAATTCAATTACTCAATTGATTAACAGAGCAAAACAGATTATTTTTGTGAAAATGTGAGAAACAAACTGATTGAAAATAACTAAGTTACTGTATTGTCAATAACTTCTATTAACTGGTTATTTCAATAGATCACAAGTATTGTTTCATTTGTTTATTCCTAATCAATTCAATTCACATCATCATCATTTGAATGTAGCCTCAATCACAAATCATAAATTATTACAACCTACTTTTTTTGGAATTTTTAGAGAATTTGGAAACGTTTCACTCCATAAATCGAGCTTGAAACCATTCATGAAATAATAAATATTTATAAATAGGTTTATCAGTGTTAAGTCGTTTGTACATGATCAAATTTCTATCAAACAAAAGAGTTAAAAAGTATTGTCAAATTGCTTTTGAGTCCTTCAAATCGCTTTAAAAATTGTACAAAATACTTGGGGCATCCGAAAGATAATACCTGCGCTGGGGGGGCCCGCAAGCCTTGACCAGGTTTTTTTTCGGGATATTCTACTGGGACCTGGGCCCTCAGTGGACCCCCCCTATCATAACAAAATATTGTTATTAACAATATTTATGTAAGTATTGTCAAAAAATTACTAAAATACGCTAAATGTCTGCAGGCATGATTGTGTATCCAAAACTGCAATAACCATTATTTTTTAGATAGCAGTATTTATTATTTACTGTTATGATAAGAAGTATGTGTATTGTTTATCGTTGGCAGATAAGTAATGCAGCTATAATCCGACCACATTCATTCTAATGTTGACCCTTGAAAGCAAAATTTTGAATGCTATTAATACGGCCTCACAGAGTTCGCAGCATAAACCAGTGGATCTGGACAAAGCCTGTTACTTTTTGAACCGAGCAATGAAAAGTTTACAAGAGTTAAGGGCAAATTTCTCAGAGTTTCTTTCTGAATCAACGCAGCATGCACAAAGTTGTAATATATCTACTGAAATGAAGGAAAAGCGACAGAGAATTGTGAAGCGCTTTTTGATGAACTAGCGTCTGATCATATAATTGACAACCCTGTAAAATCGTTCGAAATAAAAATATGTAATGCCTCATTGGATATTGTAATTAATCAGATACAAAACAGGTTCTGTTTGAAAATGGTAGTCGAGAACTTTTCTTTTTTGAGGCCGGAAAACTTGACGAAACTTCCTGAGAAAGATATTACAGAAAAAGCAATTGTCCTCATAAATAAGTATCCTGATGACATCAATGACCAGCTAACGGGAGAAATACTCTCATTCAGGTCATTGTTATCAGATGAGATTGTCACAAAAAAACTGTCAGAGATATAGCAAAACTGCTGATTGAAGAAAATAATTTGCACTTAATTAGCTTTCCAAACCTTGCCACAACGGTGCAATATTGTACCTCACCCTACCAGTGACGACTGCAACGGCAGAAAGAACCTTTTCAAAATTAAAGCTTATCAAAAATTATTTGAGAAGTACTATGAGCCAATCAAGAGTTAGTGATTTGGCGATCCTCAGTATTGAACAACAGGAAACGCAAGTTCATATTAACTTTTCATGTGAAATTTAACGACTTGCAGTCAAATATTTGTTAAGAATAATATAACTCAATCACTTAATCTTTAATTTTATCGCTGATATACGGTAGTTCAAAGCACTAGAAAAACTATTTTTTATTTCCCAATAATATGAATAGTTATAGTTCGGGTATGATTGATTATGAAAAATTCAAAAGCTTTCACAATACTTGTTTTCAGTTCACCTCTACCCCCCCCCCCCCCCTCCCATCATCAGCTAAACCAGCAGCCACCCCCAAAAACATTTTCTGGATCCGCCACTGATACAATGAACAAAACTACAAAATTCTCAGTTTAAAGCATTGACATTGGATGAACAAAGGACACGAGATAATCCAAAAAGTATATACTATACTAGAAACTGACCAATGCAGAATGGATCTTATATAAATTTATAACAAGTGACATATTTACAGCCATAAAAACACAACCTCTTGGATTTTTTCTAATAATACGAATTTATTTGTTAAAATAATAATCTAATCTGATTAATACTATTACTGCTACATTTAAGAGGAATACAAATCTTATTACTATACGTTTTTATGACGAAAATTAGTTAAAACCAATAAGAGTGTTTTAGACCAGTTTAAATCGTTCTATTAACAAAAAATACATTTGGTCTGTGACATAAGACTTAGGCTAGTATTCATTGTCTGTGAGGGTTACGCTAGGACAGGTAGTTGTTTACAATACAGTTTTTATTTGTTTACAATACAGTTTAAGGGATCGATAGAAATTCTCTACTAACTAGCTCAAAAATAGTCTGCAGTCATGCGGGTTGCATCAACTGTCCTCGCAGCCCGAGTGAAGGCGCTAGAATAGATGAGATACGAAATGCTATTAAGTGATGTCTACATCACTTAAAACTTAGTTGTGAGTCGGAAGCGGAATATTCGCAGAAAGGTCTTTGCCTAGGATCCACCCGAAATACCTGTAATAATAGTTTTAAAGATATTATAGGGTGAGGGGGGCCCGATGAACAAACTTGCAGAGGGGCCAGCGGGTTCTTATCGCCGCCACTGTCTGTTCTCTGCTGTAAAATCACTTCCCGGTGGTTCGGAACCCACCTAAAATTCTAGGTCCAACTCATCAATCACCATCATCCAATTCATTACCCACGCACAGGTCTCAGACCTATGTGTGGGCTTCATCTTCCGAAAAAAAAATATAAACTCAAGGACTTTTTGGCAGGATATAACTTGAAAGTGATGAAAAACTGGAAGCAACTGTCACTATCTTATCTGATTATCACAATACACTGGCGGCAGAGGAGAGTGGATCTGTGATTCAAAACCCATCACACTTTATTAGAAATGCTTAAATTTGCGAGGTGACTACGTGGAGAATAGTAAAAAGTTTGTTCTTTTCAACCGAAACAGGCTTAAATATTTGCTAAATATTTTTAATTCCAAAAAGGGGATTAAGTTACTTCAGGATGCCCCAAGTATATTGGACAATATTCAAAGCGAATTGAGATATATAGATCAGTAAGTTGATAAACAATATGGAGTTGATAAGCAAAGAGAGGAGATGTACGTACATCTCCTCTCTTTGCTTATCAACTTATCCATATTGTTTATCAACTTACTGATCTACATATCTCAATTCGCTTTAAATATTGTTAATCTAGTACTAGACAGAAAGGAAGCAATGACCGGCGCGACAGCCCGGCGTCACTAAGCAGATATTGCCGTATCGAAACCAGACAGTATTTTATGAATAATTCTACAAACTTTATGTATGACTCATCCTTTCCAGCCAAACCCAAATCGCGCAAAAAAGAAAAGTGAGAAATTCTCATTTCAGATTCTGAGATTCTCTAAATACCGTGTGCTGAATCACAAATTTATAAACAAGTTATTTAAACAGTTTCTCAATTCAGTTTAATGAAAATTATACAGAGCCACTGTGATTCCGCGAAAAACAACTACAGTATAACTTATTTACAGGGGTGCACCCAGAGTCATGGTTTGTGGGAGAGTAAGTACGGTTCTCCCGTATTACTAGGTAAATTTTGGTAGCGAGGGGGGGTTAAATTGCAGGCCTCTTTTTTTAGATTGTTGCCCAATAAAGCTAATGGTGAGGGGAGGTTTCATTATTTGACTTTTTAAAGGGAATCAGCGATGGGGAAACAAAATGTGTCTTTTTTTAATACAGTGTTACAAGAGTTCAAGATAATTCTCAGACTACAGAAAATTAAAAAAACTCATGCCTTAAATCAGAGTACTGTAGGTCGTCAGACGATGCTCTTAACATCCGAGTGAAACGGCCGTCACGCCATAACTTGAGTCACAATTTCCACTTAAAGGCCAACGCAAACAGCAACAGACGGACGGATTAAAAATCGCTCCCCAGCTTATTAAATGTTGCAACGCACACAGACATCCGTCTGTCTGCATCTGCTTGCAGACGTTTTAGATTCGCTCCGGGGGCGATTTTCAAAACGTCTGATGCCAGACGTTTCATATCGCGCATGCGCTAACTAAACTTATCGACAGTCCCGCAAGAGGCACTATAGTTTTGTCACAGACAAACTAACCAGACCGATCACGCTAGTTCCACAAACACACGCTAGAATGCGTAGGTATAGCGCCACAAGCGCTTGTCATCAACGTCTGTTGAGATTCCCTCCATAAACTCACACATGTACACGCGCACGCTCGCTCCTGTGCGTATACAACTATGCTTCGTCATCTATTCACACTTCTGGCGCTGTTCTCATATTCTGCATTCTGCATTCGCATCTGTATTCTACAAGCTGCCTGGTATTTTCTGTCGATGAGCGCAACTCGGAATCTTCCTTCTAGTTGTTACTTGTTAACGTTAGTCAGTTTATAGTCATGAGATAATAGCACAATTTTGCCGATAAAGTTGAAATAATTTTTTTATTGGAACTAAAAATTCATAGTTAATAGCTCCAATTTTTTAGCCAATTTTTTCGTTTTTATAAAAATACTCAATTAAAATATTTTTGTTTCAAAAGTTTCTAAATACTAGTATTACACTACATTTCACATCTACATTTTTTAGTTTGCTAAATAAATGGATAACATTGCTAGTTATTTAAAGGCCTGTATATAAAAATATGTTTAAAAAAAATATTATCTAGAAATGGGTGTTATTTCCTATTTCATGTAAAGTATATTTAAAAGAAAATGATTTCTGGTAAGCACGTTTCTACAATGTTTTTATCTAAATTTAACATTTTGAGGAAGTTTCATTTCCATCTACGTGTTTACTTCCGTTAACTTTTTCTAGGAATAATTTTATGTTACTGTTTAGGCCGACTGAACACCGACTATTACACAACCTCTTTTGAATGACAAAAAAAAAAATGTAAAACTGTTTCAAGAAACAAATACACCGATTCAACGGAGTATTGAAGGACCCGATATATCATACGTATTCTATACTAAAGAAATAATAATACTTGGATTTTTATTTTGAATATTTATACGGACTTTTCACCGCTACAAAACCCGCCCGCGGATAATCCAAGACTGTGCATCGAAATTTTCCTAATGTACTGACATTCTTACTTACATTCAACAAATTGTTAAGTTATTCAACTTACTTACAATCCCAAAAACCTATAAAATTTATTCAACAGAAAGTCAGAATATTTTTCATGTCACTTTTTATTTTAAGCACCTCTCCTCTACGAGAGGATGATTTCTTGAAACAACTTCACATACATATTTTGCTCACTTTGCAATGCCTAATGCCTATATTATTTATTTATCCTCTACAAAATAATTTAAAAATAAAACATTTTTTAAAGTTTTCGAAATTTTCGCTAACCCGTTTGACTTTTCTAGCGGTAACAATGTATATTGAACTTCCCTTACTTGCCTCACACCTCCAATCAAAAAACCTAAATTACTCACAAACAAAAAGTTTAAAATTTATTTAGACCCCCATTTTTGAACGTGGTTTTGTTTTTCACCCCCCCCCCCCAAATACCGGTGAATTACGGTATCAAAAAGCGTTCAAATTACATTTAGTAAGTAGAACACTTATTAACATTTAAAAAGTTGAAAATGTTGACCCTGTCAAAATGAAAAAACTGAAATTCCCCCCCCCCCCCCAAAATGTGGAAATGGGGAAAAAAATCCCGATGTGGCTCGCCTACGAGAACAGTTGGGCACCCCAGTATTAGTGGCTTGTAATTCGGTTTCAATGTTAACTGTCACCGCTCAAAACTACTCTGTGTATAGTAAGTTGATCCAAACTTGATTTTTCCACACTTTCGTCTGAATGGGAAGTGATAGCCACGAGCCGTAGCTGGTATCTGTTCAATCAGAGAGATAAGCTGCGTTCTCGTAGGTCCCGTTCGTAACGGTGACCGATTAGATTGGCCAGCAAAAAAGACACTGTTCTCTGCTGTAAAATCACTTCCCGGTGGTTCGGAACCCACCTAAAACTGTAGGTCCAACTCATCAATCACCATCATCCAACTCATTACCCACGCACAGGTCTCAGACCTACCTATGTGGGCTTCATCCTCAAAAAAAAAAAAAAAAAAAAAAATTCAAGATTTTCTCAATTCGAAATAATGCTTTTTAATAGAGAATAAATTGGGTGGAAGAAGGTTCATGTTGAATACATTTTAGGTTAAATATTTTATTTGTCTCTGGTTCGCAAGCCATCCCTATGAGGTTCAAAAACCAAAGACCAATAAACCCCTCGTCCACCTCTTATGAGATATAGGCTAACTACAATATTCTAGAAAATGGTAGTAATTATCTTAAGACAATTGGCGACCCCAAGCAAAACGCATTTGGCGGCCCTTCCGTTTGAAATATTGTGAATTTAATAATGGTGTAAGCCTGTCAAAATATCACAACAGGCTTTTTTCACATTGAATAATGAAAACAAATTCTAGTATGAAATGTTTTACAATGAAATATCAATAAATAAATAATTCAATTGAGTTATAGAATAATATAATAAATTGTCATAGTATTCAGTAGGCCTTATATTCGAAGCAACTGTGATTTAGTAACAATTTACTTATTTATTTGATTAATATATTTCAATATAAATAATACTGACCTTAATGATATTGATACAAATTATACTGATCAAAAGAAACATTGATTAATGATTATCACCATCACATCATATCAAAATAATATAAAGTGAAATATAACTTTTATTTTTGGTAGCAAAATCGTTTGTAAGTTTGGAGAAGTTAAGACGGGCAATGCTGTTTTTGATGGAAATAATTTTTTTTATTATTTTGTTGTGCAAAAACATCGTAACTGTGCAGTGACTTTTGTATTTCTATCGGTCACCGCTACAGATTCTGTCAACGAGCGCCGTGACTTATCTTATCTGAGTTACAGATAGCGGCGCTAACCGTTCGGACGTATCACTTCCCATAGTTATTTATGATGTATGTATTTTCCCCCTTGGAAAATACTTTATCCGCCATTGATTTTACACAAATGTTTTTTTTTTAATTCTTGCTTGTAGGGTATTCCATATTCCCAGACGTTTCAGCCCCCCCCCTTGGAGAGATCATGGTTCCACCACTGGGTGATAGCGTAGGGTTAGCGTAGGTTTATGAAATCTATTATCTTATATTATTATGATTATTTCTAATGTTTTTGTGAGTTATTTGAGAGTTGATCAATAATAATCTTATAATGTAATAACTTGGCAGCCCCAGGAGCCAGCCTTATTCGCAAGCCTATAAAGCCGGCCCTGACTATATATCAAAACCTGATGAAGAAAAATCTTACAAATCATTGAAAAGTTATAAGAATTTTTTTAGATATTCAAATGAATTTTTATTAATTCCACAATCTTACTGTAACATATCAGTCATCAGTCAATAAAATCTTAGCACAAAGTTATAACAATGTATTTTCGATATTTTTTATGCATTTCACAGTATATTTATCCTATGTATATTATATTTATTATTGCACAAATAAAAATTTGTTTACTGTACTTAAATTACCTGTTTATTTATCATCCTTTACTTATAGCCTGTTTGTTGAGTTATTTGAAAGTTCACCCCATTTCATAATATTGTATGACTGTGTCCTTTTCAGGTTAATTTAAAGGTGGACACTAAAAGATAAAATAGCGAAATTGGTCTGGAAAGTCAAGAGGTATGACTTTTAGATGATTTCATACAATCGAATATATTTATGAGAATATTATGAATATAATACAGTAGAATTTATTCATCTAATAAGTAATTATTAGACCCTGGAATTATCTTATTAACTGTCGGAATAATTGAAGCATGTTTCCCTAGATGCGTTTTAGTGGTGCAATGCCATGAGTCAAATAAATAAATGGCTGTCATTGGTTTAGTTGGTGAGTGACGTCACTGTCATCCAATGACAGCCATTTATTTATCTGGCGAAAGGCGCTGCGCCGCTAAAACGCGTCTGTGGAAGCATATTTTAAACATATATATACATACTGTTAAGTATAACTAATATAAATATAATATTAGTTAAATATAACTAACTTACTGCTGAAAATAACTAATCAAGCTCTGCCAGCTTAAGCTTTCTGTTTCTTTTTTATTCTGTACTTTAACTCAAAATGGGGTGATTTTTTCAACAAGAGTTGAATACGCCTTTTGCTCAACTGTTCAAAGTTATGCCTATATCTCAGAAAGGTGTTATTTATTCAAACAGCGTTGAATACGCCTTTTGAAGTTTTAAAAGGCTCAAACAAATTTCCGCCAAAAATCCCAACTTTCAATTTTTCCCTAAATTTTGCACCCCTACAATAATAGCCCTCGCATTCAAATCAAGGGGTGGCATAGCATTGTTCGTAATGTGTCCTCAACTTACCTTTAACCTCCAATTACAAAACCCTTGAAAAATCATTTAACAAAAAAAAAATCATTTTTTTAACATGTTCCATTTCAAGCGACCCTCTTTTTCTAGGGGATTATTTCTCAAATGCATGTTCTGCTGACTTTCTAATGCCTTAGGGGTGACTTTTAAAAATTATTCCACATCGCATTTAATACAGATTTTTTCATTATATATGATACAAGAAACAAATTTTCAAACATATTAATATTTAAGAAGTCCACAATTTCAACCCCCTCATTTCTTTTGAAGAGAATCCATTTGTGACGCACACATCCCAATAGATTGTCTTGCGCTTAAAAATGAAAAATCAAGAAGCTTTTCATTAAAAAAAAATTAACAAATTTGTACAAATTTCCAGTTTTAAACCACTTTCATCCCCTTAAACGATATATTTTTCCAAATCGCACACATATCATTTCGTTTAACACAAAAATCACTATAGAATAAAAAAAAAATTCAAAAATATCAATGTCCAGCTTTTTCAAAAAATTTTATCCCAACCTAAACCCCCCAAAAACCAAATTTTCCAAAAACGTTTCACAACAACTTATAAACAATCACCCAATTCTGATTTAAAACTATTTAAAAAAAAAAACATTTATCAAATTTTCAACCCCCCCTTTACCTGGTAGCTTGGGGCACTTTTTGGAAATGTCAGATTCCTCCCTATGGTTTTGAGCCTAACCGAGAATAAACCACTCACCTACAATCGAACCCCCATCATTGAATCTTCAATATCAATAAGTGAATGAGTAATTCCAGAGTTGCTAATTTAATTACTTTGAAGAACTTTTACATGAAGTAGCGATAACTCAAATATTCCCGCATTGCAACATGTGCTGCTCCCCGTGGACGAGTTTTCTATCCGTAGAGTGCCGACAATTCAAGTATTCCCGCACTGAAACAGTGCTGCTCCCCGTGTTGAAATCATTGACGCGTGGCGCTATCTCTGAATTAAATCATTAACTAGGAAATCCGCAAGCGACGTGATCGATCTGGTTCTTTATCTGTGGTTTTGTTAACCAATTTGCCTGCTTTCGGTTACACGTGCGTCATTGTGTTTTCTTAATTAATTAATAGAATTAATAGGTAATTTTGTTTTAACTGACATCAGTTTGCTTAATTGCCTGTCACTTCAAACGAACTTGTAATTATAACTAATAATACATAATATCATTATACTACTTAGTATTGATATTTTTTTTTTAATACTGGAATTTTATTAATACGATTTGATCGGTTTATTAAGTATTTTGATTGCTTGATTTTTCATTGGACGGATTATCCAATAAATTTATTTTGTTTTTTATACTTCCTACTTTATTCTACAACCAATTGTTTTCAATCTCATTAAAACGTAAGGCTACAAAGTAATATAATGATTTTATATAGGCCTACCTCAAACAGACTGCAAGCCGTTCCTCGGGAGTTACTGGCTGCCTCCAGTTAGTGGTTGTTTTCCTTATGTCTTCTTCAACAAACTGCAACACTTCGTTGAATTCTTCTTTGCACAATCTAAAACAACCTGTGACCTGTTAGATAATGAGTATAACAGTAACAAATCGTCATCACTCGAAGAGTCATCGTTCTCTAGCCACGGAATATTTTTTGAAAAGTTTGTGCCACACCACACAACATTTGACGCCATCTCACTGAAGACTAGCAACTAGCAGCGGACGATCCCGCATCCGTCTGTTGCTGTGTGCGTTGGCCTTAAAAGTGTTTTTCAAGTTTTTATTGTATATATATGTTCTGTCAGATTAGAAAAGCTTATTCCTTCGAAAACGCTTCATTACAGAAATAAAGATAGTGAAAGAGAGGCGAGCTATCTTTATCAATAAATTAGTACTCATTCAGAAAACTATAATTTATTGTCAATATTATTGACGCTGTATCAGAGTGAAACTATAGAAGGGTTACTAATTGATCAATAACTTTTGAGAAAATAAAAGTTACGATTTTTCATGAAATACTTTGTTATGAAACGCCATAATAAAGTGAAAAATATTTCTCTTCCCTTTCTGTGCTGTTTCAATAAGTACTTCCAATGAAAGTGATAATGGGCATGTTTTGTTTACCCCCCCTGTTCATCCCTCACCTTGCAGTCATCCAGAACTATGTTTTAGACGTTTCTTTCTGAACTATTGAAGTTATTTTGTTAAATATTTGATCGGCCTATTAAAAGTTGGTGATTAGTTTTGGAACAGTAATATAGCAACTTCATTACTAGCTAAACATTATTGATTTATATCGTTTCTGATAGATTTATTTTGTGTGATATAACTGCATGTTCAAAAATAAACAAAACCTGCATGTTCAAAAATAATTAAAAACGAGACTTGATAGAAATATTCCTGAAGTGTGATATTCAATACTGGATAGATAAACACTTTAAAATGCATTCTTTTTGCCCAGTCACGTCATCTTCGGTTCTTCTTACATCAAAAACTAAAATAGTAATAATGAAATCAATAAGAAAGATTTATTTTTGAAGAATTTATCCAAGCCTTTGATAAATTTATTCCAAGTATTTGATAAATCAATTGGAATCAAATGATTTTCAGTTGGAGCCAAAATCAAAGTCATTCAATTCTGACGTCTGATAGACTATAACTGACTCTGATCAAAGGCAGGCTCAACGGTGCCTTTCCCTTAATTATTGTAAGCTATTATAACTTATATAGTTATTTTTATTGTAAGTTATTGAAAGTATTTGCAGTATAGTTATCCAGTGTATAGGATAATTATCCACGGCATTGGAGAGGATGCAAGGTATTGAAATACTACTGTATGCACTTATTTCTGTTATTATAAATTAAACTTATAAATACTGAAAACGTTGTATAGATAAAAATGAAACTTTTTAAATATAGCACTATAATAGTTAATATAGCTAACATTGAAAGAATAACAGCAAATAACTATAGAAGAAAATTAAATCGTTAAACCACTTGAAAAGCATAGAGTGCTTAGTTTTATTTTTATTCTCCTGCTAATTCAAAGAGAAAGGTCCACCTTAGAGAAAAAAGTGAGAAAAATAAATTCAAGATATTATCTTTATCCACAATTTTCCCACTTTCAAAACTTTCCTACCAAGAAAATGGATAAAATTCTCAATTAGAGTTTGTTTTCAGGTCACATAAAATTTTTTGAAATATTGTTGGATAAATTCCCTTATAAAAGCTGAACGAGTGCTTTAAATTGATGTTTTTTTGCATTGTTGGAATCACGTGATACCATTTGTCAAGTGCACGAAGTTTCAATTTTTTTCGTCAGCACTGAGATAGTGAAATGGCATTGTGAAACGATACAGATAAATAATTAGAATGGGTGATTACAGCCGGCGGGCTCTATTTTAGTCGGTAGCTGACTGTACCAGTCTGGCTGCTATGGAACCTAGTCGATTTGAAATATAGAGTAAGTGAGACACTAGATGATATGAAAACTGGACGATCTGAGACGATCAGCGCATGATACTTCCAGCCGTCTCACATACTCCAGATTCGTTCTAAAATAGCAACTAGACGATCTGAAATCTAGACGATGTGAGACACTCCCAATGGCCACACTGTCTAAATAAAGTCACTGTAACTTGCTACAGTGACTGCTATAAACTGAAATATGTCATTCCCCACCATTTTTACAGTTCACAAAAACGGAAAACCCTTGTTTTAATAACCTTGACACCACCCATTATATATTACACTTTAATAACTACTTTATAACGAGGAGGCAGATAAATAAGCGCACAAGGACATTATAAAACATGGTTTAATAAGACAACATAATTAATGTCTAATCCCTCATCATTTTCTCCTTCTGCCTGGCCAGCTTCTTTTTGGACACCTTTTTCTTGGTGGGCTCCTCCTCGGTCGCTTTGGCCACCAGCTCCTCCTTTTCAGTCAGCACCACTTCAATGTGACATGGCGAACTCATGTAGGCTGCCAACACACAAACACAAACATCAGACGGCGGCGGTTGGCAACACTGATTAAATGGCGCCAAATTTGAATTCAGTTTGACCAATAACGCACTCATACTTAAACAATATTTCTTTATTTATTGTGACAAAATTACAATGAATGTGAAGGAGCAACAGACTCAAGTGCAAAACTGCTCTCTTCACAAATGTTGAATATGTTACACAGCAACAAGTTAATATTTTTTTGCTCAAAAGTTTTTATACAAATTTAATTAAATTTTATAAACTATTTTCAACAGTTTTTAGTGTTTCGTTTCAAGTGAACTTTTAATTTAATAGTGGTTAAGTGAGAAGATTTAGTCCAAAACAGTGACTAAAAATTTAGATATGCTAAAAAACAACATTCAAAAAATAACAAAATGGTTCTTTTTCACTTAACGACTATCAATTTAAAAGTCCACTCAAAACAAAACACTAAAAACATTAAAAATATTTTATAATATTAAATTTTGATAAAAACTTTTGAGCCAAAAATGCAAGAAAGTAGAAACCATTCTGTCAAAACAAAACAATTCAATACTATCTCGTTGCTATGGAAAACAACAATACTCTCCCTATGCGAGTTTACTAGCTGACAAGTAAGACTACAAGCCGATACGATACTATGGGCATCATTAATCAACAGCTTCAAGATAGCTCTCCACCAAGCTTGGCTAAGAACGGATTCAAGATACCAATTTCAAGGAAGTCTTGACCTCCAAGTCAAGATATTCTAGTGAGGTTCTTAAATAGAAAATTCAATTAAAGCATTGATTATACTGGGCGAGTTTACTAGCTGACAAGTCAGGCTACAAGCCTCTCCAGCTGTCCCTGTCTGATTTGTTTTGTTTTTTTAACAACAACAGTAATTTTAATCACATACTGTAACAGCATTACCTACATACAAACATAACTTCCAAATGATTGTACAGAACTGTAATGGCCAACTGTAGACAGTCGCAAAACTGTTGGCGACTGGAGTGGCCCAGAATAATAAGCGTCATAGCAAACAATGGTCGGCTGCCAAGGCGAGTCGCGCGGGCTTCTTGCCAGTAGAAGCGAGGGTAGGCGACTCGAGTAGCCTGTGACCGCGACTAAACGGGGCGTGGCCACAGCTGTGGCTCAGTATAATTATGCTCTAATAAAATGCTAAGATCCAAGTATAAGTGCAAAACGTCACAAGCGAAGTGTGAGTATTACACACTGAGATTAAACATAGATCTATTTGATCAGTATTATCAAAGAGAATTTGAATGTGTATGGCAGAGCTTCAATCCCATACCTGACTGATCTCACAAGAGACAAGTTCAATGTTTCCTGAATAATGTTGTCTACAAAACAAAGCATTCCAAGATCTAGATACAATATACCGTATCACATTATTTAGAATTCCAAGATGTCACATTATTTAGATGGATTTGCCTCCAGTAGACCAATTGACATTGACTTTTTTTATTTGTAATTCAAGAGTTGAGGAAGTTTACAGTGCTATTTTCTCTCTTAGTGATAGCACAAGTTTAGATATTCATTGTATCAATTGTTCTGAATATTGCAGAGGTGCATATATTGAGATTTTGACATACTTGTTCAATCAATGTATAATTCCTGTTTGTTTAAACTTGTCAAAAGTGATCCAATTTATATGAAGGGTCAAAAGTCTGATTGTAGTAACTATCACCCTGTGTCAATAATACTAATTGTTGCTGATGTTATAATTTAGCCTACATGATTGGTCAAAAGTCTGATTGTAGTAACTACCGCCCTGTGTCAATAATACTAATTGTTGCTGATGTAATTGAAATTTTGCTGAATGCCAAGGTGGTCAATTTAAAAGACAAACAGCTCTTTTTGAATGATTAATATGGTTTGAGGCCTAAAAAAGCAACCACTTACACCGTTCTCAACATAATGGGAGTCCAATTGTAGTGGACATCAAATGGGCTCATGCCTTCCAATTCAATTCAAATAAATAAAAAATGAAAAGTTGCATTAATGTTTTGGCTGGTGGAATGTTTTTGGTCGCTGATATGATAGATCTAAGACTTTTGACACAATTGTTAATGATATATTGCTGCAGAGATTGGAATATTATGGCTTTGATCAATCAGCTTTACGTCTGTTTCAGATATACTTGACAGGGAGAAATCAAATAATCTTTTTCCACAATATCTTCCTCTTGAATCTAGTGTGCAAGATTCAATTTTGGGACCCATATTGTTTATTGGTTATGTAGTTTATTTTCGTCAAAGAGACTTTTGAGCCAAAAAATAAATACTAATAATAGCAAGTTATATTTATTTCGTTTATTTCAGATTATCTCATTCCATCATGTAAAAAAAAAAGTTATCGGTTATTTTTGAGTTGTTAACTATCTCTTATGGGGTTCATTTATTCATTTTCTTTTGCTCTCTCTTCAAGTTTTCTTTTCTTGTTTATTTCTTTTTGAACTCACTGCTGGCGCTGAAGTTGATCTTATGCCAGTGGCGCCACAGTTTTAAACGTTTTTAGTTCTATAAAATGCATTACAGATAATATTTTTGTTTTTGAATTGTATTACTTCAATTGTTGTAACTGTTTTTATCTGTATTTTGTAACTTTTTTATCTGTATTTTGAAGTGGCAATAAAGACTTATTGAATATTGAATTGAATAATATCGCATTATATTATTATAAAATATAATAAGTCGAAAGCAAATTAAGTTTATATATCCGGTGCTGTCCGCTATCCATTTAGTTCAAATGCGCGTTCTATGAGGAATTCAAGGCGGCTTAAGGCTTGTTTCACACATATTGAGCAACGGGGTACTTACGGTTGATGCGACCGTGAGCACGATACGTCCTACGTCTGAGACAGGGCGCCCGGTTGACCTGGATGTGATCGATGACCAGGCGGTCAACGTCCAAGCCCTTGTAGTCGGCGTTCGACTCGGCGTTCTTCAGCAGCTGCAACAGGAATTCGGCCGACTTCTTCGGCCAACGGCCCTGCGTAGTGCCCCACTGTTTGGCCTGCAACCAATCAATCACATATTATCTAAACGTCTTCGTGTTGATGGCGGCATAACAATAGCGCTGGAGAACGAGGAATTTAAGGAAGACGGAGGGGAATTAAAAGGAAAATGAAGAAGAATAATGAGGGGGGAAATGAAGAGGATGAAGATGAAAGCGGAGGAGAGAAGATTGAAAATGGAATAAGGAAGAGGGAAAAGAGGATAAAAAGGAAAAATGAAGAGGAAGAAGAAAAGGGGGAAGAGGAAGAGGAAAGAGAGGAAGAAAGATGGAATAAGGAAGAGGGAAAAGAATTAAAGAAGAAAAAAGGACGAGGAAAAAAAGGGGGAAGAGGAAGAAAAAAGGAAGAATTGCATTTCATCATATGATTTCGAAAATCGTCTATAGTCTATTCAGTGAGCCTATGGAGTAGAGTAAACAAACATGTGCGTGCGTGCAAGCCAAGGCCCAACGAAGCCCGATTCACAGATAGCCTAGTTTTCGAAACGCATCAAACAGAAAACAGGCTTACCCATTGAAAACGCCTAAACTATCATAAAATATAAACTACCGTAATAGAACAAAGAACTTACTAGTAAAATTATCAAAAAAAAAAAAAATACTTGAGAAATCAAATTATACTTATACTGCAAGCTACTGCAAAAATACAAACATAACCAGTTGTTAATCACAATGTAGGACTTCCGCATACTCAATGTCAAACAGTGAAGCAAGTGCGACAACAGCTGTTAAGAACGAACTGTAGGTGGCAATGAGTGTGAATAGGCCGACCGACCGATGCCAGGCCCTTTTCAATACAATTCTAGTAAGTACTCACTCACACACATGCATAGTTTGTTTGGGTCACTCCTTAGGCTCGCTGAACAAACTATAGATGATCAGCCTGGTAAACGACACCGGTTATCCAACTGGCGGTTATGTGTGAAACTATAGGGATCAGCTTTTGCGGGTATTTTATTTGTATTTATTGCAATACATGTACACTACATAATTTGATATATGTATAAATGAGTCTGTTACGATTAATAACAACTTTTCAGACATTTTATGTTCAGTAGAATGATGAATTGTATTTGTACACTTATCTTTCTTTCAATAAAGCACTTTCAATACTATCCTATTCGATAAAAATTGAAATGAAGATGCTTTTTTTTTTGTTTAATATTGGGCTAAGTAGTGGGCCGATCCTTGCGAAACTTGGATGGGACACCGCTGAATGATGCTTTTTCATTTAAAAAAAAATCTGTCAATATTTTTCGAATATTCATGTACAAACATTAAAAAAAAAACAGGTCGAATTGAGAACCTCTTTCTGTTTTGGAAAACGGTTAAAAAGGAAGAGGAAGAAGAAAAGGGGGAAGAGGAAGAAGAAAAAGGGGAAGAGGAAGAAAAAGAATCAAAATTCAAATGGCTTGACTTTCTTTGAGTGATAAATAATCCGTAATAAATAAATAAATAATAATACTGGCAGTTGTCACAACCAAATTTATTGAAAATAGAGATACTAGTTTTGGTTGTTACACCATTATCAATCTCAAACCAAAACTTAAGTACGAGTAGCTTAATATATAATAAACATGGAACGATACTATTGGCCGAGGAGAAAAGTGCCTCCAATAGGCTGACCTTCATTGACGGTCTGTGATTGGCTGAAGGCCAAGCCCAAGGGTAACCTGCTATTATAATCTAGCGCTGGACAATAAGCAATTGAAGGAAAAAGCAGAATGACGGGATAAATGAAGAAGAAAGAAGGAGAAGTAGAAAAAGAATAAGACGGCGAAAAAGAAAGGATAGAGAGAGAAAACAAATATGAGAATGTAACTCGCTTGTCCGCCATGTATTTTTTGTAATAGTCTACTCATTTTGAAATTATGCCTCAGACTTGGTGAACTCTGAAATTGATGGATATCATCATTTAAAATTGTATCAATCAATTGAATGTATCATCATAGGCATAGCATCAAGATTCAAGTCAGCTTTCAAAACTATGGCAATGGAAAATTTTGAAATAAAAAGAAAGATAACTTTCCAATTAAAATCTATCTATCATATAAACGTCTTCTCATATAAATGTCCTCTGTCGACGAAACTCTAACGCCAGAGAATAAGAAATTGGAGAAGGAGGACAGGAAGAAGAATAAGAAAAAATGAATAAGAAGAAAAATCAAGGATGGGGAGAGGAGGAAAAGAAAGACAGATGGGGAAGAGGGATGAGAGAATAATTAAACTAGTCTTATGCTTTTCCTTCTTCTGCTTCTTATTCTTCATTTTAATAAATAGCTTATCACGTTGTAGAGATTCTGCTAGTTTTTTAAATATGCATTCAACGGTCTACTTATCACAATACATAATCGTAGATTATTGAATGATTCTATTGATTAGAATTATTTTTCTTCTTAATCATCAAAGATAAGATTTACTGAAAATACAAGTAAACCCAGAATAATGACTCGCACCATAACGTTTGTAATTTATGTCATGCTAACTTGATTATGTTTATGTTTATCTACAAGCTTGTCTTTTTTAAATTTCTTCGAATTGAAGTTTGCTTTGTATGTTTATTTTTGTTGTTTGGCAATACATTTCAATTTTAAATTGCATCTGACAATAATATGGACGCCATTTGTATATTTGGTCTAGACTCGCCATTTCGTTAATCGCAGAATATCTACAGATTTTTTGGAGGATTAAGCCCACATAGGTCTGAGACCTGTGCGTGGGTAATGAGTTGGATTGATGAGCTGGACCTAAGTTTTAGGTGGGTTCCGAACCATCGGGAAGTGATTTTACAGCAGAGAACAGTGTATTTTTTGCTGGCCAATCTAATCGGCTACCCTTACAAAGAGGGCCTAGGAGAACGCACCTTATCTGTATCTGATTGAGCAGATACCTTCTACGGCTCACGGCTATTACTTCCTGGTAAAACAGCCAGTAATTATTCGACGATCCTAGATGTCACTTGGCCAAAATTTAAAACGTAAATCCATCAAAGTTACTTTAGTTACGTAACTAAGCTGATTTATAAATATTATGTACATAACTATTAAAACGACTTATAAATGCCTCAGACTTGGTGAACTCTGAAATGTATGGTTGTCATCATTCAATATTTTAACAGGCAATTGAGTGTATCATCACAGGCATATAATAAATAATCAAATCAACGTTCAAAATTATGAAAAAGGCCATTATGATAATAATAAAAGTTCACTTTCCAATTAAAATCTATTATATAAACGTCTTCCAGTTGCCCTCTGTCGACGAAACTCTAACGCTGGAGAATAATAAATTGGAGGAAAGGAAGAAGAATGAGGAGAGAATCAGAGAATAAACAGGAATAATAATAGGAAAAAAAATAATTCATTGTTGAGCCGAGATTACAATAGTCAAAATTCTAATGCAAATACATCAAAATTACTTCACGTAACTGAGCTGATTTAGAATAATATTTTGTAAAGAACGATTTTCAAATGCCTCAGACTTGGTGAACTCTGAAATTAATGATTATCATCATTGAAAATTATCAATAAATTGAGTCTCATCACAGGCATAAAATCGGGACACAATTTTACAAACAACAGCCATTAAAGAACAAAAATGAACTTGTTGATCACAGAAAAGGTCGGATAATTCTATTATTCTCAGGGTTTTTAGAGAACTTTAATATGAATTTGGATTGGAAATGGGCTAGATGCATAACTTTAATGAAAAATAAAGGAAATTCATCAAGCTAGTACCCGACAAGACCTAATCAGAATTGTGCCATTGTCCGTCTGTCTGTCCGTGCTCTAGCGCTTGAACGGAAGATTCTGGACTCTTGAAATTTTGTATACAGCTTCCTCATAGACCCAGTGAAATCGCTATTGATTTTGGAGTTTGTGGATCGAAAAAGAATTATGATGTAAATCAGATCGCCAATATGGTTAGTTTTGGCTAGTAAGAATCATAACATTGCACAGCTGGATCATCTCTTATCTATAAAAGGATGATACCCTGACTCGCAGAGCCAAAACTACTAGGCCTATGAACATGAAATTTCGTATGAACAATCCTTATAGGATTTCACCTTGCAATAAGAAAGGATTTTTTAAAATTCGCAATTTTAGGGGTGTTTTTAGAGGGTTAAAGTTTAGCCTATGCAAAGCACGGGTACATGGCTAGCTAGCTTACTGGGATCTTTTAATCATATGGAAAATAATTTGAAATTTTTCGATCTGCTGTACACGCTGTTTCGATGGACAAGCTGTTTGTGTTTTGCAAATCATCATTCTAAAAACAACGTCTGTCTATCAAACCGGTAAACGTATGTTTGCCAAACAGCTGTAATGGTCATGCTTTTTCATTGCTCAGGTAATTTTTTGGGCATACGGGATTATACTGACTAACCAATAACAAATGTTTAACACACGTTTTTTTGTGATCAAATAAAAATTGAATATTCGAGGAAATTCGAATATTCAATTTGTTTATCAACTTTAGACAGTTTAAAAATTGTAACGTCTTCCCGAATTATTCCAGTTTAATAAAAATTATTGAGTACCTCCTGATTATAATACCTCCTAACAAAAAAAAATGTGTTCTAGATAACAGGTGATATGAAGTTGAACCTGAAAAACGATTCAGGCAGTTTTTCTATCTCATGGAGATTCTAGATACCCTGATACCATTGTAAAATGAAATGAATAATAATTATTTTAACAATAATTAATAATTACATAATATGCCGGGTTGATGACATCTGTTAAACAATGCAGCTAGAAATTTGAAATTTATTCTCAGTAGGAGGTGGCGAATAATAAAATAAAAAATCTAGCTTCTACCCTAATAGTCGTAGGAGGTTTAAATTTAAAATGTTCATTGAGAGGTGGTGAGTTAAGGTCTTACTGTGTAAGAAAACAACGTATGTGGGCCTCTCTGATCAGCTGGAAGAGCCTTAGGACTAACTTCTTCCCAAATAGTCCTAGAAGGTTGAAATTTTGAAATGTAACCTCAGTGGGAGGTAGAATTTATTATGAGAACGCAGCAACGCGCGTCGGGCCAGCTAGTTTCGAATAAAAAAAAGAAAAATATTACGAAGGTTGCTGCTTAGCCCAACTATCCACTTTATTATTCCAATGCAAGCTTTAAAATTTACATTTTCAATTGTGTTAAAATTGTTATTTAATTTATTTTAAAACGTCGAATTAAAAAAAAAAGGAAATATTTATACATTATTATATTAAGATATTTGTTGAACAAGAAGAAGAAACAAAGTTTCAAGAACTGCTGATGTTTTTTTGTGAATCGGGAAGCACATAATGTTTAAAGAAATCAATCAAGTTGAATGGTGCATATGTATTTGGTCAAATGTTGTATTTTATGAGTCTTGAAAGTTTTAATCAAAATTTTACATTCTTTTCAATTGTTCAACTGTTTTTTCGAGTGAACTTTTACAATCAGTAGTATTCAAGTAAAAATAAAAAAGTCACTTTTTAGTGAATCTAAATTTTTAGTGGACTAATCTATAGGTTTTTGATGAAATAGCTCAATCAAAATTTGTGAAGAGAGCAGTTTTGGAAACTGGTCTGTTGCATCTTTGCATTTATTGTTAATTTGTTCATATAAATAAATATGCCTATCAGCACAATACTGATGATGATAATAATTATTATTTTATGTAAATTTGTCGGGTCCTTGGATACTACATTGTATTGGTCCAAGTTCTTAAAAAAAATGCAACTGTTTATAACTGTAAATTTAGGATGTGAATACAAAAACGATTATGCATACTTTAACGTAGTTTTAGGTACCTAGTAAATAGTGTTTTATTATTGTATTACTTATAATGACTAGTTAAGAATAGTATTAGCTTGATCTAAAGTTTATATTGATAATCACCCCAACACAGTTTTATAGTGAGGCATCATATTTCTTTTAAATTTTAGCAATAAAATGACTCTGTGTTTTCTATTCAATAATATATTTATGATGTTTGAGCTTATATCAATAAACTCCTCTGGATGTGTTTTCTTGGATACTCCGTTATATTGGTTCAAGTTCTTACTTACTTTAAATTTAGGATGTGAATAAATACGATTTTATATTACAAATACGATTATGCACACTTTAGGTAGTTTTAGGTACCTAGTAGCCTAAATAGTATTTTATTAAAATTTTTAATAGTGTTTTATATTATCAACCAGAGAAATTATTATTATTTTCTTCAATCATGCACTTAATTATTTGATATTGCAGAAAATGTGTTCAGAAGAAAACAATACCAATATTGTGAAAGGCGTCTTTATAATTTTCAATTGTTAAAAAATTTAGAAACTTAATAAATGCTTCATAATTTATTAATTCATCAACTAACCTGAGCACACCTGCCTACGCCACCGTTAAACCTTCTAAAGGGAACGCACTCCTTCTTGTCGGTGACATTCTTTAGATAGCGCACGGCCCTTCTCAATGGCATCTTACGAATCGCCTTTGCCGTTTCTCTTGTGTTCTAAGCACAGAAAAAAACAGTAATGTCAATAAAATGTCATCAAATAAAAATCATCATAGGCACGATAAAAATAATAATACTATGAACACTTAGACCTTTTTTGCACAGAGCTACTGCAGTCGCGGTCACGTGCCGCAATTTGATGCTCAATTACGCCAGCTGACCGTGTGGCTGAGCTTATCAATTTCAATGTATGTACACAAAGACATACTCTTTTCTCAAGCCATCAGCTAATAAATATGTTAATCAATTTCACCTGGCTGGTGAAATGTAGCCTGAAATTCTGGCACGCGACCGCAGTGGCTCAGTATAATAAGGCTCTCAGAAATATAATGTGAAAAAATAATCATAATATCAATTTACAAATATAAAACAATGAACATTGAAAAATTGCTACTTATTTGGTGAGCGTAAAAGAAGCGGATGAAGAGAAATCAAAACTACAGAGAATAGGCTATAGTAAATATGAAAATTATAATGTGGAGATTATTAGAAATTAAAAATGCACATCGTTTGAATGCATTTTATTTTGATGTTTAACCATTGAGATACATCTTAGATAAAGTGAACTCAAGTGGATGTCAATGATTCTAAACTTATTCTTACAATTAATTTAGTAATGAAGAAAACCTTCAGAACGTCACATTAATTCTTTCTTCTTTACTCATAAGTAAAATGATAAAAATTTCCTAATATCGGCCACCCAGTAACAGAATAACTGACATTCGTACAATAAAAACCCAATCGAAATTTCATACACGCCGGGAGATACAGCTTAATAAATCAAAACCATAATTTCTCATAGATTTTCAAACTTGTCATGATTACAAAGACAAGAAACCAATGAACAATTTCATGTAAATCAGCTATCGAAAGACAAAAGTTTATTTTTTAGGTTAGAAATTCAAGTGAGCGACAATTTTGTATAATTATAGAGATTAGTGAATCAACTGTGCCAAGACTATTATTGGATTCAAATTATTGGGCCTTGAACAAAATGAGAATAGGTAGTAAGTTAATAGACCACTGGTCTATTAGTTTAACCAATTGGACTAGTATTCTATTCAACTTAGTTGGAATACGGAACAAGCTCCTACATTAGACGATTTTAAAGAGTATTACAACTATTCAAAATTAGAACAAATCAAAATTTTTAAAAACTAGAGCAAGCAGCTCAATTCACAACAAACCTAACCTCACAGCTTCCTGTGTTAACATACAATTTAATAACCAACTAATAAGATAACTGGTTAGTTATTTCGGATTATCATGAATAACACAAGTTATTAATACTTATAATCAAGTTGAATAATCTTTTACAACTCACCTTGAAGTGAACCCGGAGATTCGAACCCCTAGCTTTGCATGACTTGGTTGCGTTATCCGGTTCATGTGAATAGCGAGCCATTGTGACTGCAAAATAATTGAAATGTTATGAAAAATGGTTCATGACAGACATTAAAGGAATCAAGGAAGAAAAAGGAATAACTGATGAGTTATAGTTGAATATAACACATATTTATATGAATACAGAAAATAACATGTAGTATTAAATTCTATTGGTTCAGGTCTGTGAGTTAAGGTAACCATTTGGTGAGGGGGAACCAATACAATGTCCAAGGTATAGCAGTAGCTGTTTGAATGTTCATATACCAGAAATATTTCAGTGAAATTCAAGTAAAATTAGCATCGGGGAATTTAACTTATAGAAAAAAATATTAAATATTCACAGCTACTATCATCTATCAATAAACCGGGTCCCAATGTTTGTGAACAAGTTGAGGTTATAAGGACGTAGGCTACAACTTAGTTCTAGTAATAATTACCGTATGTTAAAGGAAGAAATTATTTTTTCACAAAAACAACATTTAAATAATAATATTTCAACATTCAATTTCAGATTGTTGAAAAGTTATTATAACTTCAACAATGAAGACGAAATACGTGACCTACGTTATAACCTAAAACCAATATGGCAATTGCGCCTATTAAAACTATACTTGACAAACAGCAAATGAACAAAACGAATATTTGTATCAGGAATAAATAAACGTTTCAATTTACAATACAAAAATCATTTTCAATAACAATAATTACAGGATTGAAATGGATAAACTATGAAAGACTTACCTACTGTAGAGACACGACCGGAAAGAGACACGTTTGATAATGGCCGACTTCTCTACTCTTGCTGAGAACATGCTTCCGTAATAATATAATCATGATTTTCTTATTAATTTTGACTTGAAATATATTCATAGATTTATTCTCACGTAATTGTATATTTAAAATATAATTCTCTAAACTGAAATGGAAAAGCTTCTAGAAATCTTTTGAAATAAAAATATTAGCATGCCTATAGGTGCTATCTAAAACCGGGAGATTCAAAAAATACATTCTAAACATTCATTCAAATCAAAATTTTGAAGATTATAGTTATATTGAGAGCATTCCAATGGTTTTTTCTTTACGAAACAAAACAAATAAATCATAAATAATTTCAAACCGTAATAAGAAATGTATTAACTTTCATCAATATTCTACAGTCCGTTACCCTCAGTTTCAATAAACACAATATATTTTATGGTATTACTTGGACGGTACTTCATAAAATCATAAAACTTCATACTGTATATTTTGATAAATAGCTGAATAATATTGTGTAGACTCTTGAAGGTCATTTTTTAAAAGGAAATAGATTAACACTGCTTCTGATCTCGGTTCAAAAAAAGTTTCAAGAAGACTATTTCTAGTCTTTCAAAAAGAATGAACAAACTGATTTCACAGCTTCAACTTTATTGATGCGAATTCCCCTAAAAGTGCTCATATTTCGCGTTGACGATTATCCTCGAGTATTGTTTATCCGTGATGTTCAAGAGAAGATGGAAGAGCCATCTACTTGAGAAGGCCTACTACAATATATGAGGGAGTTCTGGGACTCCAGATGACAAATAACGACCACGACTGCAAGGCTTCCAGTGGGATTATAATATATCAAGTATGCAAGTAAGTATTAGATATCTACTGTGCGAGCACCCTAAAAATATTCTGAACGTTTTATTAGTATTTGAAAATAAACCACTTTTATGGTGAATTAACACTTTTACTTTCACAACTTAGTTTTTTTTTGTAGATTACCGGTACGTCTTGGAGACTCCAGTTAAGGAGTATATAAGACAAGTAGTACGAGTAGGTGTTGATTAATAAATACCCTGTTTTACTCAGTAAATAACTGAAATTAAATACCTAATTGAGAGGGTTTGAGCTGCTGCATAACAATTTACAAGTTGAAGATTTTGCAATAACTACCAAAATAGGCACAAAAGTAATATTATATTATTATTATCATAATTATTTATCACTTTATTAGTAATAATAATTGTTATGCAACAGATCCCCTTTTTCAATTCAATTAAAATTGATGCCAAATTCCCGAACAAAATAAAGAAAAATATAAATTATCTGACCTTTTTTATGTTCAAAAAGTTCATCTTTGTTTCTAAACGTCGGTTATTTGTGTTTAAAATTGTTTCCCAATTTCATGCCTGTGATTATACTCAATTTATTGATAATTTTCAGTGAATGATAATAATTTATTTTAGAGTTCTCCTAGTCTGAGGGATTTAAAAATCGTTTTTATAGTTATTTACATAATATTTCTAAATCAGCCCAGTTACATGAAGTAATTTTGGTGCATTTGCGTTAGAATTTTGACCATTCGCCATCTAGTATCGAATAATTTACTCTATTTTAGGCTATCTTTATTTTGAGTCGACCGAATTGACAATTATTTGGCGGCCATATATTTGTTTACGTCTGTGAAGTTGGCCCGCCCAAAATGGCCCCCCCAAGTGAAATTGTTATGAATCGTTAGTTTAGCGTTAGTTTAGGTTTGTTTTGATAAATTTGACGTTTGTTTAGATTTCTATATACTAGATCCAGCCGTTACTATTTGGGCGGGCCAGCTTCACACTAGCCCGCATGTTCGGCTGGAATTTGTTAAAAATGGTACAGATCGTTAGTTTAGCGTTAGTTTAGGTTTGTTTTGACAAATTTGACGTTTGTTTAGGTTTCTATATACTAGATCCGGCAGTTACTATTTGGGCGGGCCAGCTTCACACTAGCCCGCATGTTCGGCTGGAATTTGTTAAAAATGGTACAGGTCGTTAGTTTAGCGTTAGTTTAGGTTTGTTTTGACAAATTTGACGTTTGTTTAGGTTTCTGAGTACTATAGATCCGGCAGTTACTTTTTGGGCGGGCCAGCTTCACACTAGCCCGCATGTTCGGCTGGAATTTGTTAAAAATGGTACAGATCGTTAGTTTAGCGTTAGTTTAGGTTTGTTTTGACAAATTTGACGTTTGTTTAGGTTTCTGAGTACTATAGATCCGGCAGTTACTTTTTGGGCGGGCCAGCTTCACACTAGCCCGCATGTTCGGCTGGAATTTGTTAAAAATGGTACAGATCGTTAGTTTAGCGTTAGTTTAGGTTTGTTTTGACAAATTTGACGTTTGTTTAGGTTTCTATATACTAGATCCGGCAGTTACTATTTGGGCGGGCCAGCTTCACACTAGCCCGCATGTTCGGCTGGAATTTGTTAAAAATGGTACAGATCGTTAGTTTAGCGTTAGTTTAGGTTTGTTTTGACAAATTTGACGTTTGTTTAGGTTACTGAGTACTATAGATCCGGTAGTTACTTTTTGGGCGGGCCAGCTTCACACTAGCCCGCATGTTCGGCTGGAATTTGTTAAAAATGGTACAGATCGTTAGTTTAGCGTTAGTTTAGGTTTGTTTTGACAAATTTGACGTTTGTTTAGGTTTCTATATACTAGATCCGGCAGTTACTATTTGGGCGGGCCAGCTTCACACTAGCCCGCATGTTCGGCTGGAATTTGTTAAAAATGGTACAGATCGTTAGTTTAGCGTTAGTTTAGGTTTGTTTTGACAAATTTGACGTTTGTTTAGGTTTCTGAGTACTATAGATCCGGCAGTTACTTTTTGGGCGGGCCAGCTTCACACTAGCCCGCATGTTCGGCTGGAATTTGTTAAAAATGGTACAGATCGTTAGTTTAGCGTTAGTTTAGGTTTGTTTTGACAAATTTGACGTTTGTTTAGGTTTCTATATACTAGATCCGGCAGTTACTATTTGGGCGGGCCAGCTTCACACTAGCCCGCATGTTCGGCTGGAATTTGTTAAAAATGGTACAGGTCGTTAGTTTAGCGTTAGTTTAGGTTTGTTTTGACAAATTTGACGTTTGTTTAGGTTTCTGAGTACTATAGATCCGGCAGTTACTTTTTGGGCGGGCCAGCTTCACACTAGCCCGCATGTTCGGCTGGAATTTGTTAAAAATGGTACAGGTCGTTAGTTTAGCGTTGATTTAGGTTTGTTTTGACAAATTTGACGTTTGTTTAGGTTTCTGAGTACTATAGATCCGGAGGTTACTTTTTGGGCGGGCCAGCTTCACACTAGCCCGCATGTTCGGCTGGAATTTGTTAAAATTGGTACAGATCGTTAGTTTAGCGTTAGTTTAGGTTTGTTTTGACAAATTTGACGTTTGTTTAGGTTTCTATATACTAGATCCGGCAGTTACTATTTGGGCGGGCCAGCTTCACACTAGCCCGCATGTTCGGCTGGAATTTGTTAAAAATGGTACAGGTCGTTAGTTTAGCGTTAGTTTAGGTTTGTTTTGACAAATTTGACGTTTGTTTAGGTTTCTGAGTACTATAGATCCGGCAGTTACTTTTTGGGCGGGCCAGCTTCACACTAGCCCGCATGTTCGGCTGGAATTTGTTAAAAATGGTACAGGTCGTTAGTTTAGCGTTGATTTAGGTTTGTTTTGACAAATTTGACGTTTGTTTAGGTTTCTGAGTACTATAGATCCGGAGGTTACTTTTTGGGCGGGCCAGCTTCACACTAGCCCGCATGTTCGGCTGGAATTTGTTAAAAATGGTACAGGTCGTTAGTTTAGCGTTAGTTTAGGTTTGTTTTGACAAATTTGACGTTTGTTTAGGTTTCTGAGTACTATAGATCCGGCAGTTACTTTTTGGGCGGGCCAGCTTCACACTAGCCCGCATGTTCGGCTGGAATTTGTTAAAAATGGTACAGGTCGTTAGTTTAGCGTTAGTTTAGGTTTGTTTTGACAAATTTGACGTTTGTTTAGGTTTCTGAGTACTATAGATCCGGAAGTTACTTTTTGGGCGGGCCAGCTTCACAGTAGCCCGCATGTTCGGCTGGAATTTGCTAAAAATGGTACAGATCGTTAGTTTAGGTTTGTTTTGACATATTTGACGTTTGTTTAGGTTTCTATATACTAGATCCGGCAGTTACTATTTGGGCGTGCCAGCTTCACACTAGCCATGCATGTTCGGCTGGAATTCGTTAAAAATGGTACAGGTCGTTAGTTTAGCGTTAGTTTAGGTTTGTTTTGACAAATTTGACGGTTGTTTAGGTTTCTGAGTACTAGATCCGGCAGTTACTATTTGGGCATGCCAATTTCTCACTTGCCCGCCTGTTCAGCTGGAATTCGTTGAAAATAGTATGGATCGTTAGGTTAGCGTTAGTTTATGTTTGTTTTGACAATTTTGACGTTTGTTTAGGTTTCTAAGTACTAGATCTAGCAGTCATAATTCGTTCAGGCCAGACTCAGTCTATTGAGCATGTTCGGCTGAAAATTACTGGTTGCGGGCGTCATTATATTGGAGCAGAACAGTTACAAAACCCTAGCTATAATATTAATGAATATATTTTAATTTTAAAAAACTATGTCATTTGAATCTGAATTCACATTTATTCCAACATCATCATCATTATCATCATCTTGTTCATTCATAGTAATTTTTGTAGAACTGTTGTAAAATTCACAATAGTTTTTATTGAATGTTTTCATGTTCTGCAGTTTGCAAAAAAAATTTTTTTTTTTTGTCTTACAAACACATAACAATTTCAACTTTAATTGTAAATTCAATGACATGTATCCAATTTTAATAGTGAATAAATAATATTTCTACTCCCTTTTGGCCAAACGTTTGACGTCGAGTCAAACACGAGCTCACTAGTCTATTTATAAGAATATTATTTTTTGCACTATAATTATTTGTCATTATTTGTACTAGTAATAATAATGGCAATTAATATAATAAGAATTTATTGTCTATCTACATTCTATTTATGACAATATTACTTTGTGTATAACTGTAATTATTAGTCATTACTTGTACTGGTAATAATAATGGCAATTGAAGTCCCATTGATGATTGCGCATGTGGAGGCATTTCTGGGTTCGGTATTGAACTTGCAATTTAACCGTTCTTCTAACACATTCCAAGGACTATTAGCAATGATAATGATAATATTATTATATGAGAATTCTTATTCCTAACTGTTTTATTATTTTTAAATGTTTATTATTAAACAGTTATTATTAACTGTTTTATTATTAACTATTAACTGTTTTATTTGTTATTATTAACTATCATTATTAACTGTTTTTATTATTTTAACTGTTTTATTATTTATTATTATTATTAGCCTAAGTGTTTTGTCTTATTCCCACTTTTGAAAATACTGGCAAAAAGCAATTTATTCATTCAATTTTCGCAAAACACATAGAAACAACATTTTAGCTTTATTTTTCATTTGAATCATTTTCCACAATAAATTGATTTATTTCAAGTGAATTACGAATTAAAAAATAAAATAATTTTTGTACAATCTACCTATAAAATTCATCTCACGCTCATCTCTCTTAGGACGTTTACCTCCAATTTTTTCAAGTACTAACAATAACTACTCCAAAGAAAAAACTGGTGCATATTTTATGTTTTTTTTTTCTTCAACTGTACTATTCCAATGAATTTTCCATTTAAAGTAACATTCATTTCACCTTGATCAGTCAAATCAAATTTCCAGACATATGAAGGGATAAGGGAGCAATTAACTTGATATGAAATCATAACTTAATACAATTATGATGTAAACATAAGCAGCTTACTTATTTTTTAATGTAAAACAATAGATGAGGTGCAATTTCATCATCTTCCTGGCATGATTGGACCTTATTGCAGAGATCATCAAAACCTTCCCAGGTGTAGTCAGAAGGTCTCTCAGCAGTATGTAGGCGATATAGGCTAAATGTCCTAGGAAATGAGCCACGATTCCCGAAAGGCTGTAGTTGAAGCATAAAAATCGAATCGTCTTTGGAAGTGAGCCAAAATAATATAATTTGTTGGAATTGACATTGTCTCTGTGTAGTATTGTGGTAATAAGTTGAGTTTGTGAAAGGAACTCAACATCAAAAATGAGAATAACTTGCAAACGACATGTTATCTTTGCTGACATTTGACAGTGCTTGGAACATACTTTTTTGTATGGAACATACTTGAAACATAGTACCTTTTTGTTAAATATTTCATTTTGTTAAAGTGTACACATACTCATTGCTATTAAGTAAACGGTGACAGACCTGCTCCTTGATTTTTCAACTGTTATTTTTTAGACTATAATTTTTTAGATCTTTTCATATATCTTTCTGTTAAATTGTTTGCATTATCATTACAAAATTGTTTTATGTTGAACTCCCGCTCATATGTAAGGTAGACTTGCTTTCTCACCTTCTTTGAGTGTGTATATTCCTATCATTTTTTTCTTGGTTGGCTTCACTTGCATTTCTTTTTTCATCAATGGCAATACTTTGTAAATCTATATTTCTAATTTTGTGTTATTATTTTTCAAGCTATATATTATTCATGATTTATAAGTTATTCTTCTCTTGGTCATTTTTCATGTGACAAACTCTTGAAAATTGCACAATGAATTTAAATGTGATGTGTTTTTTATTAGGTCATTTTCGAGGAATAAAACATTTATTTATTTAGACTTTTCTTTTTGAATCATGGAACAGTTTAGTGAACAGTTTTTTTTTTATATTTGATCAGCCAATTAACAGTTAGTTAGTAATCAGTTTTTGTACAGTAAAATAGCAAATTCTTATTAGCTGAACGTTATTGATTTGTAATGCTAAGCATCCACAATTTTTAATGATAGCAACATAGCATCACTATTTTTTGTAGTGATCCTCCACTATTTGTAATGATTGAATATAGTTAAAGGACGGCGCCTTTACCATTTGTAGCCTCCACCAGGTAAGGATTCTGTAATGGTTATGGTGTAATACTAATCACCACATCCAACCTTACCCTATGAATGTGGGAATCGTGAAAGACAGGGCGCGACAATAATATTTCACTTATTCATATTTCAAGGGCTCCGGATAACTTTTGATTGGAGAACTTATATTATTTAATAATTGATTTTTATAAACTTATAAATTTTTTTTGTAGAACAAATGAAATACAGTAATTATATTAATTTTTCTTTTATTTGATCAATATAAAATACAGAATTCAATTTTGTTCTATTTGTGCGCAGAATTAATTTTCATTTAATCTCCCTCTTTTTTGAATCAACATAATTCATTAATTTTTTTTAATTATAGTATTGTTGTAGAAGAATGATTTTCGGCGTTATCTGCTTGTGTCAAGAAGTCTTCCGGTCTAAGCAATGAATCACTCTTCTTCTGTGCTCTCTTCACGTTGTAGTTTATTTTTGACACTTCTATGATATTTACTTAGAAATTTGTAGAATATTTAATGAGAACCTCATGGGAATTTGTCGAACATTTTAGAAAAATCTCCGTCTTTCTAGATCAAATGAAACCTATTAAAAGCGAGCGCGTAGGTAAAAGTTAGTTTTATTCTTGTTTGGAATTTGTCGAAACAAAATAAGTGACAGTTCTGTTAGTTCTGTAGTGATAATCGCTCGAATTAGTGAGAATTATTTTACCGGTTTTAATTTATACCAGTGGACTCTACACTTATCTATTCTTGTATTATGGACTTGTGCTACGTAAGTTTAATTATTCCTTTAGATGATTCTTCTTGAATTATTGGACAGTTTATTGAACAGTTATTATTTGATATTAGATCGGCCTTTCAACATTATTAAGTGATTGATTTTTGTACAGTAATATTGAAAACTCTTTATCAGTTGAACAATATCGATTTATCTGCTTCCTATTACATTATTTTGTGTTATTTTGGGTTTTGTTCTATTATTTTGTGTTATTTTAGGTTCTATCTCTTGATCCAGCCATTAGGAAATTGAAAATCAATTTTTTTAAAATGCTGACTATTCGATCTGATTGTTAGATTCACGGCTCTTTCTCCTTTATACAAGTTGAGGGAGAAATAGTGTGACTTCTCGATTCAAACGTCTTTTTATGTTTTGTAGACGTGACTATTAAAATTTCGTAATATCATTTTTGTAATTTATGACAGATTGATTTCGTTTGTGCGAGATAACTGATTAGTGCGTGTTGTAAGTAATTTGTAAGTGCAAGTGTTAATTTTAAGTGTGGCCAGCATTATCATCAAGATAGAACCTGTAAGAATATCTTCTTTGAAATTTCACTCCCTTACGTCAATGATTGAAATGGTCCTTCTCTGACAATGCCGGCTTTAGTTTGATGTCGGAGCGGCTTTAGTTTGATGTCCGACCTTTTTCGTTCCAGCTAATTATATTATTCGAAAGAGTCTGAAAGAATTATGTTCGCAATTTTATTTGCCTGAATTTTGGGGTTTTACAAACATAATAGGTGTTTTGAAATAGATTGCATGGATCCAGAGTTAGTGAGTTACCTTCTATTATTTTCATTATGTTGTTCTTGAAAGTCCTTCAATATGTGTTATAATATGTAAACTTTTTTCAACATACGCTGAGGATGGGTTTATGATAGGGCTTTTGTGTAAAGAAGCTTTCAGCTACTCATAAAAATACTTCTTCAAAGTTCATGTTGACGCTACCCTCATCAATGATAAAATGTAACATTATAAATGCAACACGGAACTTAAGAAATATCTAATGAAAAGAAGTTTGCTTTTATACTCAATATTTTTCAACCTCTAGCTCTTTTATTTTTTTTAAAGATGAGTAATATTCAATCTATTCTAAAGTTGATTGTAAGGGTTATTTAATTCTCCATGTGTAGCAAGTGTGAAACTGGCCTGCTACGATATAGTGGTGCCCGAAACTACTACTGATTGACCAGCGAAAGAATGCCCCCGGCGAAGTTGAGCAGTAAGCAGCCCGACAGGCTTTATCGTACAATCCCACAAACATCAGTCATAAAATAAAAAATGTTTCCAATTATTTCTGAAATACTGAATTATGGATAATAAGAAGGTTAGGAGTATCATTAGTCCAGTAACAACTATTCATAAATTAACGCATTTTAAAGATAAATAAGATTTTTGTTGAAATAATGCGCGCAAATTGTCATTGTAATTTCATATTATTATAAAATTTAATAACCTTAATCTTTATAGTTTTTCTATATTTGATGAATGTGTATTGTTGAATAATTATGAAATTTACTTTGTATATATAAGTATTTGAATTGTATTAACTTTGGTGGAAATCATTTCAATAAAGTTACAGTCAATAATATGATTTTCACAGAAAACTCGTAATTTTTTGTTTACAGCTCATTTGTTCAATAACTATTCAACAGAATTCGATGATTTCCGCAATGAATGTTCTTTGATGCTTCTTCAAACAGATGTTATAGATATTTCCACGAAAAACTTGTTTTTTTTTAATAATGGGTCATTTCTTGCATCAAGTCTGTGAATTTTAATGGCATAACATGAAAAAGTCCGTAATCGACAAACTTTTTCATGGTAGGAGTAAACCATACACATGAACCGTATGAAAGAATAATAACATCCTGAATTTTTTTCTGTGAAAGAATCACTGAATTGGATAATGGGTTTTCGATTTATAAAATAAAATGTAAGTTCAATTTTACTGGAGCGCTTTATGCACAGATCACATTGCATGCTAGCCAGTGTGAAAAAAATGTATGCGAGCTTTCGTTGAGTTTCTTGTATTGTAAGACAAAAGATGACGCATGTGCTTGATGACTGATGTTTGTGGGAATCCACAATGAAGTCAGTCGAGCCTGATATTGCTCCAGTGCGCTAAAGGCATTCTTACGCTGGTCAAATAGTACTTTAAAACCTGGCAAGTGTGAAGCTGGCCTGCTCCGATATAGTGATGCACGAAACTACGACTTGACAACCTAAACAAACGCCGAATTTGCCAATACAAACCGAAACAAAAGCTAAACTAACGATCTATTCTAGAATTGTATAATGGGCTAATCAATTCTCAAAATGTAGAAGGTGTGAAGCTGGCCTGCTCTGATATGGTGATGCCCGAAACTACTACTAAAAAACCTAAACGAACGCGAAATTTGTCAAAACAAACCTAAAGTAACAATCTATACCATTTTCAAAAAGATTCCAGCCGATCTTGCAAGCAAATGTGAAATTGGCCTGCCCAAATAGTAACTGCCGGATCTATAGTACTCAGAAACCTAAACAAACGTCAAATTTGTCAAAACAAACCTAAACTAACGCTAAACTAACGATCTATACCATTTTCAACAAATTCCAGCCGAACATGCTGGTGAGTGTGAAGCTGGCCCGCCCAAAAAGTAACTGCCGGATCTATAGTACACAGAAACCTAAACAAACGTCAAATTTGTCAAAACAAACCTAAACTAACGCTAAACTAACGATCTGTGCCATTTTAAACAAATTCCAGCCGAACATGCGGGCAGGTGTGAAGCTGGCCCGCCCAAATAGTAACTGCCGGATCTAGTATATAGAAACCTAAACAAACGTCAAATTTGTCAAAACAAACCTAAACTAACGCTAAACTAACGATCTATACCATTTTCAACAAATTCCAGCCGAACATGCGGGCTAGTGTGAAGCTGGCCCGCCCAAAAAGTAACTGCCGGATCTATAGTACTCAGAAACCTAAACAAACGTCAAATTTGTCAAAACAAACCTAAACTAACGCTAAACTAACGATCTGTACCATTTTTAACAAATTCCAGCCGAACATGCGGGCTAGTGTGAAGCTGGCCCGCCCAAAAAGTAACTGCCGGATCTATAGTACTCAGAAACCTAAACAAACGTCAAATTTGTCAAAACAAACCTAAACTAACGCTAAACTAACGATCTGTACCATTTTTAACAAATTCCAGCCGAACATGCGGGCTAGTGTGAAGCTGGCCCGCCCAAATAGTAACTGCCGGATCTAGTATATAGAAACCTAAACAAACGTCAAATTTGTCAAAACAAACCTAAACTAACGCTAAACTAACGATCTGTACCATTTTTAACAAATTCCAGCCGAACATGCGGGCTAGTGTGAAGCTGGCCCGCCCAAAAAGTAACTGCCGGATCTATAGTACTCAGAAACCTAAACAAACGTCAAATTTGTCAAAACAAACCTAAACTAACGCTAAACTAACGATCTGTACCATTTTTAACAAATTCCAGCCGAACATGCGGGCTAGTGTGAAGCTGGCCCGCCCAAATAGTAACTGCCGGATCTAGTATATAGAAACCTAAACAAACGTCAAATTTGTCAAAACAAACCTAAACTAACGCTAAACTAACGATCTGTACCATTTTTAACAAATTCCAGCCGAACATGCGGGCTAGTGTGAAGCTGGCCCGCCCAAATAGTAACTGCCGGATCTAGTATATAGAAACCTAAACAAACGTCAAATTTGTCAAAACAAACCTAAACTAACGCTAAACTAACGATCTGTACCATTTTTAACAAATTCCAGCCGAACATGCGGGCTAGTGTGAAGCTGGCCCGCCCAAAAAGTAACTGCCGGATCTATAGTACTCAGAAACCCAAACAAACGTCAAATTTGTCAAAACAAACCTAAACTAACGCTAAACTAACGATCTGTGCCATTTTTAACAAATTCCAGCCGAACATGCGGGCTAGTGTGAAGCTGGCCCGCCCAAAAAGTAACTGCCGGATCTATAGTACTCAGAAACCTAAACAAACGTCAAATTTGTCAAAACAAACCTAAACTAACGCTAAACTAACGATCTGTACCATTTTTAACAAATTCCAGCCGAACATGCGGGCTAGTGTGAAGCTGGCCCGCCCAAATAGTAACTGCCGGATCTAGTATATAGAAACCTAAACAAACGTCAAATTTGTCAAAACAAACCTAAACTAACGCTAAACTAACGATCTGTACCATTTTTAACAAATTCCAGCCGAACATGCGGGCTAGTGTGAAGCTGGCCCGCCCAAAAAGTAACTGCCGGATCTATAGTACTCAGAAACCCAAACAAACGTCAAATTTGTCAAAACAAACCTAAACTAACGCTAAACTAACGATCTGTACCATTTTTAACAAATTCCAGCTGAACATGCGGGCTAGTGTGAAGCTGGCCCGCCCAAATAGTAACTGCCGGATCTAGTATATAGAAACCTAAACAAACGTCAAATTTGTCAAAACAAACCTAAACTAACGATCTGTGCCATTTTTAACAAATTCCAGCCGAACATGCGGGCTAGTGTGAAGCTGGCCCGCCCAAATAGTAACTGCCGGATCTAGTATATAGAAACCTAAACAAACGTCAAATTTGTCAAAACAAACCTAAACTAACGCTAAACTAACGATCTGTACCATTTTTAACAAATTCCAGCCGAACATGCGGGCTAGTGTGAAGCTGGCCCGCCCAAAAAGTAACTGCCGGATCTATAGTACTCAGAAACCTAAACAAACGTCAAATTTGTCAAAACAAACCTAAACTAACGCTAAACTAACGATGTATACCATTTTCAACGAATTCCAGCCGAACATGCGGGTTAGTGTTAAGCTGGCCCGCCCAAATGTAACCGCCGGATCTATAGTACTCAGAAACCTAAACAAACGTCAAATTTGTCAAAACAAACCTAAACTAACGCTAAACTAACGATCTTTACCATTTTTACAAATTCCAGCCGAACATGCGGGCAAGTGTGAAGCTGGCCCGCCCAAAAAGTAACTGCCGGATCTATAGTACTCAGAAACCTAAACAAACGTCAAATTTGTCAAAACAAACCTAAACCAACGCTAAACTAACGATCTATACCATTTTCAACGAGTTCCAGCCGAACATGCGGGCTAGTGTGAAGCTGGCCCGCCCAAATAGTAACTGCCGGATCTAGTATATAGAAACCTAAACAAACGTCAAATCTATCAAAACAAACCTAAACTAACGCTAAACTAACGATCTATACCATTTTCAACGAATTCCAGCCGAACATGCGGGCTAGTGTGAAGCTGGCCCGCCCAAATAGTAACTGCCGGATCTAGTACTCAGAAACCTAAACAAACGTCAAATTTATCAAAACAAACCTAAACTAACGCTAAACTAACGATTTATAACAATTTCATTTGGGGGGGCCATTTTGGGCGGGCCAACTTCACAGACGTTATTTGTTTGATACAATTTTGATGTACACTTGATCATTATAATAATTATTCATTAATCTGAGTATATTTATTGGGATTGGTGGACCATGAAATGTATATTATAATAACTAGGAGGATCTCTAGAATGTGACAAACTATTTATTAAAATGAAGAATAAGAAGCATAAGAAGAAAACGCATAATATATTTAATTAACTAATCAACTGATTTTATTATTTTCTCATTCCTCTTCCCCCATTTGTTTCTTCCTCTTTCTCCGTCTCCTCTTCCGCCTTCACTATTTTTATCAATTTTCTCCACCTTCTTCTTCCTTTCCTCTTCCTACAATTTGTTTCTCTTCAGCTTTAGAGTTTCGTCAACAAAATACATCATGAAGACGTCTATTACTATAGATCGATTTTAAAAGGAAAGTGCACTTTTATAAAAAATTTCTGTTATAATTATCTTTTTATCGATTTTCATAAATTTGCTAAAAGACTATTATAATATTACAAAAAAATACATGGTTTAAGATTGCCTTAATTTTGCTATAATTTGAACGTTGATTCGAATCTTAATTCTATGCCTTTGTTGATACACTGAATTGATTGTTTCCATCAATTTCAGAGTTCACCATGATTCCAAAACTAGTCAACCATTATAATATTAAAAAAAAAAAATAAAAAAAAATTGGTTGACAAGCGTGTTCCTTTCTCATATTTGCTTTCTCTTAACTTAATTCAAAATCAGAAAATACAGATTTCTACTTCATAAACAACTGATGACGGCTAAATGAGTTGGTGACTTTCCAATCACCATTGCAAAATAAAACACATGCTGGGCAATGGTGAATGATAGACTAGATTGTCTAGATTGACTAGATTGATCAGGATAGATGCTGGAATGGATTAGACAACACCCTCGTTTCTCATCCATTCATCTCTGTGTTCCAGAAAAAATCACCAGGTTTCATGTCACTATAAGCCTGCGTCACTATTCGCGTTAAGACTTGAGAGATATTTTTGAATGTGGTGACGTGACGCAGGTTAATAATAATAATAATTAGCGTATGGCATTTAATGGAGGGGAGACCGCCTTATGGGTAGTTCCACCTCGCCGTTTGTGCCATGTTACGGGGAACATGGTGGACCTACTATTCTAGGTGGGTTCCGAACCACCGGGTAAGGTATAATAAGGCTTGTAACATCAAGTCATTGAAGCACGGTCACCCATCCAAGCGCACTCTTGAGCGGTCGTGGCTGAACATCACGATCACTTGAACACCACGCTCACCGCATGACCATTCACCACCCTGTGACGCAGGTTGATTTTTTGTGAAGCAGAGCTGCACAAGTAGAATCGAGGGTGAGGTGTAATTTAATTCTGTTTCACAAAAATCACTAGGCTTCGTTTCACCACACCTGCGTCGCTATTTGCGTTTAGATATATATTTAAATGAGGTGATGTGACGCAGCTTTTGGTTATGGTGAATCAAAGAGCTAGAACAGACTGCACAAATAAAAGCGAGGGTGAAGTCTGATTCAATTATGTGTTTCAAGAAAACCACTAGGCATAATGTCACCAAGCCTCGGTATTCAAACTGGGACTCAGGATATATATATTTTGGCGTTGTTGCCAATCTTCTATAGCTTGATGGACGTCAAATTCGCGGTGGAATGAACAAAATTTATATGAAAGAATAAAACACTGTCAAATGTTGTCAATTCCACTTCTTTATCACTACAGTGTTTTATTCTTTTATTATGGAGTTCCACAACATCAACCAAAATTCTACAAATAAGTTGAAAATTTATACGCTTCATAATATACACTCGGGAGAGGGCGAATCTGACTAGCGCTACGTGGTGGTAGAATTCAGAAGCTTCGATGTATATTAAAATTCATTTTGACAACATTCAGACGTCCAACATTTTTTTTACAAACTAGTGTAGAGCTGATGATGACTGACGAATTGTCACGTGATTTCTGTTGTGAGTGAAGTTGGCATGCCTGAGAAGGCATGGGGCAAACCTAACCCATTTGAACCTCTTCTAACGATTTTATTAAGGAATGTAATCGGGCATCCATATTCGGATTTTCATTAAGCAAGCTATATATATATATATATATATAGCGGGGTCGTATTTTTATAGCTATGGGCATATATTTATTCACCTTCTGCGACAAATGCCATTTTAAGAAAGACCTATCATTATAACAGCCTAGTCACACTGCTATTTTCATCAACAATAAAAATAATAAATAAAGATAAAATTTGAATAAATTATCTAAGAGTGTTCGAAATCAGACTCATAAAATGAAGTACAAACCTACAAATTTATTTTATAATAACTTTTTATTCATTCATTCTTCGTTTTGTCTTAGTTCTTGCCAAATTTTGCCTATAGGAGAGAGCCAATATATTTTGTGGCCAAACATTTTAAAATTAAGTGTTACATGTAAATTTCTTGGGCTGGACCAAAAATGAGTAATTCCTTCAGATGATTGATTGATTTTAAATTCATATTATTCCAAAACCCTAAAAAACGACATCGATCCCAGCTGAGCGATAAAATACCTGATGGCAGCCTAATTCAGGGAATTAGCAGCATTCAACATCACTTCCTCGACTACATTCTACAAAGTGGTGAATATAAAAAATATATATTATACCGCTATAATGATTTGTAAAAGGTGAAATGCACATTTCAAATGGGGCTCACATTATAAAATAATTACTATGGAATTCCATTAGCGCGCGTATAAAATAGAGTCGTCGAATATAATCCATTTCTGAACGACTCCTATCTTTAAATTCAACTGGTACAGGCACAAATCGTCGTCCCTCGTGGTCTAAACACCCTTAGTGGGGTGAAATCACGCAAGAAACATTATTAAAATTTTAAAATCATTACAGTATCTCAAAAAATTAAAAATATTTTAAAAATCAAAGACTTAATTTTTAGATGTATTTTAGTAGATTTATCCGGTTTTATTCTTGTTCCATGCTCAGAACTCATATTTATTCAAGTGCTAATAAATTTTCAATCATTATCATTTTCTGCTCATTTATGTTGCACCCTGTTTGACAATTGCTCTGTTCAGGATTATCACATATCACTCACTTGTCAGTAGTTAATTTCAGGATTTTCTTGTTCAGACTTGAGCAAGGGTAGGAGCAATATTCTATCCCTAGCGGATTTGGAATTTTGTCTGGTTAGGTTAGGTTACGTTATTCTAGGAAAAGTGGTAACTTCATCAGTGAAATTGAAATATTAATCATATCTTTTCAATCTAATATCAAAACTGACATTGTATTTCAATTAAATATATGATTTTCTCACTTTTACTGGAGGAATGCATTTCACTTCTGAAAAGAAGCTCCGTGAGAAGTGAAATGAATTCCTCTAGTATCTCCACTAAAAGTGAGTGAAAATCATATATTTGATTGAAATACAGTGTCAGTTTTGTTATTAGATTGTTCATCAAGTATTTCGTCATGGAAAACATCACAGATTATATATTTTCATTTAGTATATAAGATCTAGGTACAGCCGGAGATCTACCATAGATTTGGGATTGGGATATGTCCTTTCTAGGCCTACAAGGAATTGTAAGGACTTTTTGAGGGACCACTTTTCTTGTGAGTTGGCTTCAATCTTCTTAATCGCTCACCTCATCAAAACCTGAAGCTCTACCATATCCAGGGCAATTTCAACAAGGAAATAATTATTTTCAGGTTTCTTATAGATTAAAGAGGACAAAGCAAAAATCAACACTACAATATATATATATACTGAGAATTGAATTAAACATCAGGGTGAGGTCTGATTCAATATGTGTTTCACAAAGAAAAACTTGTTATCATAAAGGTTTCATATATTTTGGAAAAACACATGCAAATATTTTCACTGATAATAATTATAATGAATGGTAATAGTAGATCACTAACATCCCAATATGAAATGTGTGCAATAGATATAAGTACTCTTATGACAGTCATACACAATGACATCACGTAATAAAAAATAATTGATAAAAAGCTCAAGTATGTATCCATAATTATAATGATATTGAATGATTATCGTTACTTTCATAATTACATAATCTTTTTTTAGAAAAGTCGGATTGTATAAAATGCATTTTCATCTCTTTATAACGTGTTTAAACATTATAATAATCTAATCATTTATATGCATATTCGTTAACATTGCTGTGAAAAAAATTTCAACTCTTTTACATCTTAGCAAATGAAGATAATATACATATATTATATATTTCATCTTTCTTACGTTTTGACAGAAAAAATAAATTTATCTCTTGATAAGATTCTTACAACAAATACAGTTCTGAATCACAATAATTTTGTAATTCATTCATTTATTTATTAAAATGAACACAAATAGTCAGCAAAACATAACCTCTTACAACCAGACAGGCGATATTTACAATATATTATAATAATTTATATTTATATATAATAACGATAATCGCACATTATGGTTCACATGAACAAATTTCGCACAAAAACTTTACTATTTTTATTCTTAGCTTGAAAAATATTGTATTAGGAAGATAGTCTTCTCTAATTGTTATTGGACCTTGAAATGCTAAAGTATAACATTGTTTTATAATATTCTACGTAATTTGATAACACATATTATTTTAATTGAAGAATCGCTTGTCATTAATAATTTTTAAAAATATATAAATATGAATAAAAATTAAAAACAGAAAAATTTTGTATTGTAATATGAAAACTGAAGTGATAGGATGGAGTTTTCCGTTATTCAAGTGCTTAGTATAGTAAAAATCACATGTGATAAACTTTTTACTACTTTATTCCTGTAAATGAAAAGTTTTCGTTTCTGTTATAGTTGTGAAAATCTCAAGTAATACATTTTCTCACTATTTCACTGTAAATAAAAATGTTTTACTAGATAGTAGTAAAAATCTCGAGTAATAAAATTTTTACCACTTTATTCCTGTAAATGAAAAGTTTTAGACTTGAATTACAATTTAATAAATCAATTTATAAATAAATAATGTTTAAAAGCTTTTTCACAGCTTTAAATATTTCAAAATCAATATTCAAGTACATACACAATTTATTGTTGAAATCAAATAATTATTTTCTTTTCCTATTTAATGGTACAATAAGTAAAGATTATTTGCTAGGCCTGGCGCAAAAATATCGCAGTTTCCACCATGTGACGTTTGCGTTCATTTTTGCAAAGCATAGTGATAGATAGAGGTTCACTCATAGAAGCGAGGATAAGTTGTCATTCATTACTGTTGATTTATTTTAATCACCATAGGCTATGTGATTCTAATTTCGAATTAATGCTTCTAATTTCGAATTATTGTAATTTTTCTTGTTTTTCATAAAAAAATGAGCAATGGGGCGGTGTACTTTATTTGTACCAGGCCTGAGAGAGGGCCGACTAAGCCCTAATTTTGCCCACCTTCATTGAGAAGGGCGAGTTTAATTTATATGTTAAAGTTAGCTTAGGCTTTGAAAATTGGGATCGAAAATTCTGTATTTGGAACTTGTTTTTGGATTGATTCCAAATAAGCGTTACAGTATTAGCAAAATAAAAAAATTAAATTTTGATAAAAGTATTAATAAGTTAGCAAAAATATTCAACTTATTTCTTCTTTATTAACTGTATTAATGTTTAACTTTCCAATTAAAGGTTTATTATTTATGATCTATCTGAAGAAGTAATGGACATTTTTAACATACATTTCAACAATTGATAACATTTAACAGCAAGGATTTGAACAAATAATGAACAAGATGATGATAATAATAATGATAAAATTAAGAGCACCATGTAAATCGATATGTGGCATACAGTTAAATTTAACCGTGATTTCAATTATAATAATTATACAATTTTAATAATAATATTAACAACAATAACGTACAAACAATGAAACTGTTAAATATTCTCTGGTTAAACACCAAAAAACACAGTTTATTTTATATTTAACAATATTAAAAGATAAGGATTTAGAGATGTGCCAACGTGACAGTAACAGTTAAGATACTTTTTGTAGCACTTACTTGCTGAATAGTAAGTTTTGCAGTTTTTAGAGTAACAGTTTTTTGTAACTGATATTCACGAGTAACTGTATCACCTGTTACTGTTACTAAGCAGTAGCAGTTCAGCCAAGGCTTCACTACATAACGACACACTATTCATATAGTGAGACCTTGACTCTGCATTTTGTAGCAGTTACTTGCAGAAGAATAGTAAGTTTTGAATATTTTTCTAGTAACAGTTACTTTGAACTGATATTCACGAGTAACTGTACCACCTGTTACTGTTACTAGGCAGTAGCAGTTCAGCCAAGGCTTCACTACATAACTACACACTATTTATGTAGTAAGACCTAGACTCTGCCCATCTCTAACATTTTTTGTAGCTTATACAAAATAACGAATAATAACCATTTATAACTATTATTTCGCTTTTTATCTTAGATTTTCAAGTAATAATAGAACCGAACAACAGAGCAAAAAAACACTATTTTTACTACACCTAGAATCATGTAAGAAATATAAATGACATATTTATAAGTATTTATATATTATGTATATATGTATAATATTTATATATTTATACGCATTATGTACATAGATAGATGAAGACACCACAATGATTATTATGATTAAACTTCTCAATATTATTATTTATAATTTATAATATTTAAGACACACATGCGACAATTTCCCACAGATCATACTGACTAGTATATTTAATATAAAGGAAACATTTCTCTCTTACACTCACACACACAAACACTCTCTCTCTCTCTCTCTCACACACACACACACACACACACACATAAATACATACTCTCAAACATTTAAATTCTTATATGGTTAATTTCATGCCATATCTATACCATAGTATTTAATTATTGTACAGAGAATTAGGCTAGAGAATTTTATTTTTAAGATTTAGACGAAGTTCTGATTTATCAATGTAGCAATAGTTTATTATTTTTAAGAGTCTATCTTGAGAAAATAGGACATTTATTTTGACACCTGGAATAGTAGCTGAAAAATACTAGATTTCGAATTGGAAAATAAAAAAAATTGGAAAATCTGTTTGAAAAATTGTAACTTGTAAGATTTTGGGGTCACATTGAGATGGACATGATTTTGTAACACGATGTATAATCAATAAGCTGTTAATATTATTGTTTTTTAAATTTGTATGATTAAGAATGCAGAAATTGATTTAAAAATCGACATTATTTAGATTTAAATTGGAAATTAAAATTTTCAAATTGTAAATTTGAACTGAAATTGATTGCCTGGGGTTGCTTATTGATTGTTACTGTTGACTTCTGGGAAATAAAGATAGATTTACTTCATTTAAAAACTTGAAATAGTCTGCTAAAATTACTTGAAATCTATTGGAAAAAGAAATAGAAGAAAATTTAAATATTCTTATATGTTTAAAGAATAATTTAATGTGAACAAGCAAGAGGATTTCGAAAAAATAATTAAAAATTAGAATTGAATTGATAATTTTTTTCTTCTCCTGCTTTCTTCTTCTACTCCTTCTTCTTCTTCTCCTGCTTTCTTCATCTTCTTCTTCTCTTGCTGTCTTCTTATACTTCTTTTCTTCTTCTGCCTAGAAAGCTGCTTCAACTCCACAGTATTCTAAAAAATACTGAGTTAAGCAAGCATATTTGGCAGTTGAAACTCATAGGCTATTGAAATGTTTTAATTATTATCATGAAGAACACAACGAAGAAGAAGTAGAAGAAGAAAGCAGGAGAGATCATTACTCCCCAAATTATACATTTTAACTGTATTGAATGTCCTCCAACACTATAAAATTGTATGATACAGTATCATTTAGTTTTTGATACAACAGCCATTGTGTAACAAGCTTTTGCCAGGAATTACGATACAGTATCATATAAGGTAGAGTCACAGTGTATGAAGTTTGCACTCATTTAGAACAAAATATGTGCTCAAAAATATTGATAAATATGATATAATAATTTATATTTAGCTTCTTTCACTCAACATCAATCACAAAATCAATTAGGAGCCTAAAGACTTCTATTTCATCATACATTGCAAGACACAAAACTTATAAAACCACTTCAAGTCGCAGATAAAAATTGATGCTATCATTAAAAAACCAATCGTGCGCTTTCTAATTTATTTATAAATTATCTGTACGTATTTAATCAGTTGTTACAAAAACACAAGTTAAATTAACTATTGTTTCTATGTACAAATTTATAATATATTCTTATTTATCATATACAAATACGGATAACACAAAATTAAGAACTTAAGGCTCTGCATTAGGGGTTTGAAGATTAATTTCTATCACCGAAGTTTCTTGTGTTGGTGATTATTAAACTATCAAAATATCAACTATGGTTATGAAATAAAATTGATCTGTTAATAGAACTAAGAACATTAGTTTTTTTGTGAAATATGGTTGATATTTCATATTTAATGGGGAGGAGATTGGGGAGACCCCTCCCACCAGTTATTGATATACCCACACACAAGTCTCCAGACTCATTTGGCATCATCCGCAATGATAAAATACTCCCTTGCAGGCGCGAACACAAAAGGAGGATTTGGGGATGTATACCCTATGAAATAATTAACTGATACTAAAAAAAAGAAAAACATAATTCATGTCTTTTATGAAGATGAGTACCATATTTTTAGGTGACATAACCCCCAGAAAATATTTTCTCACTTTGTATATCCCAAATTTTTTTTCAATTGAACGCCTAAATTTACAGTTGTAGACATTTATTTAAATATTTGTTAGCAGAAGAACATATAAAGCCCCAATTTCGAAAAATTCGTACTAACATTTCAATTTTTCAAAAATAAATTTAAAAACCTTTTCATTAAGTGTAAAAACGAATTTGAAGTCGAACAAAACAAAAATATTGAGTCTTGGCGGAGTTACTCATGCCCATATTAATAAACGTACTTTGAGGTTACCTTGAAACTTAAGGAAGATCTACTTTAGGAAAACTTATAAACGCTCTACTTGAAAAGTTTTTCAAGTCTCTTTTAAGTTAGGGTAGCCTCATGGTAAGTTCTTAAATCGGGACCTCGGACTCAACATTTTAAGTTTCTGGTGATGACTTGTAATTTGTAAAAAAATTATTGAGGTAACGATAAAAAAAATTCTTATTACTTGCAGGTAATGCGTAATTTGTATTAGATACAGTTTTGTTAACAGAATAATTTTAAATTTTTGTAGATTGAAGGTTGTGTAGGTCTACGTCCAAACTGAGAGACTTATCATGGCATAGCACTTCCCTAGAGCAATCTAGACATTTGCTAAATGAGTGGTGACTCATGTAACTCTAGTCTAGACTATCATGCGGCTCTACTCATGTAGCTATAGTCTGGATTCTCAGACTCATACTAGAATAGAGCTAGACTAATCTAGCAAGTCGTGTAGAAAGAGTGTAGGCTGCTCTACGAGAGTATACTCCAAAAAATCTCTAAGTGTGAACGGGCCTAGTAGAGATAGAAATAGAGTTCACATTGAATGTATTGAACAATATTTTACACAGAAGAAAATTCAGTCAGTCTTAAATGGGGAACACTTGATATTGAAAAAAATCTTCTATCTCATATTATAACATTAGAAATTTGAAAAAATTAATTCTACCTCACATTGACTCAATTATACAATTATTATTAATTTCAGTTACAATAAATTGGAGAAAATTAATATAAAAAGAATAATTTTGTAGGCAAATATTACAGCTATACACCCATAGATTTTTAATATTTAGTTTCCAAAAACATTAGAAACACTGTCTCATATAAATGGAATGCTTTTAAATTGAGTAACGACAAATACATATCGAATTGCAATTTCGAGAATATCGATACTGGATATCAATTCATCGATAACTTCAAGAATCTTATCCACAGAATAACAACATATAACATTTTTGCAATGTCTACACATGGAACGAATAAATTTATTAATTATTTACTCTACTAATTTATTACGGAAGATATTTTATTACGTTTTATTACAAGATGATGGCAGCCATCTTGAATAAGCAGATATGCATGAATGTGAGTCTTCTAGTTGAGAACTAAAACTCTATCCACCTGAATTGTTGCACTACAGCACTCTAGTAGATCTCTAGCCTTATGTAGACTTGTCTATTCTAGTCTAGAAAGTCTAGATCACTTTACTAGAGTGGAAGCGCTCTATAAACTTGTGCAGACTAGAGTAGAAAGAGTCTAGATCACTTTACTGGAGCGATATAACTCTATAGACTCGTGTAGACTAGTCTGTACATGTGTAGAAGAAGTCCAGATCACTTTACTAGAGTGACAGCACAATGTAGACTCAAGTAGACTGGTCTATATTTGTGTAAAAATATTCTAGATGTCTAGATCACTTTACTAGAGTAAGAGAAATCTAGAGGCTCGATTCTTACTTGAGTAGACCACTTTACTAGACTGAGATCTCTTTATAGATTAAGAGAGTGCTGTACTGCAACAAATGTCTTCATGTGGATAGGTCTTAATGCACACATAATAAACATCTATCAATTAATATTAAATACAATATTTATTAACAAAAAGTCACAAAGGAAGGAGATGTTACATTCCAAACAGAAAGGAGCCCAAAAAGAGTTACCGGTATTTGAAAATAATTATTGAAAATAGTAAAATTTTTCTGATTTCCAAATTAATTTGAAATAAAACTTTCAAGAATATTATAGCCAGAATAAGGACACAGTGGAAGGACAAGAACTATCCAAAGATTGACCTGTGGTAGTTAAAAATATAATAAAAACTATTTTGAACAATAAATAAACTTGCAGAGATTGTCAAGATTGATATAAACAATAGTTAACACCACCAAATCAGGCGGCTCAGAAAAATTACGGTGTTACCAGGTATTGGATCATACCATTAGCTGATAGCCAGCACCTACCTCATTGCACAAACTGGCAGCACAGCTTTTATCATGTTGCCTAGTTTACATGCCTAGCAGTCATATGGTTTGCCACCGCAGTCAGTTGTTTTTTTTTGCTTCACTGTAATTTTTTTAAATTGATTTCGCGGCATGGTTAGAGAAAATCATGCAAGTGTAGAGAAAATCTTGAAATTCAGTGATGAAAATCTCCAAATTTTTCCTAAATGATCGGCGCTCATGTGAATGTGAAGCCAGTACACTTCAAAATACCTAAGACATTTTTTAGTTCAATTATAAATGGAAGTAGAGTAGTAAAATCATGCGAGCTCATGAACAAAATAAAATATCGATGGAGTGATAACAATTAATAAAACATTAAACCTAAAAAATCACTTCTACTGATATGCATTCTACTTCATCCAATACACGATATGAATGAATCATGATTGATAATTACGTGTTACTCGACTTTAACGTTACTTTTAAAACAGAAACACAACCCTAATTATTCGAAATAAAGTTTTATCCTCGAAATAAAACACCAAAATTATCTTGAAACTAAAAATGAAATAGACACTAAACTTGTAGAGGTGCATCCAAATGAGGAGAGCTAGAGTGAAACTGATTGCATAGACCAGTATCAGGCGAGTAAATACACCACTAGATTAGATTGACAGCCTTCATTTTTCCTGGGAGGGCGAAGTTAAGGCAAAGTCAGCCCTCTCTTTAACTTCTCTTCCTCTCTTCAGGCTTTGGCCAGAGCCGAAACCGATCATTTGATTTTTAGAGTGTGATACTTTCATTCAAGGTTGAGGTTTTAATTAAGGTTGCAAATCGGGTTTTATGTTAAATGAGCTGGAAAATCTAATAACGACCTTTAAGAGCCTGTGGCCTTCAAAATAATTTGAAAAATTGGCCAAAAAACCTTCATTTTCTAGTTTAAAATGATATCATTTAGGTTGCAACTTTACCAGTTTCATGTTAAATGAGTTGCAAAATCTAAAAAAAAACTATATAAGTCTGTAGCTATGTGGTTTATGAGATAATTTGCAAAAATTGATCAAAAACCTTCATTTTTTCATAACTGATTCATAAACCATTCAACTTTTCAAGCAAAACTTGTAGAGAATTTAATTTAATTTATTTTGAATATTGTTGAAAAATACAATTATTTTCTCGGTTGTTTTTCCTGGACCTATTGCCTCACAATCTATCAAATAGTTTTATTAGTACTACTAGTCTTTGTAGTTAATGCAAAATTCCAAGTAGCTTTTTCTCTTAAATTGTAATTGTTATTTGTGAAATATTAATTTCTTGAAGACTCCTTGCATGGAGTATAAGACAAGTCAGTTGCAATACCAATACACTAGTGTAGCTACAAATACACTAGTGTAGCTACAAATACACTAGTAAAATAACCATAAAAAATACTTGAGGATTAACATTATTTTTGAAAGAATTCTGCAATATTTGTCACTCTATGGAAGCTCTATGGATTTGCTCTAAACTCCCAACGATTTTAATGATTGTTTTTATTTCTGGTGTCAGCGCTTGCACTCTAGCTCTAGCTATTTGAAAAAGCCTCTAGGTAGACTAAAAGTTATAAAACGCATCTTTCAACACATATACTACATCGCAGCGTCGTACTATATAACAATTATACTTATATTTATTTACCTAAATTTTTCTCATTTTAGCGACAGCTCGTTCTACAAAAATAACCTAATTTCTCTCATAGAGAATGATGACCAATGATCAATGAATTGGTTTGACTTTCTTTCTCTTTTTCACACTACAAGAGTGAGTGAGATAGTTCACATTTATGCGTATTTTAGTTTTCGAAATATTGTCATATAATTTACAATAATAATTAGTATTAAGATAGCAACGATTAAACTGGTTAACACATGTAAGGTGAGTTTTGTGTAACTAGTTTTTACAAAATGTTATTTTGTGAAACTAGTTTTATACATTTGGTTATGTGAAACTTATTTTAACCAAATTTGGATTTGTGGATCTAGTTTTTACAAAATTTGGTTTTGTGAAACTAGTTTCTACAGAATCTGGTTTCATGAAACAAGTTTTTACAACATTATGTTTTGTGGAACTAGTTTTTACAAAATTTTGTTTTTTGAAACTAGTTTCAAGCAATGTTGCTTCATGAAACTAGTTTGACAAAATTCTTTTTCATGGAACCAGTTTTACAAAAAATGGTTTCTTTTTTGTGAAACTAGTTTCACAATAACTTTTATTTTTGTAAAACTAGTTTCACAATAACATGGTTATTCAACAAACCAGTTTCTTATGGAACTAGGCTTCTAGCAGCCTGTGCTTAGGACACCACTGTCGGGATTTCATCTCATGAAACAGGTGGTATGGGATTTTCTTGTCTGATGTCCGATTTTAGTTTCACAAACTCTTTGGCGACCTCATCGTTTGATCTCTGGGACAGGATGCGTAATATTGTCCAGCCTGTCTCATCCATTTGAATTCTCTTGCCCAGAGATAGCCATGTGGCACACGAACCCTGAAAATTAAACAAAAAAATTCTTAAAAACAGATAAAGAATGTAGGAAGAGACTGGAATACTATTAAAATACAGTGCAATCTCGCTAATCCGGCACTATATTGGGATTGGCGTTGTCGGATTACCGAAATTGCCGGATAAGTGGATGTATGGGTAAAAAACTTTCAAAACACATACAAATGTAAGTTGAAAGTTAATAAAAACACATTAAGATAAATATAGCAGAACAGTACAGTACTGTACTCTACAATACAACAGTACTGTACAATTATGAAATTATAAAATTAACAATAAAATGGGTACAGTAAGATTACCAATTGAAAATGATAGTAAAACCGCCTGCAGAGACATGAAAACAAAGGGCATTGACCCGATCGCTCGCGCCCGCACAGGGCCAGATTACTGGACATGCCATACTGGCGCACGGCCGGATTATAGAGACTGTACTGTACTATCTGCTGTTATTGACAATAAAAATATTTAGTCACCGATGGAAATCGAACCACAGATCTCGCATAGGGAGACCAAATTGTTGGTCTGGCATATTTAAATATCTATTTGTCTGCAGGGAATCTTTTTTAACCAATAATTTTGTGAAATTTGGGGTGTCAAAACTAGAGTTTTTTGGTTTTGGGAGGCTATTTGGGAGTTATTTTACTGACCGAGATTAATCTCTTTACAGCCAATGTAGCTTGAACCATTTAATATCCTATTATATTGAGGCTATGCTGATGGGAACTTTGAACCAGCATATTTCACAATATAATTGACGAAAGAAACGTTTTATCTCAGCAATAGATATCTCAGTCATAAAGCCCTAATATGGTTCAAATCTTATCTCATAGGTAGAAAACAACGTGTCACTGATGGACATAACGGATCCCAATGGAAAAATGTAATACATGGTGTCCCACAAGGTTTTATCCTTGGTACCCTTCTTTTTACCCTGTATGCTAATGACCTTTCCTCCGTTATCAAGTTTTCCAGTTTCCATACTTATGCAGACGACCTACAAATTCACTTCAGCTGTTCGAAATCAAAAATCAATGCAACTGTTGACAAGATGAATGAAGATATTGATCATATTATTAAATGGACTAGGAAAAATGGTCTTAAACTCAATCCTGTAAAAACGCAGTCTATAACCATTGGTTATTCACGCTTGATAAATAGTATTGACTTGAACCTAACTCACAAAATCACTGTTGATGGCAATGTAATACCATACTGTAGTTCAATTGAAAACTTGGGTATAACCATGAACTCAACTCTTGACTGGCCAGAGCAAGTTATTAGAACATGTAAGAAGGTTTTTTCAGCAATGCATCCCTTAAAGAAAATGCAAGATATTCTACCTAGAAGTGTCTGATTGTTACTGGTTAAATCACTCATCTTTCCACATTTCCTGCACTGTAATTCTGTAATAAATGACATGACAGTCATTCTGAATAATAGACTGCAGCGCAGTCAGAACTACTGTCTTCGGTATGTCGACTCTCTTCAATGGCATGAACGAATTACTCAAACCCACATTGCAAGCTCAACTCTCAAACTTCCAGATCAGAGACTATTCAGAATAAACAAACTTGTCAAAGAAATCCTCAAATATGGCAAACCTAATTACTTTAAAAACGATTTCAAATTTGTTTCTGAAGGCAGACAGAATAATGTCTCTCACACTAGAACCGGGGATAATACGCTTAGGATACCGAACCACCGTACTACAATCTATACTAAATCATTTGTTGTAAGTGCTTGTCAGGCTTGGAACGCACTTCCTAATTCCATTAGGTGCATTGAGAGTCGAGCGGGCTTCACCTCGTCATTGAAGAGGTATCTTTTGGAGAGAATGACTGCATTTTTTCAACCATAGAGCACAAGCATGACAACCTTCATCTTTTATTTTGTAAATAATATCCCATCAGTATTGTTCAGAATTGTTTTGTTTTGACAGATTGGTTTCTACTTTCTTGCAGATTTGACGCCTAGTGGGACCGGACTCCCACTTCAGTCAGTATCGTGTCAGAACTCGTAGAGGAAAGACGTATAGTGATTAGTGTAGTGTAGAAGTAGTGAGTCAGCAGTTTGTTCACAGTAGTTAAGTAGAACAAATTTTGCAACGCGTAAACCGGTGTCACCGCGGTATTTATGCAAGCGAAGCTACTTGCTTTCGGTCGGCCGTTCTATAGCTAGCGTGTGCGATTCCGCGTGCGCGAGTGAATACGAGGGCTATCCAAAAAGAACAGTATGTTCCAAATTACTTTGTAATGTCGGAACAACACCTTCTGAAACCGTCGAAATTCCTGGTTCCGGAATTTGAGGAAGAGGAAGAATCAACTGAGACCATGGACACCAACCCTCCATTGGATACAGGAATTCAGTGTTCGCCAGACAGATACATCAAGGCGAATAAACTCAACTCACAAGCAGAGCATAAACTGTTCATCGCCTGGAAGGAGTCAGATGAGAAAAGTAAAAAGCTGGAAGAGAATAATGCTAAGCTTCTGAAGAAAATAGAAGATCTAGAAGCCAGATTTCAAGTATTAGAAAAAAATACCAACAGTCCAGTTCCTGAAACCTACTCTACTAATGAAGAGGAGTTAGCGAAGGAAACAGAATGGATCCGAGTACGAAACAAACGCTCTACTAAGAAGAGAAAACTTATTAACTCTCCATCTCCTGAACTTAAAAAACAATCTGGAGTCGGAATTCAAGCTAGGGGAAATCTAAAAGAAATCAACAATGAGAAGAAAACTAAGGAAATGCCTCCACCTCCAATTATCATAGATGGGATTAAAAATCTAGATTCTCTCCTAAAACAATTGAAGAAAGTGTCGACTGATGAAAAATTCAAAATAAAACTTCTAAGTCGAGAAACGTTCAAGTTAAACACTATAGATCCAGAAACCTATAGAGACGTTACTAGAGAATTAGTCAGTGGTGGTTATTCATATGGCATTCATATGAAAATAAACAGTCAAGGCCTATAAGAGTGATGATTAAGAAGCTGCATCATTCTTGTAGCCCAGTAATCATCTTAGATGATTTAAAAACGCGAGGCTACAAGGTCATTGAGGTGGTCAATAAGCTGAAGTGGAAAACTAAAGAGCCATTGGACATGTTCATGGTGTCTTTCAGCTCTGAAGAAGATATCAAAAAAGTATATGAGATGAAAAGTATACTTGGGTGCAAAGTAGAAGTTGAAGCATTAAAGAAGGCCAACTTAATACCCCAATGTAAGCGCTGCCAGGCATACAATCACACACAGAAGTACTGCAACAAGGAGCCGAGATGTGTGAAGTGTGCAGGTAAACATCCGACAAAGGATTGTGCAAAGCCTAGTGATGCTTTGCCAAAATGTATTCATTGTGGAGAAGCACATCCAGCAAGCTATCGTGGGTGTACAGTCGCAATTGAATTGCAAAAAATAAGAAATGGAGCACAAAAGAATAAAACCAACTCAAATAAAACTGTATTGAGCCGAAATACGTCATCAAACAACACAACATATTCTCAAAAACCAGTTATTAATGAGAAACCAGTTAAAAGATTATCTTTTGCACAGGTTGTCTCTAATAAGAATAGCACAAGTTCAGGGCAGCAGGAAAAGGAAGAAGAAGGCATCAATGAAATTCTCCAGCTAATATTAAGAAAACTGGAAAATCAAGAAAAAATCATTTCATCTCTTCAGACACGATTTTTGAAACTAGAAAATAGCAGACAGTTGAAACTTAAATAATGAACAGTTTGAATATAATAGAATGGAATGCAAATGGGCTGCTACAGCGACAACAGGAGTTGGAAGCAGTTCTAAACATAGAAAATATAGATATCTGCCTTATCTCTGAAACACACTTCACAAAACATTCTTATTTAAGATTTAAAGGGTATAAGACTTACCACGCTATGCACCCTAGTAATGTTGCACGAGGTGGAAGTGCAATTATTATAAAAGATAATATACAACATCATGAAGAAGTCAAATATGAAACTGAAAGGATACAACTAACAAGTGTAGCTGTACAAGCGATAAATTATCAGTTCATAGTTGCAGCTATCTACTGTCCACCTAGGTATTCCATAAGAAAAGAAGAATTTATGAATTTATTTAATATGTTAGGAACAAGATTTATTGTTGGAGGAGACTTTAATGCTAAGCATGTGCACTGGGGTTCACGTTTGACAAATCCCAAGGGTACAGAGCTCTATAAAGCATTAAATGAAAGTAGATGCGAGGTTCTTTCAACTGGCAAGCCAACTTACTGGCCTACTAACACAACTAAGATTCCAGATCTCATAGATTTTTTCCTTATAAAAAATATAGCAGTGAACTACCTTCAGATTGAAGAGAGTTTTGATCTCAACTCGGACCACTCACCAATACTTTTGAAGTTGAGTGATACTGTATTACAAAAGCAAAGTATGTACCTCACACTTGTCAATAGTCATACAGACTGGGAAGGCTTCAAGCAGATGCTGGAGGAAAAAATAGAGTTGAATGTCCCACTAGGAAGCGAAGAGCAGGTCGATGAGGAGTTGGAGAAATTCGTTATTGATGTGCAGCAGGCAGCTTGGTGGAATACTCCTCAGATAAGAAGAAGAACAGTAGGAAACAATTACCCCACAGAAATAAGAGAGCTGATAGTAGAGAAAAGAAGAGCTAGGAGAAAATGGCAACAATCACGGTCTCCTCAAGATAAAACGCTTTTGAATAATCTCACACAGCAACTCAGAAGAGAGATTCAGATTATCAAGAGTGAATCAATCAGTACTTATTTAAGGAACTTGACAGGAGAAGGCAGCACTGACTACTCCCTCTGGAAGGCAACCAAGAAAATGAAGAAACCTATTCAACAAGCAGCTCCACTCCGAAAACAGAATGGTCAATGGGCTCGAAATAATGGAGAAAAGGCACAAACATTTTCAGACCATCTTGTCAATGTATTTCAGCCTCACGATGAAGATGAAGAGGAAAACGAAGAAGTAGAAGAAATTATTATACAGTATAGTCAAGAACTCAGGCATGTCACAATGGAAGAAATTAAAAAGGAAATAAAAAATATCAACAATAAAAAAACTCCAGGATTTGATCTCATAACAGGATTAGTCTTGAAACATTTGCCAAGAAATGCATTAAACAAGCTGACGCACATTATGAATGCTTGTTTCAGATTGAAGTATGTACCAGGAATGTGGAAAGTAGCCGAAGTAATAATGATACTCAAGCCTGGGAAACAGCCACATGAAGTATCATCCTATTATTAAATCTCATTATTGCCTGTGTTGTCTAAGCTGTTCGAAAGGATATTACTGAATAGACTGAAGCCAATAATAGAAAGAAATCACCTAATTCCAAATCATCAATTCGGTTTTAGAGAAAAACATTCTACTATCGACCAGGTACATAGAATAGTCAACATAATAGAGAAGTGTCTAGAAGAGAAAAAAGTTTGCTCTGCTGCTTTTTTGGATATAGGGCAAGCTTTTGATAGAGTATGGCATAAAGGGCTTCTTCAGAAATTGAAAAGACAACTTCCTCACCAGTTTACAGATATATTGCAATCCTATTTGACAGGAAGATACTTTAGAGTCAAACAGGAAGATGCGTATTCTGATCTGAAGGAGATTAAAGCAGGAGTTCCTCAAGGTAGTGTATTAGGGCCAGTACTCTACCTTTTATTCACTAGTGATATTCCATGCCTTGAAGATAACACCACAGCAACATTTGCAGATGATACGGCAATATTGGCAGTAGACAGCAATGCTCATGAAGCAACCGCTAAATTACAGAGATCTATCACAAAAATTCAAGATTGGACCAAAAAATGGCGGATGAAGCTCAATGAGGCTAAATCAGTACACGTAAATTTTACTAACAGGAGAATTGATTACCTGCCAATAAATATAAATAACAAAGTCATACCATATGCTAATAATGCAAAATATCTAGGTATGACTTTAGATGCTAAGCTTCGCTGGAAGGAGCATGTTAAAAAGAAGAGAGAAGAACTTGGTTTGAAGTATAAGACTTACTACTGGCTAATTGGAAGGAACTCTACACTTTCAATACCCAACAAAGTTCTGCTTTACAAGCAAATATTCAAACCTGTATGGACGTATGGTATACAACTATGGGGGTGTACCAAACAAACCAACATCAACATCATACAGCGGTTCCAGAACAAGGTGCTGAGAAACATCGTCAATGCACCTTGGTATGTCAGGAATAACGACCTCCACAGAGACCTGGGAGTCGACCTGGTAACCAGAGAGATCCAGAGGTTTGCAGAGAACCACGAAACACGGCTCCACCAGCACAACAACGTCGAAGCAATCCAGCTGCTAGACAACGGAGGATTGGTGCGGAGGCTCAAAAGGAGGAAACCATTTGAACTAGTGTAGTGCTTTTTTCAAGTGTTTCAGTTCAAAAGCAGAGCAATGTTGAGTGAAATCTAGCTTGTAGTGCAGTTATCATGTGTACATAAATTATTCTTAAACGCAGTTAGAAATTCTAATGAGAATTTCACTGTATTAAATTAGATCTAGTAAGTTAGGATAGAACAAATTTGCTCATTAGTCTTGAGACTAGATAGCAATAGTATTCGTCAAAAAAAAAAGAAAAAAAAGTATTGTTCAGAAAATATAAACAAAAACTCAATTTCAATTATGTTCAATCACTTCTATTTTTTTTCAATTTGTGTATAAATTTTATTCTATTATATAGTCTCGCAGATCGAAGTTATCAAGGTTAAGTTTGAATGGACGAATTTTTGTCCAGACTTCGCCCTTATTACATAAATGCTTCACATAAAATTACATTGTTAATATCCAAACTTTTTCTCATATACAGTATAATACTGTGTTGTTAATAATGTGCTTTTCAATAATTCACAATTATATTTTGTAAATTTACATAAAGTAATTTTATCTTATCTTATGTTATATTATCAATAGATAACATTTTCAAAGTCCTAATAGCAACCAATACAATAAACTTCCTAAAAAATGAACAAAACCCTGCGCACAGCCTTAAACACTAGACTACAGCAGTGACTTTTACTGTATAGCTGACCCTTCTATATAGATTTCCATCAGCTATTCAATGCTGTTGTCAATATCCGCCATTGCAACAGTCTTTAGAATAATTGATGGATTTGAAATTAATAAATTATGCTCCATATGCTCCAGTTTGATCAATTGCCACTTGCTTCAAAACCAACTTGTGAAAAAAAGAGAATGGTATATATGCCTTACAACTAGAACAAAAAAAAATATTTTTAAAATAGAATATTCCTATTTTTGAGAATATCAATGAGATTTTCTTTGTAGTAGCAAAGGTGATATTGTGGAAGATATCCAATAATGAATAATAAAACATGAAGTTGTGACAACCACATTTATTGAAAATAATGAGATACTAGTTCCGGTTGTTACACTACACCATTATAAATCTCAAACAAACTAAAACTAAAGTGCAGAGTAGCTTAATATATATACTAAACAGGGAACTATACTATTGGCTGAGGGAGAAAGTGCTTCTAATATGCTAACCTTAATTGAAGGTCTGTGATTGGCTTATGACCGGAATAAGACATGCCCACTGGTGGGAGGAGCAACAAGCAAAAATGTTGTGTCTTGTTTCGCCTTCAGCCAATCACAGACCTTCAATGAAGGTCAGCCTATTAGAAGCTTTTTCTCCCTCAGCCAATAGTATCGTTCCCTGTTTAGTATATATTGAGTGACTCTGTAGGATACTTTAGTTTCAGTTTGTTTGAGATTGATAATGATGTAACAATCGAATCTAATATCTCACCATTTTCAATAAATGTGGTTGTGACAACTTCATGTCTTATTATTCATTGTTAATGAAATGAGAAATTTAATTTGAGTTACAATTAATTAAATTAGAAATTTTAGTCACAATAGTAGCTTATTCAAACAAAAACCTAGTTACATTGGTAGGAAACTCTACAACAAGCTACCGCAGTTTTTAAAGAGTTTTGAAAATATAGAAATATTTAAAAAACAATTGAAAAAATATTTAGTTGATAGAGCTTTTTATAGTGTACAAGAGTTACTTTTATCAAAATTAAGCCTCACCTCAACTAATTGATATAGTAATTATGGTAACTAGTGTATAAGATAGTATAATTGTTAGTCTGACTTGTCCTAACTGGGGTCTCCAAGACGTAATCTAAAAAAATAGATCTCAAAAATGAATTTAAATCAAATAATGCAGGAGGTAGACAGCTACTGACCTGGTCGACAATGTTCCTCAACTGGAGCACGGCGACGCCTACCAGGCGATCATCCCTGGCAAAGCAGTAGTCCTTGATGCAGATGTGCAGCTCGAAGCACTCCAGTTGCTCTTCGTTGCCAATTATAAAGTGGAATGTCTCGTTGAACTTGGGACTCCAGTTGTTCGACCTAGTCTTTGTGGACTGTTTGCGCTTCTTGTCGGCCAGTTGCGGCCCGATCAGGTTCACCTCCACAAACGGCCGGAACATGCCTGTCGTCACCCATTTCAGGTCGTTGGCTGCCACAACTGCAATTGAAAGAGAAATAGAAAATGGATGGAATTTAGTTGGAAAATATGTAAATTGAGTATCACATATTGGCGGTTCTGGTAGCGCAGTTGTTTGGAGCGCTTGTCTGTGATAAGATAAGGCTCTGGCTGGCTTCGCTTTCTATAGCCTTGGGTTCGAATCACATTCAGCCATGGATGTTTCTCATCATTCACCTATTCATCTTATTACCCATGCACAAGACTCCGGAATCATGTGGGCATCATTTGCTGTCTTCTGTCAATAAATAAGAGACAGGAGAAGAACGTGGATGATAATGCAAGGAGGACGAGGAGGAAAAGGAGGACGAGAAAATTAAAATGAAATATATAGATAAATGACTTTTATTTGTGCACTTTACAAATAACTTTTGTAAGTAATACATTACTTTTTAAGTAATAAAAGTGCTATGGGCGAAGTTGAGGCATAAGAGCCCCCTCTTCCACTTAATCCACAGTAGAAAAAAAACCTCATTTACAATGCAAAGGGGGGAGCAGAACAAGAAGAAGGTGGAGAAAGAGGTAGTGATAGGATGACGAGGTGGTGGAGGAGGATTATATTAGATTAGATTTTGATAAATCTATATATATTTTTTTGCAAATATTTTTTCTCAACTCACATAGAATATAGATCTGGTTAATATTATTTTCGTCATAGTTGTAGGTTATGGACATGTTACCAGTCAAGGAATCAATGTGGAAAACAGCTGTTTACAGAAATAAAAATCAGCTGATGTTATTTGATGATTATTACCACACACTGTGTGGTGAAGATCATCAAATGATTATTACCACACGCTTAAGCTGGGCATTCACGTTCCGATTTGCAGTACCACTTGCAGTCCAACCTTCAAGGTTGGATCCGAAAACGGAACGTGAATGGGCTTGTTGGATGGTTTGAATTGTAGATGGACGACTAGATGGACCACTAGAGGGACGACTTACGAATGTCGACGGTGTTGGAGCGTGTGTGGGGCAGTCGGATCAAAGTCGTCCATCTTATCTCAGTCAGTGCATGACCTTCGGGTAAGTTCGGGCAACATCGGGCAACTTCGGTTAAGGGTTGATTACATTGGGATAGTTACTCGCTAAGCGAGTAGCGAGTAGGACGTTACTGACCGACCGTACTACAGCAGCTCAGCATATCAAGCCAAATTATATTTAAAAAATTATTTCTAGAATCACCCCCATACTATGGAATTTCTAAGACAATAAATAATATTGCAACACAAAATTAAAAGATGAAGTTTACCAACAATTATTCAATAGAATTTCATCAAAACAATATACAATATATCTCATCTGAAGTGTTATGCTGGCAGCCTGCGTGATTAAGTATCGGCTTTGGCCACAATAATATTGTATTTTGGTATTGGCTACTCTGCCAGCAAGTACAAATGTGACCAAATTCAAAGTAGACAGGCTCTCAACTTTGAATTTGGTCACATTTGTACTCGCTGGCAGAGTAGCCAACACCAAAATACAATATTATTGTGGCCAAAGCCGATACTTAATCACGCAGGCTGCCAGCATAACACTTCAGATGAGATATATTGTATATTGTTTTGGTGAAATTCTATTGAATAATTGTTGGTAAACTTTATCTTTTAATTTTGTGTTGCGATATTATTTATTGTCTTAGAAATTCCATAGTATGGGGGTGATTCTAGAAATAATTTTTTTAATATAATTTGGCTTGGTATGCTGAGCTGCTGTAGCACTGTCGGTCAGTAACGTCCTACTCGCTACTCGCTTAGCGAGTAACTATCCCAATGTAATCAACCCTTTACATTTTTCGGCTCAAGAACGACGTTCACAGCTGATTAGGAATAAAGTTGGATTGTAAGTAGGAGCGTGAGTGGAGTCGACTATCCATCTAGCAGTACTACTAGCAGTACACTGTCGTCTAGCGGACTCTCACCTCTCGGAGCGGAAGAGCCTTTTTCGACGATGGTGGGGGAAGCCTGTTTTTGGACATTGGTAGCTGGTAGGGGAGCTGTTCACTCGGCATGTTCATTCTAATCCACCATTCAGATACTCTATAGTAGCATAAATATATCCAAGATATTGTGGCTGAGTGGATGAATCCTCGTTCACCAAGTCAAAGGTTGATGGATCGAATCCTCATTGGGGAAAATTTTTTTGACAAGTGATTTTCAATAAAATACTTCATGATTACTTTTTTTACAGAATTGATGGCCTTATTGAATTGACAGTCAGTTGCCAATATGTGTAAAGATTTTTTAAGAATGCCAAAATGAAATCACTTCAGCACTATTTTGATAGTTATGTCAAACAAAAACAGCCTCATTGGAAAACATACAGTAGAACACAGTTAGGGATATGTATCAAGTGTAAGTAATTTTATTTTCTGGGATAGTTTCTTGTCAAGTTCATGCTTAAAATTTCAAAGACTAATTTCAAAGACAAGATGAGACTTGGGGAGTTAGTTTCCTCACAATTATTGATATCAAAATCAATATTAGGTAATGTATATCCATGTGTTAAGTTTAAAATTAGAAAAACTGCAGCATAACTTCACGCTCCACGTCCAAGCACAGCTCCCTACAACGGGACCCCGCCAAACTTGCACGCCGTCAAAGTTGCACACCGTCAAGCTGGGCTGGTTTTCCAGCCCACGGTGACGTTGCATGCACCGCCAACCTGGCACACTCAAAAATGGTTGTGTCTACCATCGATTATTGGAAATACCTTGATACAGTCAGATACTGACTCATATAATATTACAGTATCAAATCGATAAATTATTTGATATTATATTGTATTGGCATTTTTCAAGTGTATTATTTTTATTGATAACTGCAGCCAATAATTTATCAATAATAACTTCCCAGGTTGCCCTGGGGGGTTTTTATTGATGACATTTGTCATATACTTATGGTTAGCACGGCGTTTTGACCGACCTAGTAAACAAAGGTGGTTCAGTCACATCTAGCCAGGTTAGGTTAGGTTTGGTTATAGGCTACAGGCTGCGCTAGCAGTAGGTCGATCAAACTGTTAGGTCGTCCTAAAGGATACCACCCAAATTGCAAATGAGTCGACTCGTGTGCAAAGGGCCTACAAGTAGCCCATCGTGACGGCGTGCTGCTTTGGCGCCAGCTGACAAAATTGGATGAGTGCCAGTTTGTCGTTGCATGCACCGCCAACCTGGCACACTTAGGAATTCAGCCCATGGTGACGGCGTGCAACTTTGACGTTATCCATGCTTGACGGCGTGCAAGTTTGACATCGTCCCCCTACAACTTCCCCTCTTGGCTCACAGCTCCCCCACTACCGTCGAAAAAGGCTCCTCCGCACCGAGAGATGAGAGTCCGCTAGACGACTGTCTAGCAGTACTGCAAGTGGTACTGCAAGTTGGAACGTGAATGCCCAGCTTTATGGGTGGCTACTGGGTACTATTTCACTCAAAAACCATTTGACCGAAGGGCTAGATCAGCTGATCTAGGACCCATTTCACCTAGAGTGGCTGTGATGTGAAGTGTTGAGGTTATGTTCGTATAATAATGATTTATATTTTCTTATTTCAACTTATCTGCTATTTTAGACTTGAATGACAAAAAATAACGTAGATAACATGTCTGGTAAGGTGTTTACCATACCCTTATGATAATTCTGCACTTGACTTCGTCTTGTGCATAAACTATCCTACTCATATGGTAAACACCATCTTACCACACTTGTTACCGTATGCAATATACTATTATATTGTGTTGAAAATATTAACAGAGTGATCTTATGGGTAGAGCTAAAGAAATGAGATTTAAAGGGGCATATATATGAAAAGGCGAAGTTTGGACAAAAATTCGTCCAATCGAACACTTAACCAACAGTGTTTACAGAGTGATGTTATACTGGTGGAGAGGAAGGAGTAGTAGAAGGTGGTGGTGGTCATGGTGGTGGTGTTGGTTATGTTGGTGGAAGAGGAAGAGGAGGAGGAGAAGAAGAAGAAGAAGAAGAAGGAGAAGGAAAAGTAGAAGGTGGAGGATGGGGTTAAGAAGAAGTATGAGGGGGATTAGATTGAATTACAGTACTTTATGTAAATTTTTAAATTTCCATTATGACTGATTAAATAGCATGTGATTGAAAACAAAATAAATTGTAGAAAGGATACTTAACAATATCCTAACAGATCCTAAGTGTATCATTTACATAATAAAGGCGAAGTCTGAACAAACATTCGTCCATTCAAACTTAGCCTTGAAAATTTGGAAGTGAGTGACTGTACAATAAGTAGTAATTATTTAATAAAATTTGTTCCAGTGAAAAATAACATAACGATTCAATAACAATAAAATGAGAATAATGTGATAGGAGGAGGAGGACGTTGAGAAGGAGACGAGGAAGAGAAGAAGGAAAAAAGAGAAGGAGGAGGTGGAGGAGGAGATGGTAGATGAGAAGACGAAAATGAGGAAGCTGTGCATGAAAGAGACTATCAGATTAAATTTCGTCACTTCAGCTGTCAGAACTCAGGGAATTTTACCCAAGTAATTCAGTTTTAATAAGGTGATAGCAGTTTGAACAAGTACAATTCAATAAAATAATTCGTCTCAGGTATTACTATATTAAGATATTAACTATCACAGCATTAATTTTCCTATCACTATCAATGTAGAGAAAAAAATCGATTAACTGTATATTTTTTGACCATAATTATTATTAGTGCTGGGAAAAGGTAGCCTATTCCAATGATAATTTCGTCTTCATGTAATACGTCCTAGCGTGAACTATTACTATTTCGGTTTTTTTTTCATTCAAAAATTTCTGGAGCTTGATGAAAACTAAAATACACTAGCTCTCTCTATTAAAAGACGATTCTATGAAGTTTGGGTGACCATGCATATGCTTCGATGGAACCTTCCTGGCTTTCAAGGTAACAAAAACTGATAAATTGTGGCCGAATTGAATACAAATTTCATTTAATAAAAATGTAAATATTACCTTTAACAGTGACTTTGTGCTCTCCTGTGCCTGGGTGTGTGAACAGGTCCACTTGAATAGATACTTCTCCAACGCTTCCCTCGTCTTGTGTCAACATTTCTGTAAATAAATACCGAAATCAAAACTCACCATACCGATTGACCCATGACACAGTTTCATTGATTGACTTACACCTTCAACTTAGTTGAAACAAAGAATTGACACGTGTTAACAATGTACTAAACGAACTAAAATAATTATTCTAATAAGCGAATAAGTCATTTTTTTATCAATTATATAATTAATGAAGAGGAAACGGGGTTTCATGAAGAAATAATTCATTTTTAAAATAGGTACCGGTAGTAAAGGAAGATTACTGTTACTGCAACATCACTGATATATTAGCTGCTGTTGCAAATAAAGACATTACATTATTTATGTCAGTTATTCCAATCCTAACTTGATAGAAGAAGAAAATTCTTTAAAATGAATTGAATTTTTCAATTGATTTTAACTAATGTATATTGATTTTGTGGACTGTATTCTATATAAAATTAACTATAAAACTATTTTAACAAGCAATTTTGTTTTACTTAATTCAACTGTAGAAAAGCTGTTTTTTTAAGAAATTCCCCCGAAGAACAAAAATAAATTTTTTAAACGAACTCAAAGCATTAAATGAGTGAAACACGAATTAAAGTAAATATTTTTTCCTTAAGAAAGATTTTTTCAAAATAGGTATAAGTATAAAGACAACGATAACTATAGGTATAGTCTAAAAATTTAAATTCTATTGACATATTTCTTCTGAATAACCGATGCCATGGAATCCAGCCCGAAAACAAGTTATGCCTCATGTAAAAATCTCTGTCTTAACTTAAAATTGTTCTACATGTCAGTTAAAAATGAAAAAAAAAACTCTATTTTGTATCTACTTATTAAAATGGCAGAGATAAATAATTATATATTATACTCAAATTTAACTTCTGCCGGTTGTGGCATGTTTTTACTTATTATTGCTATTAGTAATAGATTAGAATAATTTTTTATAGTATATTATTGAAGAAAGAACTCAGAGAGAAAATGGCAATAAACTATCTTTATCTTTTATCTAATGATACAAATTATTCCATTATTCAGTAGAACAATCTTACCTCTCATTAATCAACCATTCTAAATAACATTTATAGAGAAGTCCTAAGACTACTATCTGTGAATATCTTTATTTAAAAATTTTGTAAACGTTTAATTTCGACTTCCTATCCTTGTTCAATGTTTGTAACATGATTTTTTATTAGTATTTAGATATTTATGGACAGAATATCAATGAAGTAAAAATGCAAAAGACAAGTTACAAAACTACTCTCTTCACAAATTTCGGCTATGCTGTATTGTCAAGGTTAATTTGGTCTGAAAAATGTTTTCAATAAAAAACTTCAATCTAAAAGAAATATTTACTGCAATATTCTATTCGTCAAGTAATATAATAATAACTTGTAGTTTAATAATATTATTGAATACGGTAAGTAATAGCGTAGGGAAAAGCCAAACTGAATAAATCTTTTTTTTTCAAATCAAAATAGGAGTCTGATAGGTGATTGAAATTTTAAATCAACATTAAATAAATAGTTGTTCTTAGGGGAATCAACATTAAATAAATAGTTCTTAGAAAAATCAACATTGAATAAATAGTTTATTAGTCACTTACCAGGTGCTAGCTCAAGTGATAAAAAAAATAATAATAAAAGTAATGAATATATTATTTTCACTTCCTCTTTGAGTTCAATGTTTTGTAACGTTTTTTGATTAATTTTTTTTTTTATTAAATTGTTTAATTTAGACAGATTGCTTTTACTTCACAGATTTGACCCCTAGTAAGACCGGACTGTTTAAGAACATTGTTTGAGTTCTTGGTAGCTTTGCCGATGACCGGTAAATATTACTCGTAGCGTCTTATTGGTCTATTCAAATTTTTTAACGTCTATGAATTTGAATAGGCCAATCAGACGCCACCTGCAACATTTACCGGTTACCGGTAAGGCTCCCAGGAACTCAACTATTGTTTGAAAAATATTTCAAGCTCAGGAACCAGTAATTATGGTGAAAATGAAATTTATTATTATTTGATTCTACTTTTAACGATATCAACATCCAACGATTGTATATCTTTTTTTAGATCTCTTTGTACTTAACATAGTCGACAAAAAAATAAATAAATTATCGTGTGACCTGGCTGGCTCAGGTCTGGTGTCAGAGTTATCAAGTCGCACCTGAATAAGTTCAGGGCCTCTGACGTGACTTAACGACTGTTTTTAGGCAGCCGGGACCGACAGCTTAACGTGTCCTCCGAAACACGGGAGTGGCCCGAGGTAAAAACTTTCGGTCAGAACTGGGATCGAACCCGGGACCTTTGGGCTAGCAAACCAGCACTTAACCCACTCGGCTACGGCCACTCCACGTCGACAAAAAACATACAATCACAAATACATCAAATATTTCAAGGACAGAAATCAAACATCACAAATAGGAAAAACACAGAAAAATAACTATTATTTCACAAGACAAAGAATAAACAACACATCACACATAATGTGACAAACACAGTAGGATCATAATTATGCAAGACAAGTTAATAAAACCATGCACAATAATTATTAGGAATATCAGTTATGTCTGGGAAATTAACATTCATAGTTACAAAAATTAACAAGCATCAAATGAAAATAGGATACTTACTCATAAATTACGAGTGAATTTGTATTCACAAGTGCAAGTTGTAAAATAAGATATCTAGGAAACACCGTGAGTGAGTTTTCGAGATTTTAGAAGTAAGAAAAATGCTTTTAAAGTGAATTGAGATTGTATTGTGAATGATGTGGGCGTGAAAAATTGTTAGTCCTTCACATAGAGGTTGAATTGTGAAAAATTCAAGAAATAATGTAAATAATATTTCCGATTCCCATTGAATTTAATCAGTAGTACTTCAGACTTCGTATTAAAAATATTGACAACAGTAACAAATTATTTTTTTAAAATTCGATGAATGCTATCAACAAAAAAGTTATACCACTGCCAGGATCCGAACCTAGTCTGAAGCAGGACCGGTCCCAGTTCATGAGTTTCAGTGGGGAGGGGTCAATAATAGGACTTCTTGATTTTTTGCGAGATTGTCCCTTCTTCCTATGTTACCCTTCCCCAATAAACTTTTGATTTTAAGGGGGTCATCCCCCCCCCCGGGACCGCTCTCGGTTGAAGAATACAATAATTAGATTTTAAATCTGCAATACATTGTTTTAAGGAATTTTTTAAGATACAGTGTAACATCAAAATAGTCGTAATAATTTAGTAGATGAAAGTGAATATTTCACAACTTGGTTTTGAACGAACTGACAACAATAAATTTATCAAAATGGTAAACCTAAACTATAACCTAACCTTAACCTGACATATAATATATAGAACATAAATATGCATAGATCAATATTGGACCCTGCACATAGCACTTTGACGAGTTCGAAATTAATAAATTACGTGAATATTTCGTCAAATTTAGAATATTTAATCAAGTTCAGCACGCAAACTATGTTGAACCAAACCTACAACTTTTATAAACTGAGAATTGTATGGATCCAGGGGCTGAAATAAGGGAAGATCCCGGCCCCCCTCCCCGAAATGAAGATAAATTTGGGAAAACAAAAGTTTATACGCATAAATTTTTGTTGTCAATTATTCAATACGCTTGATTTGCTTGAGCCCTTTTGGAGCGCTTGTCTGTGATTAGATAAGTCTCTGGCTGGCTTCGTTTCCTGCAGCCTTGGGTTCGAATCTCATTCAGCCATGCATGTTTCCCATAATTCCTTCATTCACTTCATTACTCACACACAAGTCTCCAGACTCATGTAGGCATAAAATAAAAAATATACTTAAACCAGGAACGCCGAATTTGTTATTATTGGTCTTTGCCCACACAAAAATTTAATCTAGATTATCTATCTTTGTAGAGGCGAAGGTGATATTTTGGAAGATATCCATAATGAATAATAAGACGAAGTTGTCACAACAACATTTATTGAAAACCGTGAGATAGTAGTTTCGGTTGTTGCACCATTATTAATGGTGTAATAACCAAAACTAGTATCTCACGGTTTTCAATAAATGTGGTTGAAACACTTCAAGTCTTATTATTCATAATCGATATTTACCAGTACCACTTTAACTAAAGTAAATCTAAGTAAAGTAGTTATGTAAAGTAAAATATCATCAAACGGATAAGGCATGAGTCATAATCTAACGTACCTATCTAAAGTATCTATCTCAAGTATAATGAAATTAAAAATTTATTCAATATTTTTTGTTGAATAAAAAAGTGGGACCAGAAAAAACTATGTGAAGCATTCCAGGGATGAGAGATTGTTGAAAAAATTGAAATTCATTACAAAAATCCAACAATAATTGCAAGCAGTATTTAAATATCTTGTCCATTCAAAAAATTGGGGTAAATTGTGGCTGCAGTTCGATATCCCATCCAGTGAAATAGTCGCAGGAGTTTCGATACTTGACAATATCGATACCATCGATTGCAATGTATCAAAGTGTGTATCGATACTTCCATCCGGTAATTTTTTTGTAGACGTCTTTGAGAATACAGTAAAGGAGCATAAGACACGTCAGATCAACAATTATTATACAATCTTATACACTAGTTACCATAATATTACTAAATCAATTAGTTGAGGTGAGGCTTAATTTTTATGTGGAAGGAACTTTTGTACACTATGAAAAGCTTTGTCAACTATTTTTTTATATTTGTCAATTGTTTATATTTTTTCAATTGTTTTGTAATATTTCTGTATTTTTAAGACTTAAAAAACTGCGGTAGTTTGTTGTAGAGTTTCCTACCAATATAACTAGGTTTTTGTTTGAATCGAAACTCCTGCGTCTATTTCACTGGATGGGATATCGAACTGTAACCGAAATTGCTCATACGTATACCAATAAAAAATTGAAATTTTTATAGGAGAAATATTTTTGTTGGGATTAGAATTGTTTACAGAGATAATTCTTGGTAAAATCGGGCTTCAATTGAAAAAATAAGAATTTTTGATTATTGTAGGCTACATACAACTAACATTCTCCAAAACCTCGAAAGGGGAAAAGAGAAAAATAAATATTAGGGAATTGTTTCATGTAAAAAGTAGAGAGAAGATTTTGAAAAATCATATAAAGAATAAAAAATATATATTTTTTTATACAATATATTATTTGAGTGCAATCAAATATATCATTATAGTAAAAAAGTAGTATCACAAGCGATTCTGTGAATATTATTAAGTGTTGAACTATAAATTTCCATTCATGGATTAAAATAGTGTAATGTGCTAGGAAGAAATTGTTTTCAAAAGAATATTAGTGCAGGTGTGGTAACTTAAATGCGGTATTGTGAAAAAAATCAATCTCTATTTTATTGAGAATGTTGTCAACCATATTTACCGTTCATTGAACGAATATCTGCAGAAAGAAATGTTCAAAAAATGAATTAAATTACAGAATTAACTCTAGATTATGTTTCAATAAGAAGTTTCGATTGAGAATAGATGAGGGATGATTATTATAAACAACAGTAATGTAGTAGAATCAAGTGAACTTGAATTAGATGAGCATTTTTGGTTTCTAAAAAGATTCTAAACAATAATTTTATGTATTTTTATTTTTTATGACAGTATAAATCTGTCCTTGCATAGAAATCATATAAATGTAATACATTTTTTCCATGACGAAATACTTGACGAACAATTTAATATCAAAACTGACACTGTATTTCTATATATATTTTTTTTTTGTGAGATGAAGCCCACATAGGTCTGAGACCTGTGCGTGGGTAATGAGTTGGACCTACAGTTTTAGGTGGGTTCCGAACCACCGGGAAGTGATTTTCAGCAGAGAACATTTAATAAATGATTTTCACTCACTTATACTGGAGATACTGGAGGGATGCATTTCACTTCTAAATAGAAGGCTGATGAAGCTTGTCTTTGGAAGTGAAATACAGTCCTCCAATATCACCAGTATAAGTTAGTAAAAATCATAATTTAAATAGAAATACAGTGTCAGTTTTGATAAAATAGTATTCATTCGGCAAGTATTAAATACATCACAAACATCATCATTACATATCACAACAATATATCTACAAACATTATAAAACTGCCTAAGTGAGAATGCGATAAAGCTAACCCAAGAATGATGGAGTAAAAATGAATAGTTAAATTGTCTATTCATTTCCAGAGTATTCATTCTCAAATAAAGGAGACTTTTAAAAAATTAATAACGTAGCAGCCATGGAGTTATGCGGGTGTTTATTAAAATTCTGATCAACCATTCAATTCTATGACAGCTACTTTCAGATCTCCAATATTCAAATGCTCATATAGTATTAACAACATAGATATATACTGAAAGTAAGATAGTATATGTTCTGTGGTGTTATACCTTATTCTTATTTGTGGTATGAGTTTTATTTATTTATTTTAATTTTAATAAAATTGTCCAAAATAAAAGTAAATGCAATGTTTATCCTGATACGTTTTTTATTCAATTTTTCATTCAAATACAATTTTTTTTGCATTACCGTACGGGGAATTGTACTGTAAAAATATACCTATTTAACTTGATAAATCTACTGAACTTTAGATTTAATATTACCTTATGCCCGGTTTCTCAGTGGTTCAGTTAATTATTCAAGCTACTGATTCAATAGTGGCCCTAAGGCTTCTTTCACACATACCCGGCAGTCAGGTAACCGGCGTCTTTTACCCAGCATAATTACACCGATTTCAAACAACGAAATAGTATATTTTGGCTTGAAAGTTTCTACCAAAATTTGATATTATAGACTATTGTTTATTGTTCACAGTGTTTCGCTTTGAATGAACTTTCAAATTGACTGCCTTCAAGTGAAAAAGAATCACTTTATTATTCTTCGAGTGGAGCATTTTGGTAAATCTAACTTTTCAACGTTAAAATTTACCTCAATGTTTTGGACAATTTATAACATATTCAAAATTTGTGTAGAGAGCAGTTTTGGACTCAAGTCTGTTACACCTTCACAGTTTTTGTTGTAATTCCTTGTCACAATAAATAAAAATCGGGTAAATGTGAACCACTTCACATTATACATACAATGTCCCCAGAGCTGGGTAAACAACACCGGTTAACTGACTGGCTGGTATGTGTGAAAGAAGCCTTAGGGCCACTATTGAATCAGTAGCTACTAAATAATTAACTGAACCACTGAGAAACCGGGCATAAGGTAATATTAAATCTAAAGTTCAGTAGATTTATCAAGTTAAATAGGTATATTTTTACAGTACAATTCCCTGTACGGTAATGCAAAAAAATTGTGTATTTGAATGAAAAATTAGGTCGCCATAGAATCAATAGATGCTTAATGATTTACAAAACGATAGAGAAACCAGGTCCAGATTACTAAAGATAATAAATAACCTTATATAATTACTCTACATGTATATTAAGTTCACTAATAACAAATGGCTAATAATATCCAAAGACTACTCATCTCAAAAACTAATGACAAAGCTTAAGCCACTACTCCACTGACAACTTATTGCCAATTTTGTAGGAAATAAAAACAATTAGTAGCCCAATAATAGCCTAGTCATTGGATCTCTACTAGAAGCTCAATTATTTTCTAAACTGCCTAATTATTCTATCCAAATTGAAGCACCAGGATGATATCTGTAATTCGATTACAAATCACTAGATAAATAATCTGACATTAAAACTGACACTGTATATCTCATCAATAAGGACCCGGCCTTATTGAAATTGTGCTGCTGCTCGTCTGTCCGTCCGCCCTTGCACAACTCTTAAAACTTGATGCGTTATTCTTGCGATAACTTTGGAAACAAGATTATCTCTCTAAATTTAATATTTGCCTTATTGTGGCTTGAGATGTATTAGGTTTTGTTCATCTTAGATACAAAAAAAGCTACATCAATTGTGTTGCTATCCAAACGTCTCTGTCGAATGTTGGCTTGGACGCAGGAAGTAGTTCTCAGAGGTGTGCTAGACAGTATACACACTCACCTATGCAGTCAGACCCTCTGCAAAGGTAGGAGTGCACTATTAAGCATAAAGCTTCAGACGTTGTTTCGGTGGGCTTGGCATACTGATACAGTTCTGTTAGCTCATTCAGGAAAGCAATCACAAACTACCTCACTCCTCGTTTGTGTAGTACGCTCTTTGGACTCAAACATAACGTTGAGATCTGAAGGGCACCTTCAGTTGAAATCGGCTATGGTTCTTTTCATACATGCATACAAATTCAATATATTTTCTTTGCAATAACTTTTGAAAAAAATCATACCCTTGGAACTTGATGCATAATAGCTTTGTCTTAGTCCAAGTGAGATACCTATTGACTTTGGATTTGAGAGGGGTCAAATACAAAAATTAGTGCGACGAAAAATACATCTACATCCACACAATCTAGCCAGATAATAATGATTCATAAAAAAAATCTATTTTACTGCCATAGATACAATTTGACAATTCTTTCTCAATTTACACCCAATACAAGAAACAAACTTAGAATAACAGTTTATGACCTCAAAAGCACACTAGCATCAGGGCTGAGGAAGCTTCTTCTTAGAAGCGAAATGCATCTCTCCAGTTTAAAGTAAGTAAAAACAAATATAAAAAATGAATACAGTGTCAGTTTTAATGCTAGATATTCTATTTTAAAATTTCTTCCTAATTGAAGCTCAAAGTATGAAGCCCAGTACCAAAGTTAGGAAAAACATATAGTAGTTTTTTCTCAACGGATTCTTATGTATTTGTAGGCACAGAATCTGAATCAGAACTTTGGTACCTCAAAAAACGCTTGCTTCAGCAGATATACTTAATAGATATTTCCCTCTAACTTTCGCAAACTCAGGAGACTCTTCCTTAGGACGCCTAGAGCGGATTAAAAAAGTTTCAGTTTGTACCAATTTTTATACACCACGGCCTTTTTTTGGATCAATTTGCCTGGATTATGAAAGCCTGCAAAAGCTGGTTTTTGATGTCCGCCATATTGGGAATATTTCGAAGTCGCGAATTCTGTCGAAAATGAAAATCACATATTCAAGAAATCACAGACAATAATTAATCATTTACAATTATTGCTCTAGAATTTTTCCCTCCGCCGCAAATTACTGAAATATAAAATTTTGGCCGGCATCTTGGAAATATCATGCGATGCAAGCGTTTTTCGTTGTGCCAGAGTTCAGAAAAACTACTGTTTTTCCTGGAATCAACTACTTATGATACTAACTACTGAATTGATTATTGAAAGGAGGAAGTAGGAGCATGATTTATGTGTTTTGATGATGGAAAAAGAGAGAAAGAGTGTGTGTGTGAGAGAGAGAGAGAGAGAGAGAGAGAGAGAGAGTGTGAGTGAGTGAAGCATACCTTGACTAGATTCTCGGCGTTTTTTGGCTTTAAGCGGTTCTTCTAGGCCCTCCATCGAGTCATCCTCACGCTCGCTGGACATCGAGCGCTGTCTGAACGTCTTTTCGCTGTTGAGGGGCACTTTTGGGGTCAAGGACCAGAGAACACAATAAAAGCAGCACAAAAGAGAGCAGGAGAAAGAGGTGCACAGAAATATTTGTTAAATGCAGTACAGAAAGGAGTGATGAGAAACAAAATAATTTATGTCAGGAGGAGTTGGAGAAATAAGAGGATACGGGAAGGTGTACGGAGTAGTACAATGCATTAAAAGAAAGAAAAGCAACATAATAGAAGTGATAAGGAGGAGGAGGAGGAGGTTGAGGAGGAGGAAGGTGAAGAGGAGGAGGAGGAGAAGAAGGAAGAAGAAAAGGGGAGGAGAGAGAAAAAGGAGAGAGTAGTAGTGGAGAAATAGGAAAGTGAACGAAATAGACGGAGAATGAAAAGGGAAGGAGAAAATGTATAGAAAAAGAGGGAAAGAAAAAGTCAGGAGAAGGGAGATGGAATAAGATAATAGAGAAGAAAGAAAGAAAATAATAAAAAAAGAGAAGTGAAAGAAGGAAAGTAAAGGGAAAAGAAGAACATAAAAAGAAGGAGAAGAAGAAAAATAAGGAACAGAAGAAAAGAAGATGAAGAGTTGTGAAAAGAAAAAGAAATGGAAGACAGAATAGCGAAGTGGAAAAAAGAAAGAGTTGAAGAGGGGAGGAAGTGGAATACAAAGAAAAAAGAAATATGGAGAGAAAAGAAGAGGGAGAGAGTGAAATACAGGAAGAAGAAGAGAAAGAAGGGAGAAAAGGAATCGAGGATAAAAGAAAAAAGTAGAGGAAGTTGAATGGAAGGAAAGGGAAAAAAAGGAGCACGGTAAGAACATTAAATGATAAAAAGAGGAAGAGAGAAGAAGAGAAGAAGAAGAAAAGAAAAAGAAGAAGAAAAAGAAGAAAGGAAGAAGAAAAGTGAAAAAGAAGAACAGAAAGGATACAAAAGATAGAGAGCAACACCAAGAGCAAAGATATAAAATGGTAAAAGACAACAACAGCAAAACAGAATTCACACAGATATTGGTTGCAGTAAATAGAAAACAAGTTAGAAATAAAAAACAAGGAAGAAATAAAAAAGAGAGAAAAAAACAAAAAGTGGAGCAGGGGATAGGAAGCGATAGAGAGAGAGAGTGAGAGAGAGAGAGAGAGAGAAATACACATTCATAAGAACATTTGATGAAGAGTACAACACCGATATATTGAGAAACATCAATGTAGAATTTATATAAAATTTACTATATACAAGAGGTTGGATAGAAGAGTTTTGGGAAGTCCATGGCCAAATTGTGTCGTCACTTTTTTCCTTTAATTTGTTATTTTTCTTCTATTTTTTTTCTGTTTATGTAGTTGAATTTGAAATTTATTAATCCATTTTTCGGCAAACTAATTCTATTATTTTTCATTAATTTATATTTTCATTTCCTTCCTTATCTACTATCCCTTTCTACGTTCTATTCTAGATTCCGCAATATTTTTTCATAAATTCTTATCCGGCCTGATTACATTATTATTTCCATTCAATCTGAAATTTATAAATTTATTTATTGATAAACTTTTAGTTTTATAATTTCTCATCAATTTATTTACTTTCATTTATTGTTTCATTTTTCCCACTTTCAATTTTTTATTTCCTAAATTATCATTGCCAATTGTTTCCTAATTATTACTATTATTAATATTATTATTACTATTACTATTTATTATTATTATTATTATTATTATTACTATTTATTATTATTATTATAATTATTATTAGATTTCTTATATCTATGTTGCTTATTTCCATTATTGTCTCACTTTTTACCTAAATAATGTTTCTGTTGATATATATTTTCTGTTCAGATAGCTTTGTTTGTTGGGGACCTACCGTAAAACCTACAGGTTAAGTACGACCCGTGATTTATAATAATAAATTAGTGTGTAAATAAAGTTGATTAATTGAAAAATACTAATTCATTGTAAAAATTAGGTTGTACTTAATTTTTGAGCTAGAAGTCAACTATTTTTTGTTAAAAGTTTATTACATGAATTTCAATAATAGACAATAATTTTTATTAATTTTATCTTTAATTTTAAATAATAATAATAATTATTATTATTTTTAATTGACAACGATGGACAGGAAATTCAATTGATTGGTTGATATTTTGACTGTTTGAAAATGATAGATTTCTTCCTAATAAACTAATTCAAAAATCAAATAAATGACATATTGAGTATGAAATAGATATCATATTAAATAATGGCTGGGATTTCATAGCTCAATCACTGATACATTAGATTCTAATAGCTGAAGATAATTAACCCATATTTGGAGCTAAAAGAGACAAATATTATTTTATTAAATAAAACTACAATTATCTTTTTAATAAAACTGTTAGTATTTTTTTAATAAAACGACAATTATTATCAGTATAGAAGGAGGAACAGAGAAGAGAAAATACAACATCGATTGAAAAATTTGCATTCGAACAAGGAAAACACATAAATTTCTCAACATTAAACATAGCTAACATTAAATTATCATCACAGTGACAACATCAAACTTTCATGTTTCCCACCACATACACATAAATAAGAGGAGATTTCGTCTCTTTTCTTCAAATCATGCAACACATTAAACATTTATATGATTGAACATCGTTAACAGAACGATGTATAAATATGAAAGCATAGTAGTATTTACAAAGCAAAAAAATCAATAAATTATGGGAGACATTGAAAACATAAAATGTTGACCTTTGGATATCAAAGTATTACCATAATAAATTAAAATAAGTTACATTAGTAAATATTATAAGAGCCGTGGATTCTGAAATATTTTGACAGTTGAAAGAGACGATAAGGGATGCATCGAGCAAAAATTCGTTTTCTCAAAATAATTTTTGAAAGTCTTGAAAACTTTTAAAATAGTTTTTGAAAAACCTATCGAAAATTGTTACAAAGAAGCTAAACTTCCAATTTTAAAATAGTTGTTTCATCCCCCCAGGTGGGGCTCAGTTATAAAACATTAACAGAAGTTGAAAATAACTCGTTGAGGGATCAATAAATGAGCGAAAAATTAAAGTTTGAGATTTTTCACAAAATAATTGATGAAAAATGTTTTATCACGGCAATAGTTAACATTTAAATACCTCTTTAGCACTGCCATACATGAAACTTCGAAAAAGTATGACTAAACCATCCTTAAATTATAGAATGAGTAGTTTCTGCTGTTGTGGATATTTTTTACCGAAAATGAAAATTTAATGAGAATTTATTTGGGGACAAAGTTTTGACAGAGAAACACCTAGCATTTAAAATAATCTTACACACAATCAAATGATACTATTCACACCAAAATCGGTCGCACCACACATGTAACACATAGAATCAAACGAGACCATTCACACACCAGCTGTGTACACCTACCTTCGTTTGTCTGTGACTGAACGAACGTCTTGATGAGCGTGTCGGTGGTCTGTGTGTAGAGTGACAGCGCATAACGAAGTGACTGAAGTTCAGAACTTTTTTCCAGAAAGTTCTTTTTAAGTCCGTTGCCACCAGCGTGGAAGTACTGCTTGATTGTGTCTAGTGCTACCTCGAGAACGGCACACTGCTTGGGAGATAAGTTCTTTTCAACCTCCTGGAAATTTGAAAAATTGGAGAAGTTTAAAAAAAATTGGAGGAATTTAAATAGTTTGAGGAATACTTAATCAACTGTTCAACTTCACTAATGAAAATTTGAAAATAAATTGAAAAAAAAAAGAAAATTTGGTAGAATTTGAATAGTTTGAGAAATACCTAATCAATTTATCGACTTCTAGAAATTTAGGTAAAATATTACAGAAATTTGAAAAAAATTGAAATAAATTTGAGAAATTTGAATAATTTGAAAAAGACCCATTAAATTTATCGTCTACACATTATTTTTTTTTTTTTTTTGAAAATGAAGCCCACATAGGCCCAAATATCTCGATAGGTATTGATAGTGCTGAACCTCTCATTGCATAAAACATTACAATAAGTTGAAGAAGAAAAATGAGGAAAAGTAAATGAAAAAAATTTGAAAGATGAAAGTCATATTGAACAAATTACTTAAAACGAAAGTAAATAGACAGTAGTAAACAAAAAAAAAAAGCTAAATTCAAGGGAAACAATGACGAAAATCAATGAAAGATTTTGACAAAAAAAGAAAGAAAGCAGAGAGCAAAAATCGTTTGAATCAATCATAAGAGAACAAAAAAAATCTTAGTGTAACCAAACTAACAAAAAGCAAAATATAGAGAAAACAACTAATAAAAGTGTTAAAAAAAGAAGTTTTTCAACCGTACCACTACAAAGAAAGTTGAAAAAAGAAGCAAATCAGAGGGATAGATTATTTAAATCAATTAAAACGAAGCAAAGCAAGAAAAAACCCTGATAGAAATTAGTCAAATGAAAAGCAAATTTCAGAGAAAACAAGTGATAGAAATGTAACAAAATAGAAGCGAAGCAGAGAGATAAAAAAATTATTTTGATCAATCAAAACGAAGCAAAAAATGGAGAAAAACCTGATAGAAATCAAACAAAGGAAAGAAAATTATAGAAAAAACAACTGATAAAATTAGAAAAAAAAAAACAAAAAACAGGGATAAAGTGATGGAAATCGAACATAAGGAAACAAAAATGGAAAAAATTGAAAAATTATTTGATTTGAACAAAAAAAGGAAAAAATGATAAAAATATGAGAAAGAGCAAGAAATGAATTTTGACAAACAGAAGAAAAAAGGATAAAAAGAAATGGAAGCAGAAATAAAGAAAACCTGTTCAATATTCTAGAATAAAACACACCATAAATTGAAAAAATGAACTGAAAAAGAAACAAAAAAATAGAGAAAACTGATAAAAATCAAACAAAAAGTGAAATCAGAAAAAAGTAACATACATAGAAAGATCGACGATTAGCTAAGCGACTAGGCGGTGTTGCAATTGAAGTTGCAATATTTTGTTGTTGATTGTTTTTCTTTCTACTAACAAAACGCAGTGTCGCAACTAGAGATCGAGACAGCGACACTTTAGAGCTTCCACTTATTGCTAGAGCAGCGCTAGACTCCATCTGGCATTTATTTGTAGAACCACTTAAATTGCAATCAATGCTACGACTGTACACATTATTTAGCATCTCACTTGACTTATCATTTTTCTGCAATTGTAATAGATTTTTAAAATAAGAAATAAATAGCAAAATAAACAAAAAGTTTGAACATAACTGAATAAATAATATTAATGAGCATAAGAAGAAAAATAAGTTGAAAAAGATGTCTGTCATTATTGACAAATATAGAATAAAGCAAAATTGATGAACATAAATGAAAGGAAATTTTTTAACATCTATATAAATAAAATTAGAGTTTTGTCTGCACATTTATCAGAATTATATATTTTTGGTTATTTTTACGTTTTATACATTAAAGAAGCCGAAACAAGTCTTATCTCAGTTTCTGTCTGTCTGTCACGGCCCCGAAGGCATTTTACGCGGCCTTCTCCTGAAGAACGAGAGCATCGATCGGGTTATTTATCAGTATTGAAAACCTTTTTGATAATGTCTTTAGCTATAAAAAATAAATTAACATTTTTTCAACAGAATAATAAACGGTTAAAAACCAAGTATTGTGCGATTTTGGATACATTTCTTCTAAGTTTTATTACCACATAAGAACAAATCACGTAATTTATCATGATATATCAATCAGCTGTTCTCAAATATTCTCTCTGATAACTGTCACTGAATTGTTTACGTTCTAAGTTGTTTACTAAACTGCTAACATCTTCATGATCGTTGCTATCAAAAAAGCCGAAACATATTTAGTCTTATTTCTAAACATAAGGACGGGCACAATAGCTAGTGTTAAATAATATTGATGAGCATAAGAAGAAAAATAAATGTTAAGAATAAGTATAATAACTCACTTAAACTGGCCGAGTACTTTCGAATCTATGTGTTGGGGATTGAGCAATGAGGTGTAGAATATAGAATTTTCAAATGAGACTGTAAGACATAGGATATAAATGGAGGACCTGCGGTAAGAGGGGTAGGAAATGAGGTTGTAATAAAATAAAAAGGAATAGTTGAGTAATACCTTGTTAATGTTCCTATCACCATATGAGAAGTCGTTTCTGTAGACGCCGATGCGTGTGCACACGTTGATGAGATGAGTCACTGATGATAATGCGTAGCACTCGAGGTATTCGTATGCACTGAGGAGTGAGGTCGGTGAGGATGAATGAAGAATTATTTTAGAATAAATAGGATGGAACTAATTTCACGGCCGATATAAGATACTGGAGGTTTTGAATTAAAGAACAAGAAAAATAAAGTGGTAGTTGCGGTTATAAGCAAATGAGGCTTCAATAAACCGAATATTGAGGTTTTACAAAATAATAAATTAATAAGTAATTATTGCGGTTGTAACGAATTCTATTGATTGAGGTTAGAACGATGATTTGTTCATAGCGATGCGGTTTCAACAAGAATGGGAGTGGGAGTTACCATTCAAACTGCAGTACAACTCGAGCATGCGCAGTGGCCAATAAAACTGGTTGCCATGGCAACACTATAGAAAGTCAAGTAACAGCTACACATGTTGAGCAGAGATAAAACATAAACTAACTTAGACTACACTAAATATGAAACATAGCGGGGGCCTTGAATCCACCTGGATTCAACAAGAATGATAAAAAAAAAAACAATAAAGTTCACAACTAGTGAATAAAGTTCATAACACTAATTACAAGGGTGCCAAGCTTGGCTATAAATTATTTGGAGTTTGCGGGTAGCAGAAACACCTTGTGGGATGGACGTGTCAAGGTTCCTTGGCGAGTCTTCAAATGCACCACACGAACAATTCCATCTTGTCCTGGAGAGACACCAGTAATGCGTGCTAATGGCCAGGTAAGTGGTGGAGTTGGTTGATGGACCAAGACAAGGTCACCAATGTGGAGATTATCAACAGCCTTATTCCATTTGGCTTTCTGTTGAAGGGTATGGATATATTCCAAATGCCATCTCTTCCAAATGTGCTGGTGGAATGCTTCAATCAATTTCCAATGTTTGAGGCGATTGAGGTTGACATTTTGTATGTCTTCTTCAGGAACTGCCACCAAAGGAGATCCAATCAAGAAGTGACCTGGTGTAAGTGCTGAGACATCATTAGGATCGTTTGATAGAGGTGTGAGAGGTCTTGAATTCAATATTGCCTCTATTTGAGTGACCAGTGTCGTGAATTCAACAAGTGTTAATGTGTGTTCTCCAATAACACGTCAGAGATGGTGCTTGATGCTCTTGATTGCTGCTTCCCAAAGGCCACCCTGATGTGGAGCTGCAGGTGGGTTGAAGTGGAAAATAATGCCTTGTGTAGCAGCAAATTCAGAGAGTAGGAGTTGCTTTGACTTGGAAAGTGCTTGGAAGGTATTGTTAGCACCAACAAAATTAGTCCCACAGTCAGAGTAGAGGTTTTTGCAGAGGCCACGGCGAGAAACAAATCTTTTCAAGGCAGCAATGAAGGCCTCAGAAGACAAGTCTGTTACCACTTCAATGTGGATTGCTTTGGTGACCATACATACGAAAGCACATATGTAGGCCTTTGTGAGTGATGTGGATCTGAGGTTGTGCACCTTGATATTGAATGGGCCAGCATAATCAATCCCAGTATTGAGGAAAGGGCGAGAAGGTGTCACACGAGCCTGAGGTAGATGCCCCATGGGTGGAATGTTGTGGCGAGGTTTGTGTCGAAAGCAAACATTGCACTTAAAAATTCGAGAGCGGATGATACTATGTGCAGAGAGTATCCAAACATGTTGTGAAAGAAGAGATTGTGTTAGTTGAGCTCCAGAATGCAAATATTGTCGGTGGTAGGAGTCAATCATGAGGTTGACCACATGATGTTGCTTTGGAAGGATGATAGGATGTTGAACATCTTGAGGTATATGACAATGCTTGAGACGTCCTCCAACTCGCAGGAGACCGTCATCATCAAGATACGGAGAGAGGCGGCAAAGTGAGTTTGATACAGTGGAGGTTTTGTCAATTTTCAGCTTGGCAATGTCTTCTCGAAAGGCTGAGTCTTGAACTTGTTTGAAGATTATACATTTGGCAGTAGCCAATTCTCGGGTGGAGAGAGGGCCAATCTTCTTTGGTGGGTGTCGAGTATTGAAGACAAAGCGGAGGATGTAAGCCATAACACGCTGAAGTTTACTGAAGTGAGAAAATTTTTGTAGGAGATCCCATTCAAGAGGTGCAGTAGCAACGAGAGTGATGGGTGACAGAGGTTTGCTCTCATCAGTATCAGCAAGTTCGACTGGAGTGAATGCGGATGTAGGCCAGAGGTTGGAAGGCTTCTGTAGCCAGGATGGACCTGTCCACCACAAGTTGTGAGCGGGTAGTTCAGCGGGAAGTATACCACGTGAAGCACAGTCTGCAGGGTTTTGTTCACCAGAAATGTGTCTCCAGCTATCAGTTGGTACCAATTCTTGGGTTTGAGCAACCCGGTTTGCTATGAAAGTTTTAAGACGATGCAGAGGAGTCTGTAACCAAGTCAAGGCCACAGTAGAGTCACACCATAATGTGATAGAAGAAAACTCCAGTTTTTTGTGAAAGGTTGAGATCACATATGAGGTCAGTTGAGCAAGCAAGTGAGCAGCACACAGTTCTAGATGTGGTAGAGTGAGTTTTTTCAAAGGGGCCACTCTGGTTTTGGAGATGAGTAACTGGACAGTGGGGGAAGTATCAGTTTGTGATGTCCTGAGATATATCACTGCGGCAAATCCACGTTCAGAAGCATCTGCAAAACCATGAAGTTCAATGAGGCTTGAGTGCAAGAACTGTAGAGCTCGTGGTATGGAGATATCTTGAAGTGTGGCTGGTGTGTCAACAAAGCTTTGCCACATTTCAAGCAGTTCAGGAGGTAGAGGTTGGTCCCAATTTAGGCCCTTTGTCCAAAGAAGTTGCATGAAGCATTTAGCCCACAGAACCACTGGTGAGAGGAATCCACAAGGGTCATAGATCTTGGCTATCACACTTAGTACTTTACGCTTAGTGGTAGCATCATGAGGTAGATTGAAGTTGTAGGCAAAACAATCATTTGCTGCTGACCATTGGATACCAAGGATTTTGAAATGAGGTTGTTGATCATCCTGAAGAAATACCGGTTTCTCAAGGTGACCATCAGGAAGGCTGGAAAGAAGTGCATTAGAATTTGAAGTCCATTTACGTAATTCAAATTCACCACATTTGAGTAGAGAGATAAGTTGTTGTTGCATTCTTAAAGCCTCTTCTTCGGAGTTGGCACCAGCAATGACATCATCAACAAAGGTTTGAGAACACAGAAGTTCAGCTGCTTCTGGGTAGGAATTGCCTTCTTCAGTGGCAAGTTGATGAAGAGTTCTTATAGCAAGATATGGAGAACAGCTCATGCCATATGTTACTGTGGTCAATTTGAAGACAGATGCAGGCTGAGTAGCATCAGTATGCCATAAAATCAATTGATAGCACTGGTCATCAGGGTGAACTTTGATTTGCCTATACATTTGACGTATATCACAAGAAAAGACAATCTTGTGCAAGCGGAATACCAGCAACAAATCACAAATATTGGTCTGCATTTTCCTTCCAGTGAGGAGAATCTGGTTCAAGGAAATACCAGTTGAGGTTTTTGCACTAGCATCAAATACAGTGCGTAGACGAGTAGTGCTGCTAGCTTCTTTGAGGACACCATGATGTGGTAGAAAATAATGAGGAGTAGATAGATCAGTGGTGCTATTCAGTTCCATATGACCTAATGTCAAATATTCTGACATGAAATCAGTATACAAAGACTGAAAATGAGGTTGCGCCTTGAATTTCCTTTCTATAGAATTTAATCTTTGTTCAGCATTGGCTTTAGACTGACCCAAAGTGGGGTGGTTAGCCTTGAATGGCAGTCTGACACAAAATCGTCCAGATTCATCACGTGAATAGGTTGAGAGGAAATGTTCATCACACAATTTTTCTTCTTCAGATTTTTCAGATGCCATTGGAGGCTCTTCTTGTTCCCAAAAGCGTTGGAGAGAGTTATGCAAATCCAAATTGTTGATAGCCAAGAGGGTGGCTGATGCTTGCAGAGTGATGGAAGAATCAGCTTTAGGCTTGCATGGAGTCTCACCCATGACCATAAAACCAAGATGAGTCCCAATTAAACTCGGCAGGCCAGGACCAAGATGATGAACAATCTGGTTGAGCAGAAGAGGAAAAACAGAGCCACCAAGAAGAATGTCGATGCCTCCAGCTAGATTAAATGTAGGGTCAGCCAGAATATATGGTCGAACCTTTTCCAATACCTCTGGATCAATTTCCATACGAGGTATATCAACACAAATTTTATCAATAATCAAGAACTCTTGATTAAGTGAAATCACTTTTCCACTCAGAGTTTCAATAGAAAGAGAGGTGAGGCCCTTAGAACGTATGGGGGCTTGAGAAAATCCAACAACACTGTGGTTGCTCTTAGTGCGAGATGCACTTAATACTTGTGCAGCATGTTCATTGATGAAACATGACTGACTACCAGAATCTGCGAGGGCGCGGAAAACATAACTTTTTCCATGAGGAGAGGTAATTTTAACGAGTAGCGTTCCCAATAGCACTGTAGACATTGATGAACGATGAGAGGGTTGATTATTCTCAGTAGTGGTCAGTACTACTGAAGGAGGTGTCATGTTGACTTGAGGTTGACCCACAGAAACTGCACGGCTGCTGGGTTGGAGAGGTGTCATATTGGCAGTTGAGTGGTTATTTTCAAAGTGCAACAAAGTATGGTGCCTTTTATGACATGTGAAACAGTTTGATTTCGATTTACACTTGTCAAGAGTATGATTTCCTAAACAAGAAATGCATCTTTTATTTTCTTTGACAATTTGAAAACGTGCTTTGGGTGCATTGTTTTTGAACACAGGACATAAATAAATCTTATGTTCATTGTTATGACAAACAAAACAGTCATAAGGTTTTGTGTCACTTTTGATTTCATCATTATAAGTAGTCATCAATGCTACCTTGTTTGTAGAAAAACTCCTATTTATTTTAGGAAAGAATTTATTTTCAGATACTGAAGTAGACATTGAAGCGGTTTTTGTGGTAGAAGAAGAGTGAAGATTTGAATTTTCAATTTCATTGCACTCCTGAGTTAAAAAGGTAATTATTTCTTTTGCTTCAGTAAGTACAGATTCGCTAGATTTGTTCAAAGAACGAAAATGTTCAAACTTTTTTCGGAGGTTATTATCCATTTTTCGCATCATCATAGCACACAGTAAAGGATTATCAGCGGTTATATCAATTTTTAATCCCTTCAAAGCTTGTGTATTCTCATTGTAGGAGTTCAAAAATTTCCGCATTTGAGCCGGTTGATGAGTGATATTGGGTAAATCGAGAATTTTATTGAGATGCAATGTTATCAATCGGCGAGGTGAATTATAGCGTTCATGAAGCAAGTCATAGGCAATCTGATAATTACTCTCAGTTAGTGGTAATGATTTAATTAAATCAAGAGGTTCTCCTGAGACAGAGCTCAACAGGTATTGAAGTTTGACTACACCTGATAATGTAAAATTTGAATGAATGCTTGAATTGTATAAATTAATAAATGAGGTCCAATCGAGAGGGTTTCCAGAAAATTGTTTCAAGTCAAGCTTAGGTAAGCGAACTGGCTGTTCATTTTTTACTTTAGACTGATTCAATTTCGTTTCTAAGTTGTGTAACGTGAGGTTAATAGAATCAATCATTTCATCAGCACTATTAAGAGGTGCATAATTTGGTTTGAATTCTTTGTCTTCTTCTAACTGTAATTCATGATAACAATCCAGTGAGTCTGATAAGTCTGATCTTAATTTGTTCAGAGATTTTGAACGAGCGAGTAATTTCTGATAAATTTCCTTATCAGAGATCTTTTTTGACATATCAAATAAGATTTGAATTTGTTCAAAAGCATTATTCTTCTTAGCGGTGATCACTGCTAACGATTTAGCCATTATAACTAACTAAGTTACCTACTTGATAACAGTAATAAATTATCACAAGTATTGAAGTTGACAATATAATAACCCGGGGTATAATAACTAAATGAGATTGCACTAATAATAGTGATAATAAGCTGATAACATGACTCCACACACTGCCGTGGTAGTAATTGAGGTAATTACGATTACAAATTGAGTGATAAGTGGCAAGCATTCACAGAAGAAATCTAATAATATTCGAAATATAAAACAAGTAATGCGTTTATCAATAAGCATGAATATTCTGAGAATTCAATTGAATTAAACAATTATCTGAATTGAATTCACTCAAGTTACGAATTGAATGCAAGATATTATACTTATTGAACATTCGAAGTATGATATGAATAAATCAAATAATATTTCAATTTTGAAATAAGCAATGTAATTTTTCACAATTGAATACAATTATCAGTCAAGTTCACGGAATAACAATAAGTATTTATTTCAATTAGAAATACACCAAAAGCCATAAGCAGTTATTCTCATTTGATAGCATAAGCTATTAGTGAATGAATAGTAGGTTATTTTCAAGTTCAATGTAAACAAAGTTGACCTTGACGACGCAATGCTCAGCTATAATGTCAGCCTGAATACTACAGAGCTCCGTTATAATCACGATGAAACAAAACAATGAGTTGTTTACGACTTTTGAGCACAATAGACAAATTTTAACTTGCAAGGCATTGATAGTGAACTCGTTTGAACAATGTGCTTTGTAACTTGTAATACCGTATAACTTGTACTTGCACCAAAAATGATAGCTTTATTTAATGAGCAATGAATATGTATTTCCATAGAATGAAAATAAAAAATGATCCGATCCAGGGCTTGTAGGACCAAAATGTTGGGGATTGAGCAATGAGGTGTAGAATATAGAATTTTCAAATGAGGCTGTAAGACATAGGATATAAATGGAGGACCTGCGGTAAGAGGGGTAGGAAATGAGGTTGTAATAAAATAAAAAGGAATAGTTGAGTAATACCTTGTTAATGTTCCTATCACCATATGAGAAGTCGTTTCTGTAGACGCCGATGCGTGTGCACACGTTGATGAGATGAGTCACTGATGATAATGCGTAGCACTCGAGGTATTCGTATGCACTGAGGAGTGAGGTCGGTGAGGATGAATGAAGAATTATTTTAGAATAAATAGGATGGAACTAATTTCACGGCCGATATAAGATACTGGAGGTTTTGAATTAAAGAACAAGAAAAATAAAGTGGTAGTTGCGGTTATAAGCAAATGAGGCTTCAATAAACCGAATATTGAGGTTTTACAAAATAATAAATTAATAAGTAATTATTGCGGTTGTAACGAATTCTATTGATTGAGGTTAGAACGATGATTTGTTCATAGCGATGCGGTTTCAACAAAAATGGGAGTGGGAGTTACCATTCAAACTGCAGTACAACTCGAGCATGCGCAGTGGCCAATAAAACTGGTTGCCATGGCAACACTATAGAAAGTCAAGTAACAGCTACACATGTTGAGCAGAGATAAAACATAAACTAACTTAGACTACACTAAATACGAAACATAGCGGGGGCCTTGAATCCACCTGGATTCAACAAGAATGATAAAAAAAAAAAACAATAAAGTTCACAACTAGTGAATAAAGTTCATAACACTAATTACAAGGGTGCCAAGCTTGGCTATAAATTATTTGGAGTTTGCGGGTAGCGGAAACACCTTGTGGGATGGACGTGTCAAGGTTCCTTGGTGAGTCTTCAAATGCACCACACGAACAATTCCATCTTGTCCTGGAGAGACACCAGTAATGCGTGCTAATGGCCAGGTAAGTGGTGGAGTTGGTTGATGGACCAAGACAAGGTCACCAATGTGGAGATTATCAACAGCCTTATTCCATTTGGCTTTCTGTTGAAGGGTATGGATATATTCCAAATGCCATCTCTTCCAAATGTGCTGGTGGAATGCTTCAATCAATTTCCAATGTTTGAGGCGATTGAGGTTGACATTTTGTATGTCTTCTTCAGGAACTGCCACCAAAGGAGATCCAATCAAGAAGTGACCTGGTGTAAGTGCTGAGACATCATTAGGATCGTTTGATAGAGGTGTGAGAGGTCTTGAATTCAATATTGCCTCTATTTGAGTGACCAGTGTCGTGAATTCAACAAGTGTTAATGTGTGTTCTCCAATAACACGTCGGAGATGGTGCTTGATGCTCTTGATTGCTGCTTCCCAAAGGCCACCCTGATGTGGAGCTGCAGGTGGGTTGAAGTGGAAAATAATGCCTTGTGTAGCAGCAAATTCAGAGAGTAGGAGTTGCTTTGACTTGGAAAGTGCTTGGAAGGTATTGTTAGCACCAACAAAATTAGTCCCACAGTCAGAGTAGAGGTTTTTGCAGAGGCCACGGCGAGAAACAAATCTTTTCAAGGCAGCAATGAAGGCCTCAGAAGACAAGTCTGTTACCACTTCAATGTGGATTGCTTTGGTGACCATACATATGAAAGCACATATGTAGGCCTTTGTGAGTGATGTGGATCTGAGGTTGTGCACCTTGATATTGAATGGGCCAGCATAATCAATCCCAGTATTGAGGAAAGGGCGAGAAGGTGTCACACGAGCCTGAGGTAGATGCCCCATGGGTGGAATGTTGTGGCGAGGTTTGTGTCGAAAGCAAACATTGCACTTAAAAATTCGAGAGCGGATGATACTACGTGCAGAGAGTATCCAAACATGTTGTGAAAGAAGAGATTGTGTTAGTTGAGCTCCAGAATGCAAATATTGTCGGTGGTAGGAGTCAATCATGAGGTTGACCACATGATGTTGCTTTGGAAGGATGATAGGATGTTGAACATCTTGAGGTATATGACAATGCTTGAGACGTCCTCCAACTCGCAGGAGACCGTCATCATCAAGATACGGAGAGAGGCGGCAAAGTGAGTTTGATACAGTGGAGGTTTTGTCAATTTTCAGCTTGGCAATGTCTTCTCGAAAGGCTGAGTCTTGAACTTGTTTGAAGATTATACATTTGGCAGTAGCCAATTCTCGGGTGGAGAGAGGGCCAATCTTCTTTGGTGGGTGTCGAGTATTGAAGACAAAGCGGAGGATGTAAGCCATAACACGCTGAAGTTTACTGAAGTGAGAAAATTTTTGTAGGAGATCCCATTCAAGAGGTGCAGTAGCAACGAGAGTGATGGGTGACAGAGGTTTGCTCTCATCAGTATCAGCAAGTTCGACTGGAGTGAATGCGGATGTAGGCCAGAGGTTGGAAGGCTTCTGTAGCCAGGATGGACCTGTCCACCACAAGTTGTGAGCGGGTAGTTCAGCGGGAAGTATACCACGTGAAGCACAGTCTGCAGGGTTTTGTTCAACAGAAATGTGTCTCCAGCTATCAGTTGGTACCAATTCTTGGGTTTGAGCAACCCGGTTTGCTATGAAAGTTTTAAGACGATGCAGAGGAGTCTGTAACCAAGTCAAGGCCACAGTAGAGTCACACCATAATGTGATAGAAGAAAACTCCAGTTTTTTGTGAAAGGTTGAGATCACATATGAGGTCAGTTGAGCAAGCAAGTGAGCAGCACACAGCTTTTTTGAAAAAGCCGGCCACACCATCTCATTCAGAACAAAAAACAAATCTTCAAAAAAGCCAGCCACACCATCTCATTCAGAACAAAAAACAAAATAAAAAATGCACTTACACTCAAAACCACACTGAACACAAACAAATACGATCTCCCAGGGATCTACAAACTAAACTGCTCTGATTGTAACAAATTCTACATAGGACAAACAGGCCGCACATTCAAACAACGTTACAAGGAACACTTTCAAGCCCTGACATCCAAAGCTGAATCGAATTTTGCCGACCATATCATTCAAACTGGACACACTTTTACCGACATCAGTACCAACCTACACATTCTACACATAAAATCTAAAGGACACGAACTCAACACCTTGGAACAATTTGAAATATACAAACACACCACAGACAATAAACAAAACATTCTCAATGAACAACTAAATTTTAAATCTCACAAACCTTTTGATCATATTTTACAAAAACCACAACACTTCTAACCAAAAAACTGACATGATGATCTAGGAGCCTCTGATGATGGATCTCATAGATTCGAAAGTACTCGGCCAGTTTAAGTGAGTTATTATACTTATTCTTAACAAATATTTGACTGCATGTCGTTAAATTTCACATGAAAAGTTAATATTAACAACGCAGTTCGTCATGGAACAAGAAATCCAGGAAGAAAAATAAGTTGAAAAGATGAACATTATTGACCAACATAGAATGAAGCCTACCTAAATAAGAAAAATTGATGAACATGAATGAAAAGATAATATTGATAAACATGGAAAGAAAAATAAATTAAAAAAAGATGAATTTTATTATCTACAGAAACTTATACGGAGTAGCAAATATAGAATATAGCCTGAATAAGATAAAAGTAACAAATATAAATGATTGAATACTATGATAAACATTAGGGAAAAAATAAATTAAAATATATGAAGAATTTTATTATCCACAGAAACTCAGATGGAATAGCAAATATAGAATAGAGCCTGAATAAAAGGAAAATTGATAAATAAAAATGAATAAATATTATTTATATCATAAGAATAATAAATTAGAAAATAATGAAAAATATCATTATTCATAGAGACTTATATGGGATAGCAAATGTAGAATGTAGCCTGTATAAAAGAAAAATTATAATTATAAATAAATTAATGAATAATATTTAACAACATAAGAATAATAGACTGAAAGATAGAGGGATGTACTTTTCATGGACACTAACAAATAAATGAAAGAAAATTTATAAACATGAACGAATAATATTGATAAACATATGAATAATGAACTAAAATAATGAAGAATTTGTAGGATACGACATTATTTACGGAAAATCGTATAAGATACGTATAAAAAATCGTATAAGCAAATATAAAAATAAATTTGAAAAATAAAAATTCCAGAACACAAAAAAAGCTTTTCGTACTTGAATAGGCCTATGACATAAAACGTTTAGTTCTAACTGAACAAAAAAAGCAACAGAAATTAAAATTAATAAAATTAAAATAATTTTGTACTATGGTTTGACTTACCATGACCCCGCTCAGTGCATTCTTGACATCCTGTTTGCCCACCATATGGTTTTTGATCAGTCTTGACATGTCCTCTATTTTGGCGTTGGCAGCTAGATTTTTGGCGTTATCTGTCAGATTTTTCAGTATCATCTGCAAAAAGAACAAAGAAAATGGTTAATTGAAAGAGAAAGGGTCAGAGAACATCATTGTTCAGCCACAACTACATTGACTTTATAGAGAAAGTATGGCCCATTGCCTCCTCCAGCTACCGTAATAAATGTCTCCATTTTATATTTGATTGTATATCTATATAGGCTAGATATTAGTGATGAGCGTTGATTCAACGAATTAGTTGAATTAAATGTTTATTGGTTATAACCGATTCAACTGTTTTGTCTCCTCAACTAAACCAGTTGATGCTTCAACTGCATTTCCATATCAACGGTCAACGGGCTCAACGCAATCTTTTCCAACAAAACTGGAAATTATCTCTTTCTTGTCTTTGTTAAATCCAAGTGTAAATAGCAAACTAGTTGATCAACGTTCAAAATAAAAATAAATCACATGCAGTAGAGACATAGGAGTAGAAGTAACTGTGCGAGTGAGAAATGCGAAACACACTGCACTGCTGTCTCAAGACCAAAAAACAAAAGCCATATGCAATCTAAATCACGTAAAAATAGATATAGAGAAATTATGATTTCAGATTTGAATCAAGCGCCTTCAAATTAATAAAATACTTCGCAAAGACTCAAAAATAATAAAAAAAGCAAGTTTTTTATTATTTCTATGAAGTAGATGTATTTCAACTTTTCATTCAATAAAAATCAAATTCCTTTATATAAATTATTTTTGTGTTCTCGCGAATAATTTTATTAATTTGAGGGCGCTGAATTCACATATGCAATCAGAATTTCTCTATCTCTATTTTTACACGACTTAGATTGTATATGGCGTTTGTTTTTTGTAACCAGACACGCTCTTTCTTATCTTGATGTGTTCTGTACACGTGATATCATTATTTGCTTTAAGGCAGTAATGCTTTGTCTGCACATTGCTCATAATGAAAGCGTTATCCGGAGACAGTAGGCACGTACACAACTCGTTATTCTTCGATGAAAACGCATAGTATTCTTATTAAATTCAACATTCAACTAGTTAACGTTTATTCAAAACTAGTTCCATTTCGTTGAAGAGAAAACCGACAACAACCCAAGCCTACTAGATATTAGTTATATATTGTGAACATATTTATGTTTTCTACATGACTGCATAGCTCCGACAACACAGTACGTGTGTAAACCTTTACGTTCCCGCCAGCGTAGCCCAAATAATATAGGATATCATATGGCTCATAACACATTGACTCTTTAAGACGTTAGATCACAGTCAGTTAAATAACTCGAGATAAATTGCCGTCTAAAACCGAAAAATTTCAGTTTTGATCCTCCATATTTCACAAAATAATTGTTTTAATAAAATTTCTCCCGGTAATAGATAATATATAAATACCATAAGGCTGTGCGCAGAGTTTTTGGTCATAGTAGTGAATAAATACTAATAAATATTTGTAATAATAGTAATAATAATAATAATTAATAATAATAATAATAATGATAATAATAAATACCATAAGGCTGTGCGCAGGGTTTTTGGTCATAATGTTTTTCGAAGTTTCTTGCATTGGATATTATTAGGGCTTTTTTTTTTTTTTTAGGGTGAAGCCCACATAGGTCTGAGACCTGTGCGTGGGTTATGAGTTGGATGATGGTGATTTATGAGTTGGACCTACAGTTTTAGGTGGGTTCCGAACCACCGGGAAGTGATTTTCAGCAGAGAACAGTGTCTTTTTTGCTGGTTAATCTAATCGGTCACCGTTACAAACAGGACCTACGAGAACTGTTATGTTATTTATTGCTGACTTGCTGTGAGGAAACATTTTTTTCTCCAATAATTATTTTGTGAAATATGGGGGTTCAAAGTTGAAATTTTTCTGTTTTTGGGGGCAGTTGATCTATTCTACAGGTGATTTAGACTTTTAATAAATTTTCTATATCGAAGACCTATTGAGAAATAAAATGACATTAATTACAATCTAACAAAATGTTTTTTTAAAAACTAAAATTTTTACAGATTGAAAAAAAAAATCATTTTGAAAAAAAATCTGAATGTTTCATTTAAGTAAAAAATATATCATTTTATTTCTCTAGGTGTCTTAGTTATAGAAAATTTATCAAAGGTATAAAATCATTAGTAGGTGAGATCAATTGCCAAAAACCCGAAAAATTTTAACTTTGAACCCCCACATTTTACAAAACAATTGATGGAAAAACTTTTTCTCATGACAAAAGATTACATCTCAAAGCCCTAAATAATATAAAATACAAGAAACTTCGAAACAAAATTTCCCTGCGCACAGTCTTGAAAGTTTTTCTTAGGAGAAATAGAAGTAATAATTTTGATAATATTTTTCGTAAATGGTTTACTTACACTCTTATCAGTCATGGGCGGAAGTACGACAGCCTTTTCCAATATCCGCATAACGATTTTCCAAAGTTCTTTCAGCAGTCTTTTCAGTACAGTCTTTTCGCATGATTGTGCGTACAATGATAGAGAGCCTGCAATCACAATTAACACAAATTAATCAAATTATTTTTAAAACAATAATCTATATAAATGAATAAAGCCGAATACCACTCACTGACTCACTCAACCGTTTCTCGAAAACCATCCGGCCAAATTATCAAGTTTTGATTCAATACCGATTTCATGAAGTCTGTGTTTGTTCTTGTTAACAAAAAAGTTCAATGTGTGGAAGATACTATGATCATGAAAAAGCTCAGTGAAGCTTACAAATATAAATAACAAAGACTTTTATGCAAGAGGGGTAACAAGTTCTGGTTTGCATCTGTTTAATGCGTTGCCAGCATCAATAAGTGGAATGCCACCGGAAAAATTAAAAGTAGAGTTGAAGTCGGAACTGGAGGCTCATTGCTTTTATACAGTTCAGGTATACTTCAGCTATTATAATCGTGATGTTTATTCCTGAGCTGTAAAATGTATAAATATAGAATTGCTCAGTGTAATTTAGATTTAAAGATAACTTAGAAATAAGTTTCAACTATTTGACAAGTCCTTATACCCCTTTGAGAGAAGGTCAGTGGACGCTATCTATATCTATCTATCTAATGAATAGTAACAACATTACTTTTTATGAGGAACTGAATTTTTATGAGGAGATAAAGCTGGGCATTCACGTTCTGATTTGCAGTACGACTTAGTAGGACTGCTAGTTGGATAGTCGACTCCACTCACGCTCCTACTTGCAATCCGACTAGCAATCCAACTTTATTCCTAGTCAGCTGTGAGCATCGCTCTTGAGCTGAAAAATGTAACCGAAGTTGCCCGAAGGTCAAGCACTGACAGAGGTAAGATCCGACTCCCCCACACACGCTCCAACACCGTCAACAGTCGGAAGTCGGACCTTCCAGTCGTCCCTCTAGATGTTCCGAGTCGTCCATCTACGCTTCCAACTATCCAACAAGCCCATTCACGTTCCAATATCGGTTCCAACCTTGGAGGTTAGACCACAAGTCGTACTGCAAATCGGAACATGAATGCCCAGCTTTTATGATTTGATTACAGTATGAATGAGGGTAAACAACTTGGCGGAATCTTGGATGAATGTGATTTTAGTATTATCTGCAGCCTACAAATATATGGTACGAAGTATCAAGAAACCTATAATGATCTTATGGTGCAGCTACGCGAAATTAATTTCAATTTTGATATTGTCATACTGACCGAATGCTGGATTAGAAACGGTTTCACGCCTCAAGCTATTATATCTATGGATATAATATTTTTTCACTTCAAACAACATACAACAAATTGATGGAGTGGTTGTACATGAGAAGGATCATTTAAGCGTTCAATATGAAGAACGACAAATCGAACAAGCAAATGCTTTTTTTGTTATATGTCAACCGTTTACCTAAAGAATTAATTAGTGGTAGAGCCCTCTTATTTGCTGACGATACATCACTCATTTTCAGCAATTCCATTCTAGATAATTTAGAAATAAGTGCCCATATAGGTGTGCAGTCCATTGTCCAATTCTTAAATCAGTTGAAATTAACTATAAATAGTAAAAAATGCCAATACCTTCAATTCAAAAACAAACATAATTTAAATGAAGATAGGGCTATAAACGTGTTCGTAAATGATAATCAATAAGACCAGGAAGAAAAATTGCATTTCTAGGAGTTTTGTTGGATAGACGATTGACCTGGACTCCATACATTGAGAAAATATGTTGTAAAATTTCATCTGGGGTATTTGTCCTGCGACAGCTCGCTAGATTGAATGACAAAAAGTTACTTTTTACAGCTTACCATGGGCTCTTACTGTCACATATTAGGTATGCTATCTTAGTATGGGGTAATTCATCAAAACAAAATCTTGATAGGGTGTTTAAGATCCAAAAGAAAGCGGTTAGGTGTATAGAAAGAGTAAATAGATTAGATTCATGTCGGCCGTTGTTCAAGAGACTTGGTCTCCTAACTGTACCCTGCTTATATGTGTATGAAGCTACTTTATATGTAAAAACGAATGATATTAACCAAAATCTTGATGTACATGATTATAATACAAGACGCCGAGGAAATTATCACTTGGTGAGTCACAATAGTAGCTTATTCAAACAAAAACCTAGTTATATTGGTAGGAAATTCTACAATAAGCTACCGCAGTTTTTGAAGAGTCTTGAAAATATAGAAATATTTAAAAAACAATTGAAGAAATATTTTGTTGATAAAGCTTTTTATAGTGTACAAGAGTTCCTTTCACATCAAAATTGAGCCTCACCTCAACTAATTGAAGTAGTTATGGTATCTAGTGTATAATATTGTTGATCTGACTTGTCTTATACTCCTTAACTGGAGTCTCCAAGACGTAATCTACAAAAAAAAAAAAAATGCTCTACATATTAGTTTAGAAACGGAAAAACAGAAATATAACATCCTAGCAATTTATAGATAATAAAAACTTGAAAAGCACTTTCAAGTGGAAATTATGACTCACGTTATGACGTGACGGCCGTTTCACTCTGATGTTAAGAGCATCGTCAGACGAGCCACAGTACACTAATTCAAGGCATGAGTTTGAGGGTTATGGATGTTGGAAGTGAGAGGGGGTGGGGGAATGAGTAGGCGTAAGGTTTGAAATGGGATTTATTTGGCAAAACGGGTGTGAGAAGAAGTTAATTTGATCATTTGAAATGTTGTCAGGTTGCTGTTTTGTGTGTTTATAAACTTCATATTGCTCTAAAACATTGAGTTTCTGTCTCTTGTAAGCGAAGTGTAGTGTGTCTAAATTAGTGTTAATGTCCATTTTTGACAAAATAATCCCAATTTCAAACCTCCCGCCTACTCATTCCCCCACACGCTCACACTTACAACATCCATAACCCTCAAACTCATGCCTTGAATTAGTGTACTGTGGGTCGTCTGACGATGCTCTTAACATCAGAGTGAAACGGCCGTCACGCCATAACGTGAGTCATAATTTCCACTAAAAGTGCTTTTCAAGATTTATTATATTGTTGTGGAAGAATGAACAGTGATTTTCGGTGATATCTGCTTGTGGCAACAAGTCTTCCGGTCTAAGTCATCATCATCCAACTCATTACCCACGCACAGGTCTCAGACCTATGTGGGCTTCATCCTCAAAAAAAAAAAAAAAAAAAAAAAAAAAAAAATGGAAAAATGTATAAATAGGAGAGACTTTTGTAAAAGTGATATCAGTAGATGTTCTACATTGATAACAAGTGGCAGTGTACTGAGAGTTCCCGTTTCCATTAATATGGACAGTGCAATCCCGTTGGCGCTATTACAAACTGTGTTAATGAACTTTCGTTGTCTGTAGTGTTAATCGCAGTATTTTGTGACAGATTATTATTCATTTTTACTTGACAATTTATACAGTGACTTGTAAGTGCTTGTAGAATTTCAACTATTATATGTTAGACGCTTCTCCTTGAATTATTAAACAGTAATTATTTAATATTTACTTCGACCTTTTGACATTTAGTGATTGATTTTTGTACAGTAGTATAACAAAATCCTTATTAGCTGAACATTATCGATTTATCTGCTTCTGATTTCAGTATTTTGTCTAAGAAATAACTGAACAGTGTGAGTTGTGGATAATTTGTGTTAATGAAGTGCGAGTGATAAATTTAAACGTTATTTTAGAGATAGAACCTGTAACAATATATTAGTGGAAACAAGATGGATCTTCAACATATAATTTAAAGATCACCATCTTTCAATGTTATAAACCGACTTTTTGAGGAGCTTAGAATTGGAACGGAATATATTACGAGGGCAAACTGTCATAATATGTGCAGGAGATATGAATATGGATGCTCTACAACTTTGACAACATCAACAATATAACGACTATTGTGATCTACTAAGCGAACAACCTATGAAATAATTGACTGAGAGAATCGATAGTCGACGTCTGTATCAAACCCAAAGCTAAATCCTACATATCGATTCTCTTAGTCGATTATTTTGTGGGGACTACATACGGAAGTGCAGCCTTTTATTTTAGTAAGTACATCCAGCCCAAGTAGTATTGGTAACTCTTTGAGTAACATTCTGTATAGGAGTTTTACAATACAAGAACTAGAAATAACTTCAGAGTGGAATTCCTACACCACACTAGGTCTCAAAAAAATTGGCATTTCACTTCAAACAAACTTTATAATGCTCTGCCTGCGAGTGTCAGAGACCTCCACATCACTCAATTCAAGAGAAGACTTAAGGCTATGTTGATAGATGAATCTTTATATCGCGTACAGGATTTTTATGCTATAGACTTTAAACAATAATTGTAATGAAATTTATGAACCTGTATTTGACTGTGATAGTAACTATGTTTAGTGTTATGTGTATTTTTTCATGTTTTGTAGCAGAAATAAGATAATAGTTCATAAAATTATGAATATTGAATGATAATTATGACTAATAATTCATGACGATGGCGATGCATTGTAAAATGTCTATGTCAATAAACAAATTTCTATTTCTATTGCTAAGGTAAGATGTAAGTATTGGTGATAGCTGGCAGCCAGCTGGCATGTCCAGACCCCCCACTTACCGTCCAACAAGTCCATTAGCGGCCTGAGTACTTCGTCAGCTTCGGCTGCTACCGCGTTGCGCTGTGATGGCTGGTTGAGTGCTCCACCTCCTCCTTTCACCGACAACAGCAGATCTCCCAGCTCCCTCACACTTACTGTTATCCGCGGCTCCAAACTGAAAATCAAATAAATAAATAAATTAATTCTTATTATTAATTATTGATTAGAAATTATCATTATTTCATACCAGCATTTTACCCGGTTTTACCCGGGAATCCAATTTGGAGTTTTTATTTTGTAGTAGATAACTTATGGTAGTGGTCACAAAATTACAAAGCTGGGAAGGGTGAGTGAAATATCATACAGCGACTGATAAGCTGTATGCCTATCATCTTTGAAAAGTACTTTTCATCTGTTTGAAAAGTAAAATTCACAAAAAAACACATTTGTTTGTAGTGCTGATGATGAGAATTTTTAGAATTTTTTATAAGTAAACTACCTTTTTAGTAACTTTGCAGGTCTAACCACCTGCATAGTTTTGTTTTCAGTTCTTTAGATTAATGTATTACAAAGCTCAATACAAACAATAAATAAGATCGAATGACGCTGGGTAATTAGCAGTTGTAATATTGATATAGAGCTTATCTGTTGCTTGGCTTGAGGGAGACATCGGCGTGTCATCTATATTATCACCATAGTGACGTAGCATGTTATCAGCTGTTCTTTGAGCTTCCTACATTGAAACACATTTAAAACCGTAATAACAGTGTTTATAAGTGAAATTTGAATATTAATTTTGAAAAATGTAGGAAAAAGCTGGGCTTTGAGGTGCATGGAATTGTGTTTAGAGAAAGCTTTGTACCAAATTTATTGGCCCAAATCATTGCTGTTTTTATGAAATCCGAAGACTGACATACACACACCCCCACTCTTATTGAATAGATTTTCAGTGAAATTTCTGGAAAATGATTAGTCAAAAGATTTGTTCTATGTAGGTACTCATAGCTAATGAGAGGTCTTACGGAGAATCTTCACGTCAGGGGTTAATTTCAGTGGGAACGCAAGGGAATGGCGTTCCCTCACCTCCCAAGAGTGCCGGAACGCAAGGGAACGCACAGTTTGCGCCAATCTGATTCCGAAGGTGTCTCATCTCGCTATTTATTCAGATAATCATGCTAAATATTGCGAATAATAATAAAGCACTGTAACGTAGGGCGAAGCGAGATCTGTGTACTGTATATAAATGAAAATGTAAAGAAGTCTTTATTTGCTTTCATTTCACCATTCATTAAAAAAAGTATTTTGGCTAATGTAAGCTTCATACAAAATGGTTGATGCAAATCGATAAAGGTTTATAGGAAATTTAGAGTAGGCACCAAGATGTTAACGGGGTGGGGCGAGGGGGTGAGGGAATGTTTAACCAGGCCTTAGTAGAAAATAGAGAGGGTGGTTTATAAGAATAAATGAGCATTCCCACACCTAAAATTTTAGAAATTAAGCACTGCTTCACGTAGAGGATTTTTTTCGAAGATGTAGTCTACTCAGATCTGAGACCTGTGCGTGAGTAATGAGTTGGATGATGGTGATTGATGAGTTGAACCTACAGTTTTTTGTGTGCTCCCAACAATGGGGAAGTGATTTTACAGCAGAGAACAGTCTTTTTTGCTGGCCAATTCAATCGGTCACCCTTACAAAGAGGGCCAAGGAGATCGTAGCTTATGTTGATTTGACTGAACAGAAAGCTTCTACAACTCAGGGAAGAGCCAGCTCTCAACTCCTTCCATCCACCCTTCCTGAATGCAATTCGACAGGCCATTTTATGGGAGAAAAAGTCCTTGGGACAGAAAGCACTATTATTTTAGCCAGACCAAGAAAAGATAGCCTATAATGAAATGACAATTGGAATAAACAAATAACAATAGGTAGCTTAGAGCAGAGCGTTCCTTATTTCAGGGCGTTTTTATCCTCATTTTCACAGCCCTGTATAACTCTTGTAATTTGTTGTGAACACATGTTTTGATAGCCGCTCTGTAGAACCATTTGTTATTTACAAGAAAGGTCTTCAACAAAATTCGGCTACAGTGCGTTGTTAGGGAGTTATAAACGAAAAGCTGGATACACTACATCATATCGTCATTTACCAGCTCGTAAAATAATTGGACTCTGTGATGTTTTCCATGACGAAATACTTAATGAACAATCTAATATTAAAACTGACACTGTATTTCACTTTTAAATAATGTTTTACTCACATATATTGGAGATGCTTGAGGAATGCATTTCACTTCTGAAGGCTGACGAAGCTTCTTTTCAGAAGTGAAATGCATTCCTCAAGCATCTCCAATATATGTGAGTAAAACATTATTTAAATGTGAAATACAGTGTCAGTTTTAATATTAGAAATAATTGGACGTTCCAGCTTCCAAGCAAAAAGCGTTAGAAGTGATTGACGTACCGAACTAAAGAAGACATCGTTCTTGTTTTTTGAAAATTATGACCTTAACGCTCATTATATCGCAAAAGCGCAAAGAACAAAAATTGTTTAGAGTAAAACGGGTAACAAATCTTGTTATAACGTATTTTCTTGCATTTATTCGCATTAATCCTTGATTTATCAAAAACTGAACGTTCCATAAGATTTACTTCAACTTCATAACCCTGTACTTATTTTATTTTCGATGGGGAAATAAGTTTCAGTATTCATCTTATAGAAAAAAAATGTCCCCTACAAAAAAGGTCCTCTACAATATTAAGCAATGATACGTCTTTCACGAGTTATAAATGAAAAAACCTGATAGACTGCATGCATTTTGTGATATGGAGTGACCTTATGTGAAAAACAGACATGAAATAGACTACGCGAATTGAATCAAGGGTTAGGTGTGATGAATTTGTTTAATTTTGCGATGGTGATTATTTATATATTTATTTGATATAAATATTCTTTGGAGCAACAGGTAATATACCCAAAACTGCATTCTTAACATAAATACAAAATTCTAAATAGAGTAAACAACAAATTATCATAAGTTAGTTTGAAGTGACTGACAATTGAATAAACTGACAAATATACATAAACAGAATTTATTAATTTCGAATTCCTTTAATTGCTATTACTTTATACTGAAGACTTCCGCAATGGCGGATATTGACAACAGCATTGAACAGCTGATGTTAATCGATAAATGCTACTGTACAAAAATATCAGTCACCACCGGGAATCGAACCACGGACCTCTCAATTGCCGGTTGAGCGCCCTTAACACTTGTGAGATACGAGCCGATATGGCCAAGTTGAAAATGAATGCTGCTGTACAGAAAGGTCTCCATGGTCTAGTGGTTAAGGGCGCTCAACCTGCAATTGAGAGGTCCGTGGTTCGATTCCCGGTGGTGACTGATATTTTTGTACAGTAGCATTTATCGATTAACATCAGCTGTTCAATGCTGTTGTCAATATCCGCCATTGCGGAAGTCTTCAGTATAAAGTAATAGCAATTAAAGGAATTCGAAATTAATAAATTCTGTTTAACAAATTATCATTGAGTACATGGAGTATGTTGCTCTGTGCAAGCACCCGTATTCTTGGGCGTGAGGTTTACTGTTCACAGATCTACTAGTATTTATTAATGAATGGCGGTATAATTTTTGTCTCTATTATGTGCAACTAGTATCGCTCTAGGTGTCGCAGTGTGTACAGTGGACACTCACCTGATAGCGAACTGTGTGGCGAGATCGTCTAGAGCGGTGTTGAGATTCTGCTGCAACTCTTTTAGGATGTTGGCAGCATCCTCCTCCAGTTTCTCGCCGCCCATCGACTCGAACATCTTTTCCAACTGCACTCTCAACTGCTGGATGTTGTTCATCAGGATACACGCCTACAAACAAACACAAATATCAATTTTATGTAATCAACAGTTACTTTCTTTGTACTGGCGAATATTACTACCTGTGGAAGATATCCATAATGAATAACAAGACTTGAAGTAGTCAAACCACATTTATTGAAAACTGTGAAATACTAGTTTCGGTTGTTACACCATTATCAATCTCATATAAATTGAAACTAGAGTACAGAGTAGCTTAATATATTAAAATATTTTTCTAATAAATAAATAAACAAATTATACTAAACACAGAATGATACTGTTACGGGTTCTATCTCTAAAATAACGCTGGCAGCACTTTAAATTAACACTCGCATTTCATTAACAAAAATTTTCCACAACTCACACTGTTCAGTTTCAATTACAAAAAATAATGTAATCGGAAGCAAATAAATCGATAATGTTCAGCTAATAAAGATTTTGCTTTATTACTGTACAAAAATCAATAACTTAATGTCAAAAGGTCGATCTAATATTAAATAATTACTGTTCAATAATTCACGGAGAAGCGTCTAGTACATAATAGTTGAAACTTTACAAGCAGCTGCGAGTCACTGTATAAACTGTCAAGTTAGCCCGAATAATAATCTGTCACAATATACTACCATTTACACTACAGAACGAAACTTCATGAACACTACAGAACGAACACTTCATGAACAAAGTTTGTAATAGCACCAACGGGATTGCACTGTCCGTATCAACGGAAACGGGAACTGTCACATTACATGTTATCTCAACAAATTTCAAACAAGACTGACTAACTTTTACCTAAGCGCTCGCTTTAAATAGGTTTTATTTGATCTAGAAAGATGGAGATTTTTCCAAATTGTTTAATGGGATTCTAAATAAACATTCTACAATATTCGATACGATTCCATCAAATTCTAATTAAACATTTTAATGACATTTAGACAAACTGCAAGGCAAAGAGAGGGAGGAAAATAGTAAACAATTAGCTTAGACCGGAAGACTTATTGACACAAGCAGATAACATCGAAAAACGGTTCCTTCTTTCTGTGTCCACAACAATACTATTAGCTGAGGGAGAAAGTGAAGAGTAGCCTAATATATCAACAAATTTTTCTAATAAATGAATAAAGAAATTATACTAATCACAGAATGATACTATTGGCTGAGGGAGAAAGTTCCTCTGATATCACTGAAGGTCTGTGATTGGCTGAAGACCATAACAAGTCACACCCACTGGTGGGAAGAGCAACGAGCTCTCAAGTGCAAAAATCAAGAAAAAAACCGTGAACACATAGAAAGCAACAAACAAGAACTTTAGTTTAGTTTTATTTACATTGATGACGGTGTAACAACCGAGACTAGTATCTCACGGCTTCCAATAATGTGGTTGAGACAACTTACAAGTCTTATTATTCACAACAGCTGCTTGTTGTGATGTGTCAATGAGGTTATAGTCTGACTGGAATATAAGGGATCGAAGGGGAGGAGGAGGAGGAGTAGGAGGAGCGGAAGACGAGTGAGGAGAAAAAGGTATGACGAGGAGAAGAGGGGAGAAGAAAGTGGAGAAGAGGGGAGAAGAAAGAGGAGAAGAGGGGAGAAGAAAGAGGAGGAAAAGGAAAAGGAGAGGATTAAGGAAAAACGGGAGAAGAAAAAATATAAAGCAGGTGTTTCAAGGAGAAGAAAACGGAGGAGAAGGATGGAAGAGAAGGAGAGAAAGAAGGGGGAGGAGAAGGAAGAGGTGGAGGAAAAAGGAGGAGAAGTAAAAGAAGAAGAAGGAGAAGAAAAAGAAGAAGAAGAAGAAGAAAGAGTAGGAGGAGGAGAAGGAGGAGAGAAGATTAATAATAATAATAAGGAGAGAGAAGTGGAGGAGATGAAGATGAAGAATTTGTAAAAGAATAAGGAGGAGAAAAAGAAATACAAGAAGATGGAGAAAATGGAGGAAGAGAAGGAGGACTATAGAAGATGAAGAAGAAGGATGATGAAGAGGAGGGGTAGCATGAGGATAAAGAGGAGGAGGAGGTGGAGAAGAAAGAGGAGGAGAAGGATTATGAAGCAGGAGATACAAGAAGAAAAAGAAGAATGAGGAGGAGGAGAAGGAAGAGAAGGAGGTGGTGGAGAAGGAGGAGGAGGAAGAATTAAATTATCTACATTTGTATTTTTCATTCTTCATTATGGGCCATCCCCGAAATGAGATAAATTTTGTAAACCAACTTTTACACACAAAAATCTGTGTTGTCAAATATTCAATCTGCTTTATCACTTTTAGAATAATAACATTCTAAGAATCTAGTGTTATTCAATAATCAGATTTGTCAAATGATCTTCTAGACTATACTAAAACAATGAAAGCAAAACTCGTTATTATTGGACTTGCCCCCCCCCCAAAAAAAATTCAATCTATGTGCGCCCCTGCTATTAATTGTGCATAGGCAGTTGTACTCACAATTCGTTCCTCGATCATGTGGTCGGGAAACTCTTTTTTAACGATGTCCGCATAGGCGATGAGTACTTTGACAATGGTCTTGGCGAACCGCTTCATGTAGCGTTTCCAGATTTCCGGATCGGGACATTCCAATTTCGAGACTACATCGAAGCACTGAGTCAACTGCGTGAACACATCTACTACCGAATTCGAAAATAGAGCGTGCTCGGAACTTCTCTGGAACTGCAAAAAATACAAGATTTTAATCACAAACAATGAAAAAAGGTGGGAATCATTTTTTTTAAATCGTCAATCGCAATTAATATCGTCATAAATCACTCTAATTTTTTATTGTAAAAAATTAAATTTGTATGGCTTTTCGTGGTGGGGAGACCCTTACGGGTTGTTCCACCTCGCCGTTTTTTTTAACGACTGATTTTTTTTATATGCAACTGGGACCGATGGCTTAACGTGTCCTCCGAAAAACGGATTTTTATTGTGAATTGACCTCAATGTTTTGGATGTTACAACATCTCGTAGCACAGTGAAAATTTATAAAAATTTTAACGTTGCTTCTAGGTCTGAACTTTGTTACATCTTCGTATTCATTGTTGTTTTGTCTTTTAATAATAATTGACTAAGCGTCAATAATTAGCGTCAATTATGACTGGTCTCTGTTTCGAGTCGACCGTTTTGCATTTGTCTGATTGTAACGAATTCACGGCTGAAAGCGTGAACCGATTTCTTTGAAATTTGGCATGAATGTTCCTTTTAGTAATGCGCAGCGATGTATGTATAAGGTTTTTTTAAATTTTGTTGCATTTAAAGGATAATTAGACTTTGTAGAAGCTTCTTTTTTAGGAACATATGATTTTTAAAATGAGCTTCTACATCATATTGGAATCAGAATCGTAGATAGCCCTCGGGCAGTAACATATAGTTATTCGTCTAGTTGAGTCAAATTGTCAAATTCATGGAAGATTTTTAACGTTGTCTGTAGATTAAATTGGCTCACATGCAACAGAGAGTTTTTCTTGTACAGTGGTTATGATGAAAGCTTTTTTCGTGCACCTGTAGTAAGTTTATTTTTTGTATAAATTAAACATTCTTTGTGTGAATGTGAAGTGATGCAGTGATGGTACTACCAGTATTCAGTTTTGAGTAAGTTTCAGTGAATTCTGTAGTATACACTGAAAATTATTTTCAAAAGGGGAAGTGATAGCCGTGAGCCGTAGCAGGTATCTGTTCAATCAGATTAGATAAGCAACGCTCTCTTGGGCCCTCTGTAAGGGTGACCGATTGGATGGCCAGAAAAAAGACTCTGTTCTCTGCTGTAAATTCACTTCCCCGTGGTTCGGAACCCACGGCATTTACTTTCTACTGAAAATTATTTTAGACCTCTTGTGCATTCTCATAAATTTTAGTTATACTTAGTATCCAATGTGTATTGAATCTAGTGCTTATTTTATTGCGGATGATACCCACATGAGTATGGAGACTTGTGCGTGGGTAATGAGGTGAATGATGAGAAACATCCATGGCTGAATGAGATTCGAACCCAAGGCTGCAGGAAACGAAGTTAACCAGAGCCTCATCTTGTCATAGATAAGCGCTCCAACCAACTGCGCTACCAGAGCCACCCAATTCTAATCTGTTCAATCAGATTAGATAAGCAGCGCTCTCCTGGGCCCTCTCTGTAAGGCTGATACCTGGGAGCTCACAGTAAAGAAGGTTTAAATTTTATTGTATATTTTTAGCTTTGAATGTTATTACAGTACTATTAAACTATTGAAACTGTTATACTAACTGTAAACTATTCTTTGTACCCTGAGAAATGTATGAGTTCTATTTTTTTTGGTAATTAACTCTATTTTTCCTGTACTTACGCCATCTTTCTTATCTCGTTCGAAGGCACTTTTTAGATACTCGAGTGAAACGTCGTCGTTCTCGTTGAGCCACTGCATGACAAACGGCTCAAACCAGGCTGGATACTCGGGCACAGAGCCCTTGTACGGTGGTACGTCCTTTACGTAGTTCGCATGCAGCCATTTCACCTGAAAATAACACAAATCATTATTTTTGAAACACGGACTTTGACACTTTCCCTACTTTCTTTTACACAATTGACCAAACCATTTGTTTTTGCCAACTGCGCTACCCTAGTAGAATGATAATTAACAGATTTTCCCTCAAAATAATTTTCACTAGATCATCCAGTTGTCTGATTTAGACAATCTCTAAAAAATGACCAAATTTCTGGCAAGTAAAACATTTAAGATCAGAATGAGCATTCCTATTTCTGTAGTCTTAAATTTTATTAACATTGCAGAAGTCTATTGGTTTTTTAGAGATGTGTCCTGAGAGAGAAATTCGAGAATAAGAGAAGAAAACGAATGGATAAAGGAACTAGAACATCCAAGTAATCGTGAGAACATTGTTAGGTTTGTGAAATCGAAAAGATTGCGCTGGAGTGGGCATTTGGAGAGAATGAATGAGGAAAGAGAAGTGAGGATGATTATGAGAGAGAAGCTTCACTGCAGGAGTAGGAAGGGAAGACTATAAGGAACAGATGGGAGGATAGTGACTGTCGATCTTGTTGCCAGGCTTAAGCCTATTGCAACAGAATAAAGCAAAAGCATATTACAATCTTTGTGACAATGAACATAAGAAATAGCATCATAAAGAAGAAAATAATATAATAATAATATAAAGAAGAGAATAATAGTATAAAATGTAATCATTAAAAGAAAAAAGTCCAATGTTTTTGGTTTCTAGTTGAGATAAGTTAGTAGAGTAATGTACAACTATATACAAAGAAGTAAGTAAAGCATAACAATTTAACTAAAGACAATTTAGATCAAAAGTCGGAATGAATAATTCGGGAAAAATCAAAATAATGGAAGGAAATCACCACGTACAGTAATTGGATTGATGCGAAACGCTTATGCATAAAACAAACCCCAATAATGCAGGCGACAGATTTTAAACTACATGTCGTAAAACAAAAATACATTAAAAAACAAGTTGATTCAAGTGTCATCATCCAGCAGGTGCACATACAATAGGGATTTAAATCCCTGAAAGGAAGCAGCAAATATTATATGTCTCGGCAACTCATTCCACAGTCGTGAACCCACAGCCTCAAATGATGAATTGAACATCTCTGTTCTGTGCTGCGGTATTTGTAGAGCATAAATGTGGAAACGTTTTGCTCTAGAATGAACCGCAGTGAACAATGTGAATCTGCTGCTTGTGGAGCAGTGGAGAGGAGTTGTGAGAGAGGCCAAGCCTCACAAAGGGCTGTAGCGCCGTAGACGTAAATAAGAAACTTTTTTCTCAATAAAAGTTACATTTAGGAGCTGAAAAAGAGCATAGTATCTTATAGACATAATCTAATGATTTATGCATCCTACATATTTTAAGTTCAATGACAATTGACTATATCATATGAATTTATAAAAATATTGTACTTGTTAACAAATAACTATTGAAAAATTAAGGGAAAATGTTCAATCTGGAATCACTGAAGTCGAGTCATAATTTTCATAAGCCATATGACAAATAGTAACTGTTCTAATAAATAATAGACTACATCAGTGGCTCCCAAACGTTTTTTAATGGACTCTTTGCCGTAATTTTCGGTTTTGGTTGGATCTCCTACATAAAAATCGTTTATTTTTTTTTAAATTCATTAGCTAAAATTAATGTGATCTTGATAGTTAATAGAGAAGGCTTCAGTAGTAACAGATTCAAATATTTTTCTGCATTGTTGTTAAACTTCATACATTTTTGCTGTCACCGAATTTGAGTTGAAACTAATCAAATAAAATTATACAATTGTATTATTGATAGTGAAATAGTATTAATCGATTTTATTAGTAATAGTGAAATAGTATTAATCGAACTCAGGAAGTTATAGCTAGTATTTTATTAAACAACATTGTGTCCTCTGTGGTAATTGCAACACCCGCATCTATTAAGCAGGTCAATGAGAGAGAAGAACACAACACTCAATTATAGTACAATGTAGTAGAGAAAGAGAGAGAGAGAGAGAGAGAGAGAGAGAGAGAGAGAGAGAGAGAGAGAGAGAGATAACTAAGGAAAAGAAGCAAAAACAAATACAAATTGATAACAATATGAATATAATAAACATTTTTGTACCATCAAATACGTAACAAAAACTGCAATAAAAATTCAGAATTTGAGTGTTCTTGGTAACAAGAATATTAAAAAATCGATTGAATGAAATGCCTGTTTGTCCTATGTATTATTTGGGGCATATGTTTCTTATGAGTTTATATATTATATTTCTAGTTTGTTGTATTTTTGTTTTATACTGTTTGCTAGATGGGATGTTGTTTTTTGTTGAAGCTGGTATTTCAGGCTTTTTGCTGTTTTGAATCCAGATTTTTTGTAATGTGTGCTATTTTGTGTGGTTTTTCGTTAAAGTATGCGAGTGTGATAAATTTGTTTTTATTCGTAGGTTTTGGTTTTTTGTTTTTAATTTCATTTAAAATTCTGTCTATTATATTTGCGTTATATCCGTTTTATTATGCTAAACTAGCTGGTCCCAACTTCAACATAACAAGACCCGTGGTCGCAGGCTGGTGAAGTTTCTCCTCAGAAGTGAAATGCATTCACCCAGTTCAAGGGCGTAGAATCATAATCTAAATAGAAATTCAGTGTCGGTTTTGATGATATATGATTAACTAAAAGTATTATCTATAGTATACCTTGAAATGCAGGTTCATGTATTCTGAAGATTTGCACCGCCTATGCTGTTCATGTTCATCGAGAGCGTATTTCATGTCTGTCGCGAACAGACCCCACATTGTCAGAGCTGACTGCTGGCCAATATTGAGTTCCTGAGAAGAGAAAAACAGAAAGAGTGATGTTTAGAATTTAGATAAAGATAAAATTTAGCATAATAAGTATATGTCCACCAAAACGTAGAAATTGTATCCTTATTGAACCATATTATTATGTACACTATAGCCGATTTCGATTGTAGGTGACTTTTCAGACCTCAACGTTATGTTTTAGTCCAAAGAGAATACTATGCAATCGAGGATTGAGGTAGTTTCCTCACTGATGTAACAATGTTTTATCAGTATGCCAAGCCTATCGTAACAAATTATGAAGCTCTATGCCGAACACCTTTACACACCTTTATGAAGCTCTTACACCTTTACACAGGCTCTGACTGCACAGGTGAGTGTGTATACTATCTAGCACCCCTCTGAGATACTTCTTGCGTCCAAGCCATTATTCGATGGCGACGTTTGGAAAGCAACACAATCGTTTTGTATCTGAGATGAAAAACACTTGATTCACCTCAAGCCAAAATAAAGCAAAGTTACTTAAGCAGTTTCTATAAGCAGTTCAAAAGTTCAGGGGAGGTCATCATAAGCAATTCAAAATTTGGATAATGAGTATATTTGGTAATAGTTATTTTGGTAATGAGTATTTGGTACTCAGCTCCTGAGACGCGAAAACAAGAAAAAATTAATATCTAGATGAAGATAAAACTCAGCATAGTAACCCAGGTATATGTCCATCAAACAAACCCACAATTATATCCCAATTCAACTAAATTATCAAGCAATTAAAATATTCAGGGAAAATCATCACTCACAATCCAGATTCAAATAAGAACAATTAAATGATATATAAATGAGATATTCAGGTCCTGATGAGAATAAAGAAAGAGAATAATATTTAAATAAAGTTAAAAGTGCAAAATATAAGAGTATTGAAGATAAAGTATAGTCACTTTAATAAAAGTATACCAAAACCCACATCTAAACATTATAAATCGAAATAAAACAGATAATAAAGTAATCTTTACTTGGTAATTATAGAAATTTTTTCAGTTTTGAAGGGCTCTAATTACAAAACGCAAATACTTGTAAAACTTCTTGACCTTTCATATTTATGATAAAGCACATTCATAAATTTGATAAAATGTCAAGTTGGTTTTTAATGTTATTCAATGCTTAAAAAATCGTATGACTGCTATAATGCCTCCAATTAAATGGTAGAAAAAATCCGCTAACATTCCTGTTATGATATGGCGCACTTCAAAAATAAATCAGGAGGTCTTACCTAGATCACAAGCTTTCTGCTATCCTGCTGAGGGCCTAGGAAAAATAGTGTAACAATTTGAAATAGGTATTCATTGGGTTTTTTTTACGAAGTTTTACTATTATATTGAACATTATAAATAGTAAAATTTGTTTAAATGAAAATGTTTATCTTTATTTTTATGAAAATGGTGAAAACTCTATTCTGTTCCTATTTTTTTTAATGCATATTGATACTTGCCTGTGGAAATTGATTGAGGACAGGGGCATAGCTGTTGCGATCCTCCTCAATGACAGACACAAGCAGTGCTATCAGTTTGTGCCAGAAGTCCAGGCTGTCCAGCTGTGGCCCATGGTCGTCTGGATCGCGCTTCGGCTCGTTCGGATCCACCTAAGGTCACGGGAAATGTCAAATTAAGGTCAAATCAATGTCAACAATAAGGCCAATATCAGAGGAAATTTTGAGGTTGAAGTGAATCACGGACAAAAATATAGATGTGATCTTTGAAGGTCACAGAAATTGCAATGGAAGGTCACAGTTACACTACAAGAAAGGCCAAATCAAAGTCAAATATTTATTTTCTATGTACACACATTCCCATACAATATGATGATTGTATACAGATATTACTGAATAATTTGACATCTCTAGACAGTCTTCAGGTCATGTATTTGTCAAAAGACTACAGCAGTACCTCCTAACAACTTAATGTAATGTATATATATATTTTTTTATTGCTGATGATGCCCACATGAGTCCGAGACTTGTGCGTGGGTAATGAGGTGAATGATTACACATAAATGCCTGACGGTAGAGCGGGATTCGAACCCACGACCACTCAAACGACAGCAAGCTGGAGTTGCGACGCCCCAACCAACTGCGCTAAGCGGCCCATATCTTTCCAAGTTATCATAATCCAAATGTAATGTCCATTTTTCGTGTATAATAATTTCAGGTTAACTAATATTTCAAATATTTTTTCTTATAATTATATTTTTGTATAATATATATAACTGTCAATAGTTGTAGTTTATAGCAGCAGTACTTCAGTTGTGTTTTATAATATATTGTTAATATTGTTATTGTCTTTTCTTAGTTATTTCATTAATTTCTGATGTTGGCGAGACGAGCCATTTCTCCACACGGGCTCAGCCTAATGAGGAATGCACTTGAAATTTTATTGCATTCAATGTTTTTTATATTTTTATTTGAGTGAATAAGGTATTTAATTTGATTTCATTTGTAAATTATTTGCAGGTTGCACAAACGCCAATCAAAATTTGATCCCAAAGACTGGCCAAACTTCGATTCTCAATTTATACAATTCAAACTCACATACAAAATAACAATTAAAAACAACAATAATAAGCATTAAAAATGGAGATACACAACCAATTTGCTGAGAAGATTGCGTGTGGAGTTGAATAACCTATGGTTACCCTAATGGTTGGGGCCCTTGTCTGTGATAAGATAAGGGTCTGGCTGGTTTCGTTTCCTGCAGCCTTGGGTTTGAATCTCATTCGGCAATGGATGTTTCTCATCATTCATCTCATTACCCACAGTCTCCAGACTCATATGGGCATCATCCGCAAACAAATTTACTGATCTTTGTTCAGGAGAATTTTGCTGTACAAAGACAATTCACAGATAAAGACAGTCTTTGCATTCATTGCTACGTTTGTCTATGTGAATAAATTAAAAAATATTTCTGGTCAATTTTTGACCAAAGATTTTGTCCGGTCAAATCTCAAGAATCAAACCAGTTATCCAAAATCAAATCCCGTGCTTTAGCGCCACGAATTCATTGAATTTAATACAAAAAATATCAAATTGAAGGTTCAACTATATACAAGCAGACCTATTGTTTCGTTCTAATGAATATTTGATACAGTTTATCCAATCTAGCTTTGTTGAGTAATCTAATTTAAACAATTAATGTAAATCTATTTTAAACAATTAAACAAACAAGAATGCAAATTGGAATATTTACTAATTTATCATGAATTGGATAAAAAAGTGACGCACTTTCTTTGTTGCTAAGAATATTAAAGAATATTAATAATATTGTAGTTCCATATAACCTTTTGACTTCATACTCAAACATGAATAATAATTATTGAGTATAATGATTAAGAATATTTATTGATGAATAATTATTGAGAATAATTATTAAGAATATTTGTTGATAAATAATCATTAAGAATAAACTATACTAGTGAATTCAACAAATGTGTTGAATTCGCTAGTGAAGTTTAGTCCTACAGTGTTCTAAACAATTATTCATGTTGAAAAGAATCTTAATCAATTTTTCTTTTGACACAGACTCCATTTGGAAAAAAAACATTATTACAGTTACACTTCTGTACAACATCGGTTATGCAGGCAAAAAATTCGTTCCAGAGAGGTATCCGTTGATAAGTTTACAATGTCAAGAGACACTTAAAAATCGTTTTCGAAGCGTAATTCGTTAGCGGGAAGTTTGTTTTTTGGAGGTTTGACTGTATTTGTATGAACAACTAACCTGGAACTCCCTACTGTAGAGTTCATAGCAGTTCTCGAACAGGAACTGGTAGGTGGAGCTAAGGCACGCTTTGACGCAGTCTTTTACCACAGCACTGGCTCGGGGAGGACTTGTTAGCTCTTGCACCTAAACAAAACACGAATATTAGCAATAAAATACAGCATAAGAGAAATTAACATAGAAATAGACACAAGAAGTGAGCATAGGAGTATTTTATTTATATCTTTATCAGTTGAAATTAACGATCAATAGTTGAAATTAACAATATATAAAAATTGCCAATACCTGCAATTCAAAAACAAAAATGATTCAAATGTATCTGAAAACGAATATCAACTTTCTTTTTTGTAGATTACGTCTTGGAGACTCCAGTAAAGGAGTACAATAAACGTCAATTTATACAATCTTAGACACTAGTTACCATAATTACTAGCCTATATCAATTAGTTGTGGTGAGGCTTATTTTTGATGTGAAAAGAACTCTTGTACACTATAGAAAGCTTAATGAACTAAATATTTTTTCAATTGTTTTTCAAGTTTTCTATATTTTTGAGACTTTAAAAACTACGATAACTTGTTATTGTTGAGTTTTCTACCAATATAACTAGGGTTTTGTTTGAATAAGCTACTGTACTATTGTGACTCACCAAGTGATAATCTCCTCGGCTTCTTGTATTATAATCGTGTACGTCAAGATCTTGGTTAATATCACTCTTTTTAATATATGAATTAGCTTCATATACATATAAACAGGGAACAGTTAGGAGACTAGTGCTCTTGAAGAACGGCCTCCATGAATCTAATCTATTTACTCTTTCCATACACCTAACAGCTTTCTTTTGGATCTTAAACACCCTGTCAAGGTTTTGTTTTGATGAATTACCCCATAATAAGATAGCATACCTAATATGTGACAGTTAGAGCCCATGGTAAGCTGTAAAAAGTAACTTTTTAACCTTTAATCTAGCAAGCTGTCGCAGGACATTGGACAAGAGAACATTGCATATATAGAAGTTTTGTTAAGGATCCGGGCTCCTTACATAGATAAAATATGTTGTAAAATTTAATCTGGCGTATTTGTCCTTTGACAGTTTGCTGGATTAAAGGTTAAAAAGTTACTTTTTACAGCTTACCATGGGCTCTTACTGTCACATATAAGGTATGCTATCTTATTATGGGGTAATTCATCAAAACAAAACCTTTGTTGTAAAACAAAAACGTTGCTTTTCACAGCTTAACATGGTCTTACCATGTCACATATTAGGTATGCTATCTTAGTATGGAGTAACTCATCAAAACAAAACATTGATAGGGTGTTTAAGATAAAAATAAATAAAAAACTGATAGGTATATGACAAGAGCAAATAGGTCAGGTTAATGTAGGCCGCTGTTCAAGAGACTTGGTTTCCTAACTGTACCTTGCTTATATAAATGTATGAAGCAACTTTATATGTCAATAAGAGTGATTTTAACCAAAATCTTGACGTACACGATTATAATACAAGAAGCTCAGGATAATACCACTTCCTGAGTTACATTAAAAACACTATTTATGGGGAGAAAATTTTTCAATGCACTTCCTAGGGATTTGCAGGAAATAGAGGAGGTTGAATACCTTCATAAGAAACTGAAGAAATATTTGGTGGGACTATCCCTATACTCCTTGCAGGAGTATGTCAATATGACTGTATGATTTTAGAATCTAGTTTTTATCAAAATTGTAACTTCTATTATTATGTGTAAAAGATGATTTGTGACTTTTAATTCTTGTGCAATTTGTCACTATTGAAATGTATTTGTACATTTTTTAATGAATAAAGATGATTTCAATTAAATTCAATTAGTAACTTATTCAAACAAATAACTGGTAGTTGAATTTGTAAGCTACCGCAGTTCTTATAAAAAGTTGCATGATTATAATACAGTACCTATAAAAAAGAGTGCCTTCCGAAAGAGAAGAATTTGATTACGGTACTGCATAAAAATATCGTTTAGGCTTCTGGAGGCGGTCAAATTCAAAAACTATGAAAAATTATGATCGCTTATACAAAAATTTTATTTTTCAAATGAATTGTCATAACTTCATGTATAAGTAAGTATGTGTGTTTTGTAATTAAAAGACCTTCAGAGATGGAAAATGCTTTTGTAATTATTATCCAGAATATGTAGATACAATAACCCTTCTATGTTAAAGGGCTATCAAAAAATACAAAATCTATTTTATATTAATTATTCGATACTACCCACCTTCATCCTAAAGAACGTGATACTAGTTAACAGGTCGACAGTGCTCTTCAGGTCCATCAGTTTCTCCTGACTGCTAGCCGGGAAATTATTTCTGTACATGCTCAGATCGATTCTCAGCGAGTTGTGCAACTGGTCGAGCAACTTGACAAACTTCTCTTTGCCAAAGTTGGAGGCAGCGAAGCGGTCGCTCGCTGACACCGCGTTGGAGGCGGTTGTGTGCGCGTAGTAGGCGTTGATGTTGGCCAACAGGGTGCTCATGACGGCCGGCACACCCGGACACAGGTACTTGGTTGACAGGCAGTGGAAGTGACTGCAACAAATAGACGGGAGGTGTCAGACGAGTCAACATGGTTGAACGGGTTGGTCAATTTGGTTCGATCAAATATGTATAAGTTATTATGTTTATCTTTATCATGATTAAGTAAACATGTACATGACGAGTCATTATATTGATATCAAGTCATATTTACATCACAAAGTTACTTCTCTCTTACTTTCTCACTCAATCACTCTCACTCTCTCTCTCTCTCTACGGTCAAGTGTTGATGAGAAGGATATTCTTGAATATCCTCTTCCAAGAATGGACAGTTATATGTTCAAACTTCGCCGTTTCATGTAGATACATCACAATCATATTATCGTTATCAAATTGCATCTTATACTGTATACATATCGTTGATTAATTCTTTAGCTTAGATTTGTAAAATTCATAGAACAATAATTACAGTACTTATATATTTTTAACTATCATAATCTAGAATCTAAGACTGTGCATTTTGTAATCTACATGAATAAAGTAAATAATCTAATCTAATCTCTCTCTCTCTCTGTCTATACTAAGTCTTTCGTTGTCAGCGCTTGTCGTGCTTGGAATCTACTCCCACTTTCAATTAGGAATCATGAGAGCCGAGCGGGCTTCTCCCTGTCTCTGAGCAGACATCGATTGGAGAAAATGGCAGCGTCTGTCCGGCCTTGAGGCAACTGCATGATCAATGATACTATAATCCTTTAAGTTAGGTTAGGTTATTATCTATTATCTAAATTATTTATCTATTCATCTTTAGGTACTTCTTTTTTGAATCCACAAATTATTTTTAATATGCTTTTATTTTTTGTTTAGATGTATACATGTAAAATTTTTAAATTTTAATTTATCTCATTTGAATTGATTATACAAACTTAGATAATTCATTTTAGACAATTTGATTCACATCAATGGAAACTAGTATGACATGTTCAGGTAAAAGGTTAAGTGTAAGAATGGTCTCAATGGCCAAGACTTCGCCTCTTTGTGTAATTCATCTCTCAGATCCAAGCTCTATCTTTATTATGTTTTTCTATTTTTTTATTTTTCAAACAATCACATCCATAATTTCTGTTGTATTATACCTTAAAATATATACTTGTTGTATTTTTAATCCTTTCTACTGAAACTATTCAACCATTATGTTTACTTTTTAAGAACAACTGTACTTCACTTCAACTAGGGGATCTGAGAGTTGCTAATATTAATAATACTTTTATCATTCATATACATTGTAAATTTGCACAAATAAAGTCATCTGAATCTGAATCTCTCTAACCTAAATAGGTTAAGTGTAAGAGAGGGACACCGTCCCTAACTTCGCCTTTTCATAAAAATGTATCACCAAGCTTTTTTCCTTTTTTTTCTATATATCATATTAATATCATTTTCAGTAATAATTTCATGTTTGTATATAGTTAAAAAGTTTATGTAATAAGTAACTGATAATGTTTTATGTAATAATACTTGGTGATGCCTATATATTGTATTTTATACTAGTAACTGTCCAACTATTATTTGCATGAATAAAGAAATCAATCAATCAATCTCTCTCTCTTGATTTTAACCATTTATATGCAAATTTGTAAATTTACATGAATAAAGAAATATAATCTAATCAAATCTCTCTCTGAAAGGTTAAGTGTAAGAATGGTCTCAATGGCCAAGACTTCGCCTCTTTGTGTAATTCATCTCTCAGATCCAAGCTCTATCACATCAATAATTTATGCTGTACAGTACCTTAAAATATATATTTGTTGTATTTATAATCTTTTCTATACTAAGTATTCAACCGCTCATTGTACATCACTCTAACTATGGGATCTGAGAGCAGTACCTTAAAATATATATTTGTTGTATTTATAATCTTTTCTATACAAAGTGTTCAACCGTTCATTGTACATCACTCTAACTATGGGATCTGAGAGTTGCTAATATTAATAATACTTTTATCATTCATGTAAATTGTAAATTTAGACTACTACCTAATAAAGTCGTCTGAATCTGTACCACGGGTAATTACCCTTGTCTCACTAGTAGGCTGAGTGTAAGAAAGTGCTATTTTTTCCCAACTCCGCCCTTTCATGTAAATGCATCATATTACAATAATAATATTAACATAATAAATTATGTTTAGAACCGTCAGCTGATTTGTTAATAAAATTTATCCGACTGGTATTACAATAAACTCATTTATTATGCATTCTTAATAATGTCAGTAATTAAACTAACAAAACAGTGTAATATAGTTACAGAGAAAGTCTTGAATATATTTTTTATCCATCTTCCATGAATTTAGGTGATGTCATTCATTGTGAGGTTATAGTCAGTAGTCATATAAATTGTACTTTTACTCGAATAAAGCTATCTGAATCTGAACCTCTCTCAAACATTCTTTTCCACACAAAAACACACAGAAATCAATTTTTTCAGGGCCTTCATTATACAGAAACACTTCAGTCGCGGGCCACAATAATTTAGGCTAAATTACATCCTGCTGAGACGTACGTCTCAACGAGCTCAACAATGTGAAGGTGAGCTCGTCTCACCGAGCTCAACAAGAACATGAAGGCATTAACATAATTATTTTTAGAACCTTCAGCTGATTTGTTAATCTAATTTACCCAGCTGGTATAATTTATCCTTAACTATGGCTCGCAACCGCGACTGGAGTGGCTCTGCATAATAAGGGCCTCTCTCTTTCTCTCAGTAAATTAGGTTAGGCACGGTGACCTGCTCCGATACCAAACTTAAAAAATTCTAGTTACCTACCCACAGCTGATATGATGTCAAGAACGGCCGATCTAGGATACAGGTCGCAATGCTGCAGCCTGCAGTAGCATTCAAAGAAGTTTTAAGATGTCGCACAGAAATATATTTTTTCATAGTCATATATTCGAATAGTTCTTCAATTTATTGAATTAACTGTATTTTTTTATTGTAGATTACGTCTTGGAGACTCCAGTTAAGGAGTATAAGACAAGTCAGATCAACAATATTATACACTAGATACCATAATTACTATATCAATTAGTTGAGGTGAGGCTTAATTTTGATGTGAAAGGAACTCTTGAATACTATAAAAAGCTTTATCAATTAAATATTTGGTATCAGTTCTGAACCTTCATGTACTGCATTACATATCCTTTCTTTTTAGTGGCGAAAATGTGGAAGGTATCCATAATGTATAAAAGACGAAATTGTCACAACCACATTTATTGAAACTTCGAGAAACTAGTTTCGGTTGTTACACCATTATCAATCTCAATCAAAGATCAAAAGAGTTTGATTGAGATTGATAATGGTGTAACAACCGAAACTAGTTTCTCGAAGTTTTAATAAATGTGGTTGTGACAATTTCGTCTTTTATTCATCATTACATATCCCTCTGGATTCAATCATTCTAACCTCTTTGTTGTATGATTGTACTACATTCTCACACATAAGCGTACAAAGTGGCTTGAAACTGATTATCGTATTTTCTTTAGCGTTAACAGATTTTCAGCATAATAGATTTGTGCAACCTCTTTAATGTTATCATGTACACATGAAATATGAATGTTTATTTCCACATCAATGTGTTTTTTTCTTCATATTTTAGTTTTATTTATGGGAAAGAAGATGTACCAACAGAGTGAGATAATATTGACTGAGTTACTCACGTCATAGCCTGATAGATGCTTTCGATGCCATACCGCATGGCGAACTCGTCGACGATCTCCTGGCCCGGTTCGTCGAAGTAGATCTTCCAGGCGTCGTCGCCCTTGGACTGCGGGAGGCTGACTATGCCGCAATTGTTCTCGCACAACGAGTGGAAGAGGTTCTCGTGAAGGCACGTGTACTGCACATGGTAGGGTGCAACCTGCGAGTGGACGGACAGAGACAAAAGCACAAGGGATTAGGAGAAGTAGAAGAGAAGGAAGAACTAACAGAGAATGGGCAATGCCGATGGTCAGAATATTGATGGGCCACTCTAGAACAGGGATTTTGTGCTGCACAATTGCACATGCGATAGGGTGCAACCTGAGGTTGGAGGTACAGAGACAATGGAATTTGAAGAATAGAGTGGAAGTAGTAAAAAGAGAAAGAAATAGCAGTGAATGGGCAATACATATGAAATGAAATATATTTTAAAAACTTAAAAAACACTTTCAAGTGGAAATTATGACACGTTATGGCGTGACGGCCGTTTCAATCTGTTGTTAAGAGCATCGTCAGACGACCCACAGTACACTGATTTAAGGTATGAGTTTGAGGGTTATATATTTATTATTCTCAGGAGAACAAGATACAAGTAAGAGAAAAAACAAACTATGAATATACTCCTAACCTAGACACAGGTCTGTGTGTGAGAAGGGTCGTTTTTATAATATTCATGTATTGTCTTATGGCATGATAAATTTTTGAACATAGGTACCTTAATAAAATGATACCATACACAATATAATCAAACAAATTTTCATATAATAGTCAAAAGTCACTTGTATAAACGAAAAATCTTAACTATCTTATGATTCAATAATAATTATTTTTTTGAAATGCAATCTAATTTTAACCAACAGAACAAGAAGAAAAAAGGGGGGGGGGGAAAGAAAGAAAACAGCAGATATCAAGAAACATGAAAAACTTGAAAAGCAGCAACTATTCAGAAACAAGACTATATATTATGGTGACCTGATCAGTTCCTCGCAGGCTACATGTCCAATGCTGAGCAGCCACACCCCCAACCTAAGCTTGAAGACAGCAATGCTGGCACCCTCGGCTTGTAAGATATTCCAAGGAAGACTATACTGTAGAGTGTGTGAGCCAAGCAAAACGAGTTTGTTACGTTGACGGATTGACTGAATCTAGGAAATTGAATACCCAAGTGCACGACCCATTAATAGTCCAATTGGTAGGGAATAGTGCGCATGCGCGAACTATTTGTCTACATAAAACAACAAAAAACCTTCCCAACTAACCGTTCGTTCTATACATATAAGGGATAGGCTACTGTATTAAGTATAGAAAGTATATTAAGGATAGACAGGTTAGTTATCTTAGTTTTTTTGTTGTTTTATGCAAACAGTGGCCATGGCTTCGCTACACTGTACGCGCATGCGCTCTATTCTCTACCAATTTGAGATTGAACAGGTCGTCCCAAGTGCAACCTATTCCTTGTTTGATGATTATGTTCAATGTTTGTAAATATGTTCCTGTTTTTGAAAAAGTTCCGCCTATGGTCAGAATATTGATGGGCCGCTCTAGAGCAAGGTTTCCCTCACCATTGAAATGAAAGCCCCACGCCCCCCTTACATAGTACATTGTATTATCATGTAAAACGATTGTCTTACATTGAAAACATAAAATTATTCCACTGTTTCAAGGTACAAAATTTCAAGCTTGAATGAAACAATCTAATATCAAAGCTGACATTTCTATTTAAATTATAATTTTTACTCACTTATACCAATGAATACAGAGAAGAAAGATAATATAGTTTCTGTATTCATTTCTTATACTGGAGATAATGGAGGGATGCCTTTCACTTCTAATGAGAAGCTTCATCAGGGGCTCATAACAGATTTGAATAAAAGTTGAACTTTAAAAGCTGACTAGTCTTTGGTCATAATTTTTTAAAAGTTTCTTGTATTGACTATTATCAGGGCTTTGAAATGTTATCTATTAAGTCCATCCTTTTAAGAATATAATTTTAAGGTGAAAAATCTGAAAGAATGTGGAATATTATAGAAAAAGCAGTCACTGTGAGGAAGAAATGTTTTCTTCAATTATTTTGTGAAATATGGGGGTTCAGAGATGAAATTTTTTTGGTCAATTGATCTCATCTGAGTGATTTGATAAATTTTCCATAACTAAAACATCTTGAAGAATAAAATGGCATATTTTTTATTTCAAGCTAACAAATAGTTTTTCCAATATAATTTTTTGAAAAATTGAAATTTTTGAAAATGTATTTTGAAAAAATTAATTGGTTGATTGGAGTAAAACATGAGTAGTTTTATTCCTTGAGGTGTCTTAATTACAGAAAATTTATCAAAAGTTCAAAATCACTTGTAGGTGAGATCAATTGCCCCCAAAAACCGGAAATTTCAACTTTGAACCCCCACATTTCACAAAATAATTGATGAAAAAACTTTTTTCTCATCAATAGATAACATTTCAAGGCCCTAATAATAATCCATAAAAAAGAAAGGCGTGTTTGTTACACCGTTTATAACTCAAGAACGGGTGGACCAATTTTTATTAAGTATTAAAATAAAATATGTATCAATAAAAAAATATATACAAATCAAAACAATAATCTGGACGTTTAGTAACAAAACATAACTGGCTAACTGACAGCGCACGTCATGTTGTCTGTGGTTTGCTTTGAGTCCTAGGACTAGCCTCTACCCTAATAGTCGTAGGAGGTTTAAATTTCGACGAATGTTTCTTCATTTAGAGGTGGTGAGTAATAAAACAACGATGGAGGCCTTTCTGATCAGCTGGAAGAGCCCCCTAGGACTAACTTCTTCCCTAATAGTCCTACAAGGTTGAAATTTGAAATGTAGCCTCAGCCTAATAAAATCAAGGATAATTTCTTTTGAGGTCGCAGCAACGCGCGACGGGCAAACTGGTATTCAATACAAGAAAAATAATTAAAAATTAAAACTATTGAGTTTTTTGCTTATAACAGATTTGAATCTATATCTTGATCAGTTGTCAATGACATGGACTACTCAATGTTACTGATCTGAAATACCTCATACCCCATCAGTTTTCCAGTTCTAAAAAAATGAACAACCTTGCTTTCAATAGCCTTGTAGTTGAGCCAATCACTTTGCTGTTTTTAATCTTGATGAACTTTAACAGCGAATCTTTACTCCACTTTGACTTCACTCTAATCCAATCTCACCTTTTCTTCTCCCTTGATTTCGACGCTGATGTGCAGTCGTATGGCTCCGCTGACAGCTGACTTGTCCGTCCGCTTCTCCAGATTGTACCAGACATCCATTTCGCCGGACAGCGTCCGCACCTCGATTATCGTCTGGCCGAGGAAGTCGTCCGACTCCCGCGTCAGCTTTTGACGCAGTTTTGACTTCAGGTCGTTGTCCTCGTCCCAGACACGCACCTTGATGCGGTCCGACGAATTGTGGCATTCGCTGCAAGAAAACAGGAAAAAATATTTTATTAAAAACAAATAATTTAAATAGAAGACAATGGATTCATCAACACCGAAAAACACAATAAATAAATAAGCGTATAGCCTTGGTGAGGAGACCCTTACAGGTATTTCCACCTTGACATTTTGGCCATGATATGCGAAACTATTACTATTTTAAGTGGGTTCCGAACCATCAGGTAAGTGATATAATATCAAGTCATTAAAGCACGGTCACCCATCCAAGCGCAGTCTTGAGCGCTCGTGACTGAACATCACGATCACATGAAAATCATGCAAAACACAATCAAAATAAATAATAGCCGTGAGCCGTAGCAGGTATCTGCTCAATCAGATAGAGATAAGCTACGAGCTTCTGAGCCCTCTTGACAGATTGGATTGTCAGTAAAAAAGGACTGTGTGAAATTACTTCCCGGTGGCTCGGAACTCACCTAAAACTGTACTGTCCAAGTCATTAATCACAACCATCTAATTCATTAACCACGCACAGGTTCCACACCCATGTGGTCTTCATCCTCAAAAATAAAAATTTTCAATTTTATAAATAATATAATTATTATTGATTTAATTGTGGAATTATATCAACTGCTCAGAGCTTATATGAAATACTAGCACACTTAAATAGTACTTGTTTAAACAAATGAATGTAAATTCAATTTAAAAAATGTATATAAATGAAAAACATAGATGGCAATTGGCTTACAAAATCACAATTAATTGTGAAGGAAAAAAACATAGTTCCTGGATTTTTTGTTCCATGACGAACTGCGTTGTTAATATTAACTTTTTATGTGAATTCAACGACTTGCAGTAAAATATTCATTAAGAATAAATAAAATTTACTTACTCTGTAGGTCGAAAGCGCTCGGCCTACAGAGTAAGTAAATTTTATTTATTCTTTAATGATTATTTGACTGCAAGTCGTTGAATTCACATAAAAAGTTAAAAAACATTTGTAAGTAGTAAGCCAGATATTGAATAATTAAAAACTTGATTAATTTTATTTGACTCAGCATTTCTGCTGTATGCTGTTATAATATAATAATTAAAAAATTAGTTCGTTTACTTACAAAAATGCAATATTATACTAATTTATTGATTTATCCATTATTTGTTTGTTTATTAATTTATTGACAGAATAGCAATGAAGTGAAGATGCAACAAAGTCCAAAACAACTCTGCTCACAAATTTTGATTATGCTATATTTTCCAAAACATGGAATTTAATTTACACAAAAATCTATATCCACTAATAACTTGACTCCAAAAAAATAAAATGGTCCAGATTGTATACAATCAGTAAGTTGGACCGTACTTATCAGCTCTTCTCAAGATTTTCTCAAGTCAGGGAAGTTAAAGTCTTTTTTATGGATCCCTTGAGTTAAGGAAGCCTTAAGGTAGCTTCATAAATGGTTGACTCACAAGTAGAACTTCTCCTGCCAGACGGGGTTGAGCTCCTGCGGCATGGTGCGCGTCCTCTTCTTGACCTTGCCCACTTGGACTGTGACGTACGGATCCGACGTTCCACTCTTGTCCTTCGCTATCAGACCCTGAGCGCAAATAACTGCGCACAAACACACACAAATGTTAGATGAATTCAATTCCAATTGAAAAAAAAACACAAAGAAATCCATGAATAACATTAGTAATACAAAGAAGTTCCCTAATGTAGCCCTATTTTGGCTCACCAAGAAGCCTCCAATGAAAATCATCTAGAGAAATGATCCTAATCACAAATAATATCTTCATAAGTAATTTTAGATATAGTGGCGTAACTAAAGGGTAAGTCTGGGGGTGGAGGTGACCAATGATGTAATTGGTGGGGGGGGGGGGGGTTAGGCTCAAGGCACTATATAGTACACCATAAGAGGAGAAGGAGGGGCTCTCTAACAATAATATTCAAGACAGCAATGTATAGTTTATTTAAAAGGGGTACTCCCCCGGGAAAATTTTTGAAAAATAATCCCTTTAAAACCACATTTGAAGCGATTCTAGGCATAAATTCTAACCATTCTAGCATTATTCCAACTCAAATTGTGTGTGAAAGATAGTGTTTTTGCATCATTGTCAGTGGGTGATCCGAACTCTCATGCTAAAAATTTGAAGTAGACAACCTTTAAAGCAGGTTTACTCAAAATTATTACCCATCTGCAATTATTGATTACCTCAACTGATTGGGGTACAATATGGTACAGTATTTAAAAATGTATCTTAAAGGTAGGAGGTGTTGATCGTTCAAAAAGGGATCTGGGGTACTCCCCTGGAAACAGTTTTGAAAATAATTCCTCTAAAACCACATTTTTCAGCGAGTCCAGACGTAATGAATAGTTAGACTTGAAGTGGTCAAAACCAAATTTATTGAAAACAGTAAGATACTAGTTTTGGTTGTTACACCATTATCGATCTCAAACAAACCAAAACTAAATTACAGAGTAGCTTATTATATATACTAAACACAGAATGATACTATTGGCTGACCTTCATTGAAGGTTTGTGATTAGCTGAAGGCCATAACATGTCCACGCCCACTGGTGGGAGGAGCAACAAGCAAAAAAGTTATATAACCCGGAACCAGTATCTCACGGTTTTCAAGTTTGCGGTTGTGACAACTTGAAGTCATTATGGATATCTTCCACAATATCACCTTCGCTACTACAAAGAAAGATTCAAGACGTCTTTTAGGCTAGTGACAAAAAATATTGTCTCTCAGGGCTTGTTAAAATTCCAAAAATTATTTGTTTCTGGGCCTTCGTTGGAGGGAGGGAAGGGAGAGAGGGTAGATTTATTCCTTTGATCCCCCATAGTTACGCCACAATCCAGATAATAATTAATTTCTATTCTCAAGTTCAAATAATTGTATATAGCCTACATAGTTTTTCTTGCTGATTAAAACTACATGCGTCTCAGACTAGGGCTTGTGTTATTAGGTAAATTATGGCACAGAATGTGCCAGATGAGTATTCCATTGAATACAGTAGGGTGCAGCCAGCGTTACGTAGGGTGCAACCTTTCATGATATTACTATCAAAATTTATTATCTTTTCACAACAATGTATCTGTATACAGCTATTAGTACTTAACACTTGCAACTCAACAAGTTGTACTAGTTTTTTAATGACTTGATTTATTAATGGATTGATTTATGACGTTGTCTATTGTTCAATGAATTGAATGACAATGGAATTTTATTTATTTATTTATAGCTGTGGCCTTTATAGATAACAGTATACTAATAGTAAGTAAATCGAACATTCAAGCATAAAATCATTTATGGAATAGGTAAACGAGTTTGCAATTACAGTCTTCAATGAATTGATACTATTTAAGATAATGATATGGTTTATCTGATAGTGGCCCACTACAGAGTCAATTTTAAGATTATTTAAGACTCATATTTGCCAAAAGAACAATAAAATTCAATGATGAAAAAATGAATGAAGATGTTTTCATTAGTTAGTTTGAGGTAATTGATAATTCAACAATTGATACTATTTAAGATAATGATATGGTTTATCTGATAGTGGCCCACTACAGAGTCAATTTTAAGATTATTTAAGACTCATATTTGCCAAAAGAACAATAAAATTCAATGATGAAAAAATTAATGAAGATGTTTTCATTAGTTAGTTTGAGGTAATTGATAATTCAACAAACTGACAAATATACAAGAACAGAATTTATTAATTTCCTCAAAGTGCTATTATTTATAGACTTAATCAATGAGCAGAACAATCAGACGTTCATGTGAAGTCTTTTATATCAATACAATTTCCATTGTAGAGAAATATGGTAAAATAAATAAATATTCAATCCATAGCACGTCATTGATTTGATCATATACGAGTATTTTCCACAAAAACGTGTTTGACTTCCCTTTTTTAGTTACTCAGCTTGAATACGATTTCCCATCTCAAAACTTATGATTTAAAAAAAAATATTATTTCAAAAATATATCAATCAGCGTTTTCTCGTTCATATAATCAATTAATTGGTGGAACCATAATGATATATAAATATTAAATAAATACTTCTAACGCTTCTAAAGAGCAATTATTTAACCAATAATAAATCTCAAATTATTCTCTCAGATTTCTTGTTCCATACGATCTGCGTTGTTAATATTAACATTTTATTGTAAATTCAACGACTTGCAGTCAATTTTAATTGAGAATAAATATTACTTTTACTCACTTTTGGCCAAACGTTTGCGAGTCATGGAGACTCATCTTCAAGGCTTCCTAGATCGGTGATGTCGGTTTTTTGGTTAGAAGCATTGTGGGTTTTGTATAATGTGATCGATAAGTTTGCGTGATACAAAATTTAATAGTTCATTGAGAATGTTTTGTTTATTGTGTGTTGTGAGTTTGTATTATATTTCAAATTGTTCCAACGTATTGAGTTTGTCTTCTTCAGATTTAATATGTAGAATGTGTAGGTTGGTAGTGATGTCAGTAAAATTGTGTACAGCTTGAACTAACTTATATGGTCGACGAAAACCGATTCAGTTCTTATATTTAAGGTTTGTACAAGCCTTTATACTTTTACAAGCCTTAAATATAAAAACTGATTCGGCTTTTGCCAACCATATAATTTATACTGTACACACTTTTACTGAAATCACTACCAACCTACACATTCTACATATGAAATCTGAAGAAGACGAACTCAATACATTAGAGCAATTAAAATATATAAAAACACACCACACACAATAAACAAAACATCCTCAACGAACAACTAAATTTTAAATCACCCAGACTTATCGATCACATTATACAAGAACCACAATTATTCTTCTAACCAAAAAACCGACATCATCGATCTAGGGCGTCTTGAAGATGAGTCTCCATGACTCAAAAACGTTTGTCCAAGAGCGAGTAGGAATATTATTTATTCTCAATTAATATTGAATGCAAGTCGTTAAATTCGCAATAATAAGTTAAACTCATATGATTATTTTTAGAAAACCATAGGCGACCGAAAGGACCTTATTTTTATGAACACACCTTCAGGCTTCCTTCACTCAAGGAAGACTTGAAAAACCTTCTGCTGTTGCGCTTTTCAAGGCTTCCTTGAGTTGAGAAAGCGTCAAGGTAGGTTCATAAATACGGGATTAAATATCTAAAATAATTTGTTGAAATTGGATGAACGAGAAAACGGTTCTTCAATCTTTACTTAAAACAGCAACTCCAAAAAAGAAGTCACAGTCATAGAGCACAATCTAGGCTACCGCCACACGAGTCAATACTAGTCCAGATTGCTCTATGAATGCTTTCTAGCTCTATTGTAATAAATGTCTCCAGTAAAACAAGTTTCAACTGTAGACGTTTCTAGAATATACACAAATGTCTACCTATTTACATACAGATACAATAAAAAGAGTAAGAATTCTACAACAAAAACTAAAAAAGACAGTGAATGAAGGAATTCAAGTTATATATACAGAAGACACTTTTCATACACAAAGATGCACAAAATACACAACACAAATTGCAATAACAATAATTGTGAAGTTACAAATTACAACATTAAAGTTACATCAAATGTGCTAACAAGATGGCGGAAGTCATTTTTTCTACGAATACGTTTTAAAGTAGATATTGAAGGTTAGAAATTGATATCAAAACACCTGACTTTATTCACGCCTGATCGGGACAGTTCTGTTATTAAGATATTTTAACACTACTTCGATTTTTTGACCAATAAGAACTCAGGAATTCCGATCGTTTTGATACGTACCGGTAAATGAGTTAAATAGATGAATATCTATATCTATAATGAATAATAAGACTTGGAGTTTCTTTACCACATTTATAAAAAACAGTGAGATACTAGTTTCGATTGTTACATCATTATCAATCTCAAACAAACTAAAACTCGAGTACAGAGGAGCTTAATATATACTAACCACGGAGTGATACTTTTAGCTGAGGGAGAAAGTGCCTCTGATACGCTGACCTTCATTGGAGGTCTATGATTGGCTGAAGGTCATAACACGCACAATCTATATCAAGAACCAAAAACCATGAACACATAACAAGCAGCAAACAAGAACAATGCACAAGTAGGCCACAAATAAAAATAAAAATTGAAGCTCACTGAAATGCAGTCAAGGTCAACTGAGAAAACCACAAACAAAAGTACCATTATAAAAATGTGGGCCAGAATTATGATGAAACCAATCAAATTGAACTAACAAATTTAATTAAACAAATTTAATAAAACTAACTTAGTTTCATCATACTTCTGGCCTACATTTTAAAAGTGGTACTTTTGTGTTTTTCTCAGTTGACTGTGACTGAATTTCAGTGTGCTTCAGTTTTTAATATTATAATTTTTTATTCTAGACTACTCGCGCATTGTTCTTGCTTGCTACTGTTCACGGTTTTTGGTTTTTGAATTTGCCCCTAATTTCATTTTTGCTTGTAGTATCTTGTTATGGCCTTCAGCCAATCACAGACCTTCAGTGAAGGTCAGCGTATCAGAGGCACTTTATCCCTCACCCAATACTATCACTGTGTTTAGAATATATTAAGCTACTCTGTACATTAGATTTAGTTTGTTTGAGTTTGATAACAGTGTTTCAACCGAAATTAGTATTTCATGGTTTTTAATAAATGTGGTTGTTACAACTTCAAATCTTATTATTCATTATGGATATCTTCCACAATATTACCTTCGCCACTACAATAAAAAGAAAGATAAATATATACTACAAAGACACACCATTTGTAATTTGCTTCATTCTTAATACCGTAGTGGCATTGCGAATGATACAATAATCAAGCCAGCCTTTGGTTTGTGGATGGTTGAGTTCGTGGGAGACTTACCGTTTACCGGTTAATGGAATTTCACCAGAAACTACAGCGTCCAACTGGTCAATTCAAATTTTTGAACTTCTACGATCTTGAATAGACCAAAAGGCCTCAGTTTCCGATGAAATTCCATCAATCGGTAAACGGTAATGCTCCCATGAACTCAATAATTTTCTAACCCTTGTAAATTTGAAATATAATTCACCATTTCATTAGTCATAATTCATACCCATGGAAAACCACAACTACTCACCATTTAATTTATTATATGCATGGGTTTACTATGTAGGAGCCTACCAATAGTTCAACTCTAAATTTATAAATGTTTTTTTACTAAAAATGTGTAACTACCCACTCTAAAACTAACATTTCAACTAGCAGGTTCAAAATCACTAAGAACAAACTATCTGTTGTAAATCTATTAGGTTATGTACTGTACTTATTCAAACTATAACTGATACTCAATCTGAGTTAAAGGCTATCTCAGTCGAATGAATAGTTTTGCATAGGCCTACTATATTTTACTTTCCATCTAATCTAGCTCAAATTTTGACGATTCCAATTGTATGGCAATCCACTACTTTTGATCTGCTACAAAGTAGACTATCAGCTCAACTATCAAACCGACTAGCTATTCTGATCCACTATTTTTGATCTGCAATATACTAGTGAACGCTACAAAACTACTTCAGCTAAACTAAGTCAAGAAGAATCTAGTAGCTTAGAAATAATTTCAATCAAGGACCTTAATACCTATTTATTAAAAAATAACTTTTTACAAGTTAGTATAGTTCAGTAGAAGTGGTTGGAAATGTATCAAGTAGGCTATTCTTTTTTCTTTCTTTTTTTGAGGATGAAGCCCACATAGGTCTGAGACCTGTAGGTGGGTAATAAATTGGATGATGGGGTAGAGATATAGTTTTAAATGGTTTCCGAACCATCAGAAAGTGATTTCACAGCAGAGAACAAAGTCTTTTTTTGTCGGCCAATCCAATCGGTTACCCTTACAAAGAGGGCCCAGGAGAGCGCTGCTTATCTCTATCTGATTGAGCAGATACCTGCTAAAGCTCAAAACTATCACTTTCCTAACATTGAAGACTAACTTCACTGACTTTATACCCTTAGTTTGAAATGCAATTTACCACGAATAGGCTATTTTGTTAAACTTTTATTTTGGGTGAAATATTGTCCAGGTACTACCCAAGATTGAAAAATATTAACCATAATAGTTTTTGCTCCAATAGAGAGAAGTTTCACCAGGCAAAAACCCCTGCATCACATTTTACAAGCAGACAAATTATTAAGGATTTCTACATGACATCAACACTAGTAGAGAGACAGTTTTACAGGGAGAATTACGTACAAAAAATAGAGAGCAAACTGAGATCAAGAGAAAGAAAGAGAGAGCGAGTGAGAGTGTGAGAGAGAGAGAAGACAAACTACTAATAATATTTCCAAGAAGTACAAGTGATCGAGAAAGTATGTATAAAATACAGTATTATTCCTTTTTTATGTACAAAGGCAAATTTATTGAAGAGATTACAAGCCTGAGTGATGAATTCGAATATAAGATACAGATTAGAGGCGACAATATGAAATAATTAAGTCAAAATACACTAGACGGTTTTACAAAGTGAATATATGGAATAGATTTTTGTCTTGGGTGATGAATTGGAATGTGATATAGCTGTAAAAAGATACAGATTAAAGGTGAAAATATGAAGTGGTTATATCGGAATACACTAGACGTTTTTAAAAGGTGAAGATATGAAATAAATTTGCGAAGGTAGCCTTCACTTGAAGTATTAAGCTTACAGTGATAGCTTGAAAACCTGACAGGTTCACGAGATTTATGAAGGCACACTTGACGTTTAAAAAGCACACAGTGATAGCTTGAAAACCTGAGATGTTCAAGAAAGTTGAAGGTACACTTGAAGCTCAGTGACAGCTGGGAAAATTTTATTCCAACCAGTTATTGGTTGTGTTCCTGGGGGCTTTACCGGTAACCGGTAATTGTTACCGGTGGCGTTTGATTGACGAGTTCATAGGCGTTAAAAGATTTGAATAGACCAATCAGACGCCACCGGTAACATTTACAGGTTACGGGTAAACTCCGGTGAACTCAACCATTACTATGAACTTTGTAAATTTCTTTATAGGAAACAGTTTTGGGCTGTCAAAGCCTGTTGTTTCCAAATCTGTTTGTAAATAAATAAATAAATTATTATTATCATAGCCACTTATTTACAATGCTTCCTAAATCATTAAAAAGTCTCGATTACAGTTCACAGGATTGCAAAAATTTGGAAAAAAACTATTTGAAACATAAAGATTTCAATTATTTTTAAATAAAGTTAGGTAGATTTCTGTGTTAATTAGATAACAAGTTAGCTCAAAAGCATGAAAAAATTGAGTTGAAGAAATGACAAGTCTAATTGGGAATTGAAACTGAAACTTCAAAGTTGGTGGTATATAAGTCTGACCACATTTAAAGAAGTGAACGAGTAAGTGGAGGTGAGAGAAAGAAAGAAAGAGAGAGAGAACGAGAGAGAGATTGAGATAGAAGTGACGAAAGATTGAGGTAATATTAGACGTGATTAGTATTATTATTAAGATGCAGTTATTAGTTGATCTACATCATGTTTACTGCTAATAGGAAGAAAAGCATATACTTTGCAACAAGAAGGCCTGTTCAATGTCTTGTATTTTTGTTGGTTCCGATGCTCGAAAATATTGTGGTTCATGAAAGAATATTAGAAATAAATAGGTGAAGTTAGGACGTTAGAAGCAACGACCCTGCTTACACTTAGCTCAGATTGTTATAAAATGAATGAATTAATTTAATATGGTAATAAACCTTACCCATCTACCACAAGTTGGTTAAAATAAAAATATAGGACTTTGAAGATAAGTCTCCATGACTCAAAAACGCTTGGCCAAAAGTGAGTAGCAATATTATTGATTTATTCACAATTAAAATTGACTGAAAGTCGTTAAATTTGCCATAAAAAGAGTTTACCATAAAAAAGTGAGTTCAACTGCCCCCAAAAACCGAAAAATGTAAACTTTGAACCTCCATATTTTACAAGATAATTGAAGAAAAAAAAATTCTTTACAGCAATAGATAACATTTCAAAGCCCTAATAATATTCAAAACAAGAAACTTCGAAAACAATAATAAGGCCCAAGCTTTAATGGGCCATATTAAATTTATGAACGTTCCTTCAGTGTCACTTGACTCGAGGGACTATTTAAATGTAATATATTTTTATAGGCATTTCAAGAGACCCTCGAGTGAAGAGACACTGGAAGAACTACATACATACGGCCATAAAAGTCGTAATTAAAGAAAAAATGAACACTACTGATTGTGTAATGTAAAACATACTTGAAACACATAAAATGACTATGTAATTGATATGCACTTTATTCATTTGCAATAAAAACAAACTGATTTTATTGTTAATATTTGTAATAATTATTTTTTCATGAACCATAAAACCATCAGAACCAACGAACACAGGCCCCTCGTTTCAAGGCACACATTGTCTAACTATCGAAATTTGCACAGAACACAAAGTCTTGTTAAAAAGTACTGAGATTCTCGCTCGGTCACGTTCAAGGTCAAGCAGTGTTGCCACGTTTAGTGCGAGTAGTTTAGTGAGTGAGTGGTGATGTGAACCTGTTATGGCGATCTTGCACGACCATTTCGAGGTTCCCTCAAGGACAATCGCCTCGGCCTGATCAAGTGTGTCAATGTGCGTATCTGCGTCCATTGTAAACGTTGTTCTGAACACACATACACACACACATAGATGATAGAGGGAGAGAGAGAGTGAGTGAGAGAGAGAGAGAGCCAATACGAGTAGAGGGACACATAAGAGCAAGTGGGAGAGAGTAGAATAGCATAAACACAACATCAACATAACGCACTGTACACAACATGGAATGCCATAAAGTGGGGTCATTTTTCACAAACAGTGGCAGCTTTGTACATTTATTATTGTTATTATTAACATAATTATTATTATAATTACTGTATAAGCAAATAGCTTTTTTGTCTTTTTGCACACATATTCAGGAAATATTAATAATTTTTGAACAAAGATTTGTGCATTAATTGTAGCTATTTGGAAATATATTAAAATTGTATTGAGTTGCGAAGTATATTATAATACAATAATTCATTTAATTCATTCATTTATTTATAGCACAAAATGCAATCAAGTAAAGATACAACAGGCATAGCCCACTACTGATTTCTTTACAAATTTTTAAATAAAAAATCTGAATTTAAGGTTATGTCCAAGTTGAACTAGAAATTTCACTTCAAATACAATTACTGATTCTTTCCAACTCAAAAATATCAATTTAGGAGCTCACTTTAAGTTAATAATAAAGTATTATTAGTTGAACGCCAATTACACTGGATAGGTTTACTAATTATTTCAACTATTTCTGAATAAATAAATCAATTAATTTTTTAGGTTCTATTTTTAAATAATATAGCCAGTAAGAATTGCCTCTACAATCCGATCCAGCTCCCCCCCCATCTAAAGCCTCACTTCTGCCCGGCTATGATATACATAAAAAATTATTTGTATTTGTATTGTATCTGTATTTGTATTATTTGTATTGTATTTTTATTATTTGTATTTGTGAAAAATGGCCCCAGTCTATGGTATAAATAATTATAAAGCGAGGTTTAATGTAGTTGTAGTAACTTGAAGTCCTGTGAACAGATATGCACTGAAAAAGGAAGGTTAAGAGGGAAATTGGGAAAAACAATAGAAAATAGGCTAGAGGAGAGAAAGAAATGTTTAATAAATGATTGGAAATGGGTAGAAAATGGAAATGAAGGAGAATATTGGCATTGGAAACTGAACAATTGAGATAAAATAACAGTTATATAAAACAAAAATAAATATGAGAAAAATTAGGTATGAGAAGTAGATAGTGTCAGAAACTGGAAAAGAAAGGAAGTATCTAAATGCTAATATGATTACAACCAAAAGACTCGGAGAAGAGTTTATCGATTTGATGAAGAAAAACGAAGGTAACAAATAAGACAAATAAAAAATTAAGAAAACTAAAAAAAAGGGAAAAGGAATAAGAGTTGTAGGAAGAGACGATGTTATACATCTTGAAAACACACAAAGCATCTACAAACAAAAAACACAACACACATCTAGAAAACAGACAAACTTGAAACAAATATGTGCAAGAATAAAATAAAATAATGAACGGTGATTGGGACAGAAAAATAGAGCATAACAATACATAGAGAAAGAAACCAAAGATACATCAAAACATAATGCAACATTGACAGACAGAGAGCGATAGCAAACAGAGGATAGAGAAAGATTGAAAAAGAGGGAAATAAAGGTGCAAAAAAGGAAAAAGGAAGATGGAAAACTTAGAAGGATATTTAGTAAACATTTTAGTTGAGAACTCAGTAAATGCGTTAAAAGAAGTTTCCTTCTTTCGAAGGAAAACTTCTTTTGAAGGAAAGTTCAACACAGGGCCTGTTTTTAGTGTTTTGTTTTGAGTTTTATTTTCAATTGAAATGTAACAATTTGAATAATACATGCTCGGTTCAGGAAATCATACAGTATCTATTAATGTTTCTGAGGCTTGTTTCACACATACCCGCCAGACATTGTTCACTGAGCTATAGGGACATTGTTTAATAAGGAGTTTTTCATACTCACCCGATTTTTGAAATCATATGATTATGCTGGTTAAACAAAACCAGTTACCTGACTGCCAGGTATGTTTGAAACAAGCCTTAGGGCCGTTACTGAATCAATATAACTGAATGATTTGCTGACTGACTGAGAAACTGAGCATTGTACTAGTAAAAATTTGTGAAGAAACCTGAAATATTGAACCGGTCTTTAAATCAATTTATTTGTTTATTTTTTTGTTGCGTTTTCACATTTAATAAAAATGTTCTTACAATTTATCAATATTAACTACTGGCAGACAAGCTATCTGGTGATGTCATAATTTTATTTTCAATCGTCTTTTGTCTTTAAATCGATTTATTAGTTTATTTTTTTGTTGCGTTTTCACATTTAATAAAAATGTTGTTACAATTTTACAACTACTAGCAGACAAGCTTTCTGGTGATGTCATATTTTTATTTTCTCACAAGTGTTCATATTTTATTAATAAATAAAAGTTTTTTGTATTATTATTTGAATATTTCTTTAAAATTGTTATTCTGTATCAAATAAAGACATTTATTAATTTAAAAAAAAAAAAAATTTTTGAGGAATATCTGTGCTTAAAATAATTGACAATGCATAAATATTTTTTAGGGAATATTTATGTTGAAAATAACATATTTTTTTTAATAATAAAATTGCTCAAATTTGTCAGTAATTTTCTTTTAAGTTTTTTTTCTAAAATGTCCAGAATATTTCTTTTTATTTGTTATTCTCTTTCAAATGAGGACATTTATTTACTCGGAAAAGATTAATAACCTCTGGAAAATATCAATAAAATAACTCATTTACTGAGTCCTCAACCAATAAGAACACAGGATACAACAACAATTATTAGCATAAAAACATGAACAATGTGTAACACAATATAAAAAACCACACATAGATTCAAATTGGTATACCATCAGCCATCACAGTTTGCACAGAATCAAAATAACGGTTAGTAACAGTTAAAAATAACAGTTGGCAACACTTTGGTTTTGAATGTTAGGTTGGTACCTGTGATGGCGATTTTGGCGGACCATTTGCTGGTTCCATCAAGCACCGATTGGTTCACAGCCATCATGTGACCCACATGACTTTTCTCTTCTACGCTGAATATCGCCCTGCATTTTTTGTGCAAAATCCATCAGCATCACACAATTTCATACAAATAATAATCAAAAATAGTCACAAAAATAAAATAAATAAAAAAGGTACTTAATGAAAGAAAAATTATATTGATGTTATTAAAAAAATAATATGTACAATAGTTGAAAATAGTTGAAATTAGAAGAATTTGGAAGAATTGTAACAATAATAATAATAATAATAATAATAATAATAATACTATGTTGTTCACTCCAATGAAAAGAATACAGTTACTTGGATTTTTGAATGAAAAATAATCAATGAAAAAGGTACTCATTGAAAAAAATGATGTAATTAATCAAGCAAATAATACATAAAATAAAAGTTTAAATTAGTTGCAATTGGAAAAATTGTGAAAATTTGTAATATAAATATTATGTTGTTTACTTTTATGGAATGTCACTTGAATTTTCGGATAAAAAATATTAAATCAAAAAATGACTGATGTGATTAACTTAACAAATAATATATAAAATAATAATAATTGAGAATAACTGTTATCGGAAAAATTGTAAGTTTGTATATAGTACCGACTACAACAGTAGGTGACTCTTCAGACCTCAACATTGAGTAGTAGTCCAAAGAGCGTACTACACAAACGAGGAGTGAGGTAGTTTGTGATTGCTTTTCTCACTGAGCTTACGGTTTTAATCAATCGGTCTACAGCTGATATGAATCATCACTTTTTCACTCACACAAACGCAAAAGTTTGTTTTGGGTAGTTTCTCGTTTGCGTGCAGAGTATAGTTGAAAATATTTAAAAAAAACTACAAAGACTTTCAATGAAAGTTTAACATATAGTTTCACTAGTTTGGAATATGGAATATTCAGAAAAATAATTTAAAATTATATAAAATGATACTTGGGAATAAACTCACTAACTGTTGACAACACATGAAATAATAATGTTGGAAAGAATAGAAAAACTGTTTGTTTTCTAAATCAGAAAATAGTTTACACAAACAAAATTACTCTGTATATGAATTCCAATAATGTAAATTATAATAATCTTTGAAATAATTTCTTAACAAAATAATAGAACAAAACACAATAATTCAATATGGATAGAATATTTGAGAAAGACCCCAGTTAATTAACTTTATATAAACAAAAATCAATGTGAATCTCATGTAAATTAAATCAGAGCTATTGAAATTTGAATTGATTAAAATATGCTAATTATATGTTCAACCCAATAATCCTAAATTCCATCTATAAAATATAAAATACTAATATCTTATTCCACATTCATATCCAAATATCTTGAATAATATTGTTGTTCAGTATTGTTTATTAATAATAGTTCAGTCAAGATATAAGTTATCAATTGTTTTAAGTGAGTGAGTGCGTCTACTATCTAGAAATCGAATTAGAATTCTCAACTTTCTATCTTTCAAGATATGCTGATAGCTGATTTTATAAGTTTTATAACTCGGTATAAATTATCAAAGAACTCTTGTCAAAAAATGAGAATTGGCAAATTGAGCGAATTGTATTACTACTAATATTTTAATATCACAGCATAATTTCCAAGGAAAGAAAACTTTTGAATTTCAAGGAATCCTTTAGATAAAACAGACTACAGACCCGAATTTATTCATCGACATTATGCTTCCTTGATATAAAGAAAACTTGAAAGCCCTCTCTCCAAAGTATTTTCAAGTCTTCCTTGAGCTAAAGTAGGTTCAAGGTAAGCTCAAAAATACGGTCCTCAATAAGAAGAATTACATTTTCTAATTGTCACTACTTGAATCAGGATTTAGGACTTAATTTATGACCTTCCTTAATGAATAATAAGACGAATTCCTAGATTTCTTGTTCCATGACGAACTGCGTAGTTAATATTAAATTTTCAGGTAAATTTCACGACTCGCAGTCACTTTCAATAAATTGAGAATAAGTAATATACCGCATACCTAATACACTTTCAATCATCCAACACAACACAATCACTCATCATTCAGGTTAATGCTACACAGACTGAACAACACACCATTATTCACCGAAAATTACAACACTGAACTAAACACAATAAAATACTCAACAACGGCTACAAACACTACCTAATTGACAAACTCAATCATAAAACAACAACAAAAAAACAAAACACCAACACCACCGACAAAAAATATATCACAACAGTAGCGGCGCGTCAAGATTTTCACTGATGGGGCTAATTTTCAAATACACCTGTGGGTAGGTCGTGAGGTCTATTTTAGTCAGAATATTGTCAAGACCAACCAGTATTCAAGACGAATCCTTGGATTTTTTTCAAATCATCTGTTGAAACGGTACTGTCTATTCCCAACAGAATAGTTATGAAACTTATGTTGGGATGGCCAATTTGTAAAAAATCAGGATTTACGGTATAGTATTGTCTTTCTTCGTAAGTAGAAAGAAAAGAATATAAATTAATACAGACAATAATTACTGTGCAGTACAGTTTTTGAGTGTTCCTGTGTCAATGATTTTATTGACACAGGCCAAGAGGGGTGTAGAGGATAGGTCAATGAACTGAAATTCAAGTATTAAAGTAATAACAATCTTACCATTGTAGATGCGATCTTTGGCTGGATATTTATTTGCATTGGTTAAATTAGAGTTACTTTCCTCGTGTTTTTTAATTTTCTCACTCATGTGTTTGAGATCCTTACAGACAATTTTCGTTCAAAGATCATCATTTCCCTTATGATTATTATTATCAAAACATCTTCTATATAAATAAAATTAGAGTTTTGTCTGTACATTTATCAGAATTGTATATTTTTTGGTTATTTTTACGTTTTATACATTAAATAAGCCGAAAATAGTCTTATCTCACTTTCTGTCTGTCTGTCTGTCTGTCTGTCTGTCACGGCCGCAAAGGCATTTTTCGCGGCCTTCTCCTCAAAAACGAGAGCATCGATCGGGATTTTAGTTATTGAACAGTATTGAAAACATTATTGACAATGTCTTTAGCTATAAAAAACTAAATAAACTTTTTTTTTGACAGAGTAATAAACGTTTAAAAACCAAGTACTGTGCGATTTTGGATACATTTTACGCGGCCTTCTCCTCAAAAACGAGAGCATCGATCGGGATTTTAGTTATTGAACAGTATTGAAAACATTATTGACAATGTCTTTAGCTATAAAAAACTAAATTAACTTTTCTTTCAACAGAATAATAAACGTTTAAAAACCAAGTATTGTGCGATTTCGGATACATTTCTTCCAAGTTTTATTACCACATAAGAATAAGAACAAATCACGTAATTTATCATGATATATCAATCAGCTGTTCTCAAATATAAATGGTGGGCCCTTCGCGGCGTTCTTTACGCTGTCTGCAGACTTGTGTAGTCGGAGCATTGCAGTCTTTTAGGAAACATATGTCTGGTGAATCAAAGCTCATCTTATGTTTTATCAATTATTTCTTTGTTGAAAAAAAAAACAAAATTTTCTAATTTCAATTTATCAAAACAAAAATTAACATTTTAGGAAGGTGCGGTTTGTGCTAGGCTATTAGGAATTCGCCAGGTAGCACTATTATTACCACATAAGAACAAAAACAAATCACGTAATTTATGATAATATATCAATCAGCTGTTCTCAAATATTCTCTCTGATAACTGTCACTGAATTGTTTACGTCCTAAGTTGTTTACTAAGCTGCTAACAACTTCATGATCGTTGCTATCAAAAAAGCCGAAACATATTTAGTAGTATTTCTAAACATAATCCGTACGAAGGACGGGTAGCTGCTAGTAAACAATAAAAACAAAATAAAGCTTGTTTTTCAATGCTTGGAGTTAACCACGGCTTTCTATCGAACCACGAGGTACAAACGTTTCTGTTTTGATTTGAGTATGTTACAACAAGCTTAAAATCATTGGGCTGATGTGTGCCTAACTCTTTAATTGGCTTTTTTACCTCAGATGGCAACATCGAAAACTTTGTGCAAAGGAAACTGTCAACATGATTTAAATTCATCGTTTACATTAACTCACTAACAAGAAGTAAGTAATAAATGATAAGAGTTAATTGATAAATAATGCTGTAATAGTTCACTTTCCATATGGGTGTTGTCCAGACAATGTTTTACATACTCTTCCAACAGAGCGTGAACTGTGGAATGGAGCCACTGGTCAACGTAATAACAACTGCTCAGCTTGGGCTAAGCCCAAGAGAAAATTGCCTGGAGCATATGGCGCCGCAAAGTGGGAGAGCTATCAGTCTGATGTCACCCATCTATAGAGCCAATATACATGTATATCAGCAATAGAGCCAATATACATGTATATCATGTATATATATGTATATCAGCTCTGTATTGCAGGGCTACTTGGAAATCAGCCCAACCAGTCCAGACCGCACAATTGGCATGCAAATTAATATACTTGCTTTACAAATTCATGCGCTGTTTTTTTTATTAATTCAGTGTTTATTCTAATGAACTAATATTTTTTCTTTTACGAAATTATTGGTGGGGCTCAGCCCCACCTGCCTTATGGACGCGCCGCCTGTGCATCACAATGGTATACATTAATCTACAAACAAACAGACTAGCCAAATCTTGAAAAAAGCCGGCCACACCATCGTATTCAGAACAAAAAAACAAAATAAAAAATACACTTGCACCCAAAACCACACTGAATAACAAATACGATCTCCCAGGGAGCTACAAACTAAACTGCTCTGATTGTAACAAATTTTACATAAGTTACGACAAACAGGCCGCGCATTCAAACAACTTTACAAAGAACATTCACCTTACATACAAAAACCGAATCGACTTCATTCAAACTGGACACACTTTTACTGACATCTCTACCAACCTAGACACTTTACATAGAAAAATTAAAGGACACGAACTCAACACCTTGGAACAATTTGAAATTCACAAATACACCACACACAATAATAATTATCAAAACATTCTCCGTGAACAATTAAATTTTAAATCACACAAACGTTTTGACCACATGATATACAACAACCACAATCCGTCTCACCAACAAACCAACATCGCCGATCTAGGATGCCTTGAAAATGAGTTTCCAAAACTCGAAAACGTTCGGCTTAGAGTGAGTAAAATATTACTTATTCTTAATTAAAAGTGACTGCAAGTCGTTGAATCCACCTAAAAAGTTAGGACGTTAAATCTACCTAGAAAGGTTAGAAAAGTACTATCTAAGACGAAGTTGTCAGGAGTTAATTTATTACCTCCCTTAACTTGAAACAGACTTGAAAATACATTAAAGAAAGAAAGTGTCAAGTGTTCCTTGAGATAAGGTCTGTTCACGATTACGGGGCTAAGACTTGATTCAATTGTATATTGAAGTACACTCTTCACATCGCAAGAAACTTAATTATTAGTCTCTCTTACCTTATCAGTTCAAATATCTCCGGTTTTTCAATCTCTCTCTGCTTCATCCTGTCCTTCATCGCTGTTATAATGCTGTTTGCTTTATCCTCGGCGCCATGTTTTGAACTCTTTTCCGCGGCACCTGAGGATGGGCATCAAGAGAACAGAAATTAGAAAATTTTAAAAATGTTTTTTTCAAGATTAATACATATACAAAGTACGAGATATCAATAAAAAACTATCAAAATTGATAGTATTCATACATTATCTGTAGAACAAAGTTTGGTTCTAATTATAATGAATTTATTGATTAATATTCATCAAATAATAAAAATAAGCGTATGACTTTTATCGGTGGGGAGACCCTTACGGGTAGTTCCACCTCCCCGTTTGAGCCATATTATGGGGAACATGTGGGACCTTCTATTTTTGTACGAATTCATCTCAACAGTACTTTATTTAAGAATTAATAATAAGTTGATAATGATATGTTAAGATAAAAACAGTGGTTATGTTCGATGATCATCATTTGATACGTTAGCGGGTATTTCAGAGTGAAACATTTTGAGAAAGTTTAAAACATTAATGAATATCAAAAAAGTTTTGTAAATTCTAACGATATCTTGATTATTACAAAACTATTTTCCCAGTTGAATTTGAATCACTTCATAATATCAATTGATATTAACGATTAATTCGATTGAATGCCCAAACTACGTTACCCTTAAATTAATTATTATACTACCAGATACTGAACTCACAAAGTACGATTTTAATTATCTATTGAATTAATTATGTACTGATTCACAGAGGTTCAAGAAATAATACAGGTAGAAAATATATATAACTTCTGCATTTGGTATTGTTGAAATTTGACATATATCTTTTAAATTTTATTCACTATGATTTTGCATCAAAATAATATGATATAAGTGTGGAATTTTACAAATTCAATAATGAATAATAAGATTTGAAGTTGTCACAACCACATTTAATGAAAACAGTGAGATACTAGTTTCGGTTGTTACACCATTATCAATCTCAAACAAACTAAAACTAAAGTACAAAGTAGCTTTGTATATACTTAACAAAGAATGATACTATTGGCTGAGGGAGAAAGTTCCTCTAATAGGCTGACCTTCATTAAAGGTCTTTGATTGGCTGAACGCCAAAACAAGGCACGCCCACTGGAGGGAGGAGCAACAATAAAAAATTGTGTGTTTTGTTATGGCCTTCAGCCAATCACAGACCTTCAATGAAGGTCAGCCTATAAGAGGCACTTATTGAACACTTCCGTATTTAGTTTATATTAAGCTACTCTCTACTTTAATTCCAGTTTTATTTAGATTGTCACTGTTTTCAGTAAATGTGGTTGTGAACAACTTCATGTCTTATGATTCATTATGTATATCTTCCACCATATCACCTTCGCCACTACCAATAATAATAATTGAGTGATTAGTTATGAATAATTGATAAGCATACTATTGCATAAAATACATAATGTATAAAATATGAATGTGCAGAATGAATGTGCTGCTATTCAGTGCCCTTAACAGAGTATCAGATTTTCAATATGGCTGCTTTGAAAAAATTGTTAAAATATGTCAAAGGTGTGTCATGGTCTTAGAATGTCAGTCGATTTCAAAGACAATTTTAAATCGTAGACGATATATATCAGCTCATTGTGTAGCTACACCATCATAAGCTGTTTTAAAAATCATCAATTCTTCTAAAATTTTTGAAGACTACTAATCTCTCCATTTTAGTTGTATGCACAATAAATAAAAATAATTTCTGCTATCGTACTTCAAACATCAAACACTTGCTTCTTCAAAACATAATGTAATCCACTAGATTCATCTGTCATTTTATAATTGTATACACAATCATTGTGTATCATTGTATACACAATTTATAATAAAAACAAACAACATGTCATATATGATGAAAAGATGAGTTTATTATTAAAATCATTTTTAAAAAGAAAGTTACTCTGAATAATAATAATTATTAAAATTTATCAGCAACAATTTCAAAAAATGCATAGATTTTTGAAAAAATGCATTGATTTGAAATTGAAATTTTTTCATAATACTGACGAAATAAATCAATACAATAGAAAAACAATGTGCAACAAATATAAAAATATCGATAACAATAAAGCTGAATACACTTAACATTATTTTCTTGCTTTTGCTATTATAATATTTATGAACATAATAATTTCCGTCATTAAAGTATAACATCAGTATTATGTTTGAAGGTACTTCATTAGCTACAGCTAAGTTGAAGTTACCTACACTACAATTTTGTGACTACCACAAATATTCAAAAGATTTCAAAAATAATATTGAAAACCTGATGAATAATATTATACACGGATAAATTGAAACGTATTCAACATCAATGAGGAGAATTCTTTCAATACCAGCTTGTTTCATTAATATAAATGTTTTTAATATCATGTGAAGCATGGAACATATTGGTAGAGTTCATGGGAGCCTCACCATTTGCCGTTAAATGGAATTTTACCGGAATCCAAGGCGTCTGATTGGTCAATTCAAATAAATAAACGTTTTACAATTTGTGTGGACCAATCAGCCGCCTTAGGTTTTGGAAAAATTCCATTTACCGGTAAACGGTAAGACTATCTTGAACTTTCATGTAGCTAATAGAGCATTTCAAACATGTTTAACTTTTGTAGTGAATTTTCACCTATATTGAAAGCTTTCAATGCTTATTAGAAGAACAATAACAAGCTCCCAGTTAAAAAAATTCCAAATTATAAAAAAAAAATTAATTTCAAAATTCTCATCTGTAATTATTCATTTTCTCCAATATCTTACTTTGATGAGATGAGCAATTAATTTATTTTCAACCCGACTAGATACACTCTAATTCCAAAAACAGTGAACAGTTTATTCAAATATATCACACAATAGATACCACAATAATTCATGAAATACACATTCCAGTTGCCTGCAAATTTCAAAAAAATATTCCCATCAAACTCGGAGAAATACAAAACTCTCATGCCGTTATTTAAATCACACACTTCAATCCAATCATAAATATATACTGTATCAATTTTAGAACAACACACACCAAGTGATTCAAATCCATGAACTTCTGTGCAGTGTTACATAAATAGTACCATTACAAAAAATTGAGAAAATTAAGAATTTTAGTGGAAAGGAATAGCGGAAATGAATAAAAATAAATAGAAGTACGTGCTAAAAATATAAAATTACAGCAACAATAGTCGAAATTCAGACCTGCATGCTTAGAACTACTGGAAGTTATGTCATTATTATGCCAAATGCTTGATTTAAGTCTTCGAAATTTTAAAAATATTTACAATGAATTCAATAAAGACATTAGTCAGTAGGTAGACGTTCTTCATGTTATAGAATTTCAAGGTATTTTATATAAATACATTACTAACGATGTCGCAAGTTCATGCCTTGCTATATACATTATTTCAATATAATGTTAGATTAGTAAATATATATAATGATTAGCCTATTACTTGATACACATCAACAGCATTTAATGAGACCATTATGATCGTCTTTCACCAACTATCAATTTATTGAAATTAATTTATTCAACTATTAATTTAACAGATTAAAGATATAAATGAGTGTTTATAATACTTTACTGGTAGATTCCAGTAAATGAAACATTTACTTATTTGTGTGATAGGCTAGCTGTTTTGCATTGGTGTGATACTTCCTCAGACATGGTCGGAGGCCTATCAAATCAGGTTTGAGGTTATGAGTGCAGAGTCAGGTGGCGTGGTGGGTTTATGAGAAGATGGGGGAGATTTGGAATTATGTAATCAAACAGGGTGTGAGAGGAGAATAATTGTTGAAGTTGATCATTTAGAATTGAGACAAGCTGTTGTATTTTTTCAATTTTGTAGTGTTTTTATAAATTTTATTTTGCTCTAATACAGTTAGTTTTCGTCTTCTTTGAATTGCATGTAATATAAATAAATCTGTGTTTATATTGTTACGAAAGCAAACAAGCAGTTATTCACTCACTTGTTCTATTTATATCATTCCATTGTTTTCATGGACAGAAGCGGCTTGCAATCTGATTCTTCTCGTTCTTTCTCTCGTTAGATGTCTTTCTCACTCCTATTCTTTATATCTGTGTCCCTTGCACTCGATTGTATTTCTCGAGATTTCTACAGACTTCTTGAACAATCGAGGTCATATTCTATGACCTTCTACGGCATCCTTGATTCATCTTCTAGAAGCTGCTACTTCTTGAAATTATGACAACTATCCCGGAGCTCACGTGAACCAGTGAGTTGAGTCTTACAAAAGCTTGTGTGACAGTTACTTTTACAAACCCGCATGTCAGATTGTGTTACAGATCTCGTGCCAGTGGAGTAAACAGTGCTCGATTTCAGTGTCAAGTTCATAGACAAGTGTTTACTGTTTGTGCAGCTTACTAATAGTTTAAAGACGTTGTGTTAAGTGATATTATTTGGGACTGTCAAATAACGAATTGGACTGTGTTTGTAAGTGATTAGTTGCTCTTCTCATTTCTTTCTACATCATTGTACAGTTTATTGAACTCTTGTTTCTTTTATTATTGATCAGCCTGTAATTAATTATTCATTAATTCTTGTAAATAATTACTGAAAATAAGTATTAGCTTGTCATTTGTTGATCTGTTTTTATTTATTATTTGAACTTACAATTAGTGTGTGTAAATAGACTAATTTGTGTAAATAAAGTGCTAGTGTGAACTTTAGTGTTGCCAGCCTTATTTTAGCCATTAGAACCCATAACAATATGTTTTTGTAAATGTGGTTTGTTGAAATGATGTGTTCTGCAAAAGTGGAATGGTTGTTTGGGTGAGTAATGGCTCTTGTGTGCTCTTGCCCTGTAATTCTAGAGGTAAATGTTCTGCCCGTTTGACCAGTTTTAAGATTTGAAGAGCACACAAGAGCCATCACACACACAAACACTCATTCCAACAGAATACATCATTTCAACAAACCGCACTCAACAAACATCAACACTAATTTTGATATGCCACATTCTGTTCAAAAAAGCAGAAAATCAACATTATGAAATTGATAAAAACACAAAGCTAAAGCCTGACTCAATTCTAAATGATCAACTCCAGTTCTCACAACTTGTTTGATAACATAATCCCAAGTCATCTTTAGGGAAGTGATAGCCGCGAGCCGTAGCAGGTATCTGTTCAATCAGATGGAGATAAGCTGCGTTCTCGTAGGACCTCTTTGTAACGGTGACCGATTAGATTGGCCAGCAAAAAAGACACTGTTCTCTGCTGTAAAATCACTTCCCGGTGGTTCGGAACCCACCTAAAACTGTAGGTCCAACTCATCAATCACCATCATCCAACTCATTACCCACGCACAGGTCTAAGACCTATGTGGGCTTCATCCTCAAAAAAAAAAAAATCCCACCATCTTGTCCATCCACCACAAAGTCCACCCACCATATGTAATGCCCACTTCCCCACTTCACTAAATCCAAATTTTCAAAACCTGATTCAGTAGGCCTCCAACCCGGTCTGAGGAAGCATTAAACCAATGCGAAATAGCTATCACACTAATAAGTGAGTGTTAAATTCAAAAGTAGAGTATTATCAACAATCATCATTTATTATTATTTTTCGAGTGGAGCATTTTGGTAAATCTAGATTTTCAGCGTTAATATCAACCTCAATGTTTTGGACAATAAAACATATTAAAAATTTGTGAAGAGAGCAGTTTTGGACTTGAGTTTGTTGCGCCTTCACATCATTCATTGTAATTTTGTCACAATAAATAAATGATTTATGTTTAAATATCAAGTGAACAAGTTATATGTAGTTGTATAACAACTTAAAAATCAACAAATTTTATCTATTATTCAATAATTTGATAATTAGTGCAGAAAAGTCCATTCATGAGACTGTAGAAGTGCTACATTGAATTCTTCAAGTTTACGAAGTTGAGAGTAGGTAAAGTTTACTTGCTTGAAATAATCGTCATGGAAAACATCACAGATTTGAAATAATCAATAATAAAACAACCAGAATGGTTTAGAATGGTTTGTTTGAGATTGATGGTGTAACAGCCGAAACTAGTATCTCACTATTTTTCAATAAATGTGGTTGTGACAACTTTTTTATTATTATTCATTATGGATATCTTCCACAATATCACCTTCGCCACTATAAAAATTGCTTGAGATACTTTTTCTGCAGTATGTATGTAGGCCATAGTAGGCCTACCTTAGCCGATTTCGACTGTAGGTGACTCTTCAGACCTCAACGCTATGTTTTAGCCCAAAGAGCGTACTACACAAACAAGGAGTGAGGTAGTTTGTGATTGCTTTTCTCACTGACCTAGAAAAACTGTGTCAGTATGCCAAGCCCACCGAAACAAAATCTGAAGCTCTATGCTTGACAGTCCACTCCCACCTTTACAGAGGGTTTGAGTGTGTGTGCACTCTCTAGCACACCTCTGAGCTACTTCTAAACCATCATTCGAAAGTGAAGTTTGGAAAGCAAAACAAGTGATGTAGCATTTTTTATATCTGAGATGAACAAAACTTAATCCATCTCAAGCCATAATAACAAAATTCTACAGAATTTTTTTTTTCATTTTTTCGTTACTTCGTAGTATGTTCAAATGAAGACACTTGTTATGACAGAGCACTCTCCAAGAGTATAATCTCCAATAATCTTGACTCAGTTGCTAGACTAGTCTAGCACGAACCTAGATCTGATCTAGACTCTAGCTACACATGTCTAGATAGACTTGTGCTAGATGAAAATTGAATATACTGGCTCTAGACAAGATCTAGTCTAGCCTAGCAACTTGTGTAGCTAGAGCCTAGATTTCTCTACTAGAGCACTTCAGCGCAATAAATGTCACCGTTTAGACGGAGTGTCCAATCTACTGACTAGTGTCATTCAAATATAAAATTTTGTACATTAAATAAATCATCCATTATTGAAAATAATTAGAGAATAAGAAAATTCCTTCCATGCTAAACAACAGTCCTGCATAACTGCAATTCCAAAAAAAAAAAAAAAAAATAGAAAAACATAATAAATTTAAATAAAATGAAGACATAGAAAATGGAATAGATATTTTACGAGTCACAACATTTTAATAAATAATAATAATAATTTAGACAAATTTCAAGATTCATTAACAAGTATATAATTTGCCATAAGAAGGCTCAATCCCAGAATGCAATGCATAACATTTTTTCGTCTTAGCAGAAGATTGTAAAGAATTTGAGGGAAATTATTTTTTAGACTAAGATTCAGAATACATGCAGAATGATTTCTCTTTATTGGTTATCTTGTAAAAATCTGAATAAGGGAATTATTTGATAAAAAGGGGGAAATTTTGTTTTGATGAAGTTTACTGAAATCGAGGGCAATAGTTGAAAAAGGCTTATAACAATGAATTTAGAATTTTTTCAATGAATTCTTGATGAGATACAGATACTGATACTATATCACTGATCGTTACTTCAGTGTCTCTTGACTGAAGGGGCTCTTGAAATTCCTATATAAATTTAATGCATTAGTTTTCGAGAGTACCCTGAGCCACGAGATACTGAAGGAATGCTCATAAATACGGTTCCAAGTTTTTCGACTTGACTGGGTTGAGCTAAAATAATGAGATTGAGAGGTGGTGCTTTCAATGAATTTTTGATGATGAGGATTTTTGGTTTAAATGAGTTAAACTAAAATAATGGAGTTTAGAGGTGTTTACAATGAATTTTTGATGGAATAATGAGGATTTTTTATTAAAAAGAGTTGAACTGAAAATCATAGAATTTATAGGCTTTCTCTGTGAAATAGCTATTTTGTTATTATGTAATGAGCGAGACTTCCAAAAAGTTAGGGAAGTTTTCAAATGGATTGAAATTATAATAGATTGAAGTTAAATAACATAATTCTAATTATTCGTCACCTAGATCTACAATGAAATAAACTGAATGGAATAACATTAATGTATTCAATTGAAAGCAAGAAAATAATAAATGGGTCTTTTTACTATTGGCAATGAATAATAATTGAAATAGATTTTATTGAAATGAAAAATTGAATAAAACTGTAAAATTGATCAAAGAACAAATCATGATTCTCATGTATGGAGAAGGCTTCAAAAGATTTCAAATACTTTCAAAATAAATACAAAATTTTAATTAATAAGTTTTAATTTGTGAAATAATTGAAAAAGTCCTTAAATTCGGAGAATTAATGCCATAGAAACAGTATTTATTGTCAGAGTTATTTGAACATTATCATGTTTGAGGATATGACTTTGAGAGGCTTCTCGAAAGGTAAAAGCTTTTGATAAATGAGCCTCATACTACTAGATTCAATAGATGGATGAAAAATTAATGGAAATTAATATCTGCCTTCAGTGGAATAGAGCATAAAATTTTCATAAAAGCTGAAAAATCTGACACTGTTATCCAGAATAAGACGCAAAAAATCAAGTAATACAAATATCAAACTGAGTAACTTAACGCTTTAGGATAAACTTTACATAAACATTTTTTTCAGAAACTTGTAGGATTTTAAATTAAAAAAAATCAAATCCCACAAAAAATTAGTGTGAAAGTAATATTAAATGAGGAAAAACTTACTAGAATGAAAATTTTTCAATATTTTTCCAGAACCTCATGGGATTCAAATTTATGAACAAAAAATACTGACAATGGAATGAAAAGATGAAAATGAGTATGGAAATGATATTGGATGAGGAAACCCTTATCACTAAAATGAAAATATTTCAATTTATTGTCAGGAATTTGATGAGTTATCAAGTCATTTAGTATGAGTAGACTTGTATATGATTTTATTGATAATGGGAATAAAAATCAGATATAAACCAGTGAAGTCCAACTTAATATGATAACAACATTTATATATTTATGGTTTACACACTTTTTAGTGTATGAATAATGGCAATGATTTCGCACACACATACACAACTAATCAACAAAATATATCAATAGTATAGATATATATAATCGAGTATATATATGTTAGAGAGGTTCTAATGGTATTATTGTTATTATTATGATTATTATTGATATCATACACCCTTACCCAATAGGTCTGGAAGGCAAGAAAGATAAAAAAGGAATGAAATGAAATTAGAGTCTACATTAAAAGCAGTCTAGGTTTTTAAGAAAGAAGTTTTCTTGAAAAATAACTTTTTTTTAGAGAAACTTTTTTTACTTTTCGTTAAAAAAAGTTTTTTGTTAGCTGAATTATCTGGATTTGCTGTTTAAGGAGATTGGTTTGTATCCATTGGAAGGCTTCAAAGAGATTAATAAGAAAAGCGAAAATTATAAAATGATGAGGTTATGTCAAATAACTATTCTGTCATTATTTTGTTATAAATTTTTATTTGTTATATTTTTCTATTAATATTGTTTTGTCATTTTTATATATCATAACATAATAGATTGGTTTCTTAAAGAGAAGTTTAATTGAGAAATAATTTTTTTAGAGAAAATGATTGTTACTGTACTTTTCTTTAGAAAAAAGCTTTTTGTTAGTTAATTTGCTGGATTTGTTTTTGTTTCTTAAGTACTATATTTGTTAATGGGATTCAATTGACTTGTTGGTTTCTCAACTATAAGTAGGATCGCACAGTTAATAAAAGCTAGTTTGAAGTAACTGACAATTTGTCAAACTGACAAATATACAGAAACATAATTTCATAATTTCGAATTTCTGTAAGTGCTATCAGTTATATTGAAGACTTCCGCAATGGCAGATATTGACAACAGCATTGAATAGCTGATGGAAATCGATGAATGCTTCTGTACATAAATATCAGTCACCACCGGGAATCGAACCGCGGTCCTCCCAATTGCCGGTCGGGCGCCTCAACCACTAGAGTATAGTGAACCTTCTGCACCGCACCACTCATTTTAAGCTTGGCCATATCGGCTCGTATCTTACAAGTTAGTTTGAAGTGAGGCATTGTAAGATACAAGCCGAAATGCCAAGTTTAAATCTGGTTTAAACAAAAGTCACTATAGTCCAATGGTTAAGGCGCCCGACCGGAAATTTGAGATCCGCGGTTCGATTCTCGGTGGTGACTCTGATCTTTTTGTACAGTAGCGTTCATCGATTTCCATCAGCTATTCAATGCTGTTGTCAATATCCGCCATTGCAGAAGTCTTCAGTATAAATTAATAGCACTTAAAGGAATTCGAAATAAATAAATTCTGTTCAATAAAAATCTATTGTGCACTAAATATGAATGAAGCAGCCTATGACAAATAAAATACAGTATATCGATAAAGTACCCATTTTGTTGTTCTTATGTAAGTGCCTGATTTTCAAACTTATTTTTTTTCTGGATCTATTCTAATCTGGATTCTAGATCTCTAGATCAATATTTGGCCATTTCTTTTCTAGTTATATTCTGATCAACACTATGGAAAAACTATCAATATAATAATCATATTCATTATAAAAAAGTATACTAAAATTTGAACTGAAGGCTTTAATGGATAAGGGTGCCATTTTTTTTTTTTTAATTTAACAGGTTTTGGGTATAAGCGTTAGAAACCGAATGATTACAGCATTGCAGATTATCATCCTGCACTGAATGTCAATGTATTTTATGCTTAAAGTTGAACATTTTTTTGGAATTAAATAATTGAATTCAATGAGTTTTTATTTGTTTAAAAAAAACTTTAATAACTTTTTAAAAAATAAGTTTGAAAATTATTTCTTTTTCAGTCAAAAAATAATTTGATATAAGTGAATAATTTTTAGTTTAATTCATATGACAACCATTAATTTTAATTTTTCCTTCACAACGAATTCTACATTCTCACACAACTTTCAAGATAAAATTTGTAATTAAATGATAAATTAATTATGGTTTAGAATCTAACATTCGTCATAGAAATAATTCCAAGTACCATAACGTCAACCTTTTTAAAAATTTATTTTCATAACGTCGGGAATTTAACTTTAGCAGTAGCTGAACTTGTTATTTTGATCTTATTACTCAAATTAGAAATTGTGTTATTATTGTATGCATTATGGATACATTTTACGCTTATTGATAAATTGAAAACTTTATTACTTCATGTGGTTGAAAACACTAGAAGATAAAAGGATAATAGAAGATATGGAACAAGAAATCTAAGAATTCAATAGAAGAATTATACCTAAATGCCTTCAACTAAAAAAAAATTAATAAGTAAGTAATTACACAAATGAGTGATAACAAACAATATAGGCATCATAGCCAAAAATTCCTTTAACCAAATAAATAATGTAATATCAAAACTGACGCTGTATTTCTATTTTAATTTTCCTCACCAGACCTGGAAAAATATATTTCGATCCTAAGGAGAAGCTTCATCAGCCTGATGAAGCAGGTGGGAAGCCGATAAAGCTTCTCCTCAGAAGGAACTGCATTTCTACAGTTCTAGAAATTAAATTATAATTAAAAATAGAAAAAAGCGTCAGTTTTAATATTGGATTGTTCAAGTATTTCGTTGACGAAATTATCACAGATTTCAATAATTCAAACGGATGGAATTTTTCAAACCAATGGATACACCACTCTCTATAACAACAACCTTATCTGAATATCAGCTTTAAGTATACTATTCTCAGCTGAATTTTGCAAAAAAGAAATAAACTTTTTTAATTTAAAGGATATACTAGACAGAGATGGATAAACTGAAGATAATTAGAAGTCGAAGAAGAAGAATAAAAAATAACAATTTAAGAGAATTTAGATTAACGCATCTCATTTCATTTCTACTAAGCACTTAATAGTAAGGAGAAGAAAGAGTTATCACCCTAAAAACATCAGAGTATTTACAAAAAAAAAAATGAATTTTTTCTCTAAATTAGAGTTAATACACTTTCAAAACAATAAAAAAATAAAGAAATTCAACTAAACTGAAACAGCAAAAGCGAAAACCATTTTTGTGTTGAAAAAATTAATATATATATATATATAATTGAACATGCTTAAAAAAAATTGAACAGCTTCAGTGAAGTTGTTCGTTATTTTTAATGTTTTAGTTGTGTTGTGATTTAATTATTTACAGTGGAGATTCAAGCGAGATTTCTTGGAGTTTAATTATTTGGTGAAAAAATAAGAAATATGTCACTAATAAAATTAGTTTTTTTTCTGGTTATGCCCACATGAGACTGAGACTTGTGTGTGGGTAATTTTTTTGTAGATTACGTCTAGTGGACTCCAGTTGAGGAGAATAAGACAAGTCAGATCAGCAACATATACAATTTTATACACTAGTAACCATTATTACTATATCAATTAGTTGGAGTGAGGCTTAATTAATTTTGATGTGAAAGGAACTCTTGTACACTATAAAAAGATTTAACTAAATATTTTTTCAACTGTTTATAAATTATTTCTAAATTTTCAAAACTGTGGTAGCTTGTTGTAGAGTTTCCTAGCAATATAACTACGTTTCTGTTTGAATGATATCCAATGAGTTGGATGATGATGATTGATGAGTTGGACCTACAGTTTTAAGGCTGTGCGCAGGGTTTTTAGTAATTTGTCATTTCAGTCATTTGGGTTTTTAGTCACCCTGCGCAATAAGTTCTTGTTTCGAATATTCTATTATTAGGGCTTTGAAATGTTATCTACGGCTGTGAGGAAAATTATTTAGTCTTCAATTATTTTGTGAAACATGGGGATTCCAAGTTGAAACTTTCCGGTTTTGTAGGCATTTGATCTCACCTATGAGTGATTTTGAACTTTTGATAAAGTTTTCATTGCTGAAAGACAACTTAAGGAATAAAATGACATATTTATTATTTCAATCTAATAATTTTTTACAGATTTAAAGAAAATGTATTTTGAAGAAACTAACTGCTTGCTTAACATAATTATGTAAAACATAATTTTATAATTTTATTCCTCAAGGTGTCGTTTGGTTACAGAAAATTCATGAAAAGATTGAAACTACAATCGTTTAAAACAATCGAAGGTGAGATCAATCGCTCCCAAAAACAAAACAAAAAAGAATCAACTTTGAGGATATTATGTTCTACAAATTAATTGATGAAAAAACTTTTACTCACAGCAATAAATAACATTTTAAAGCCCTAATAACATCCAATAAAATAAACTTCGGGAAAAAATTATGAACACAAACCCTGCGCGCAGCCTTAAACGGGTTTCGAACCACCGGGGAGTGATTTTACAGCAGAGAACAGTATTTATTGCTGGCCTTCATTGCTGTCACCCTTAAAAAGAGTGCCCAGGTTCTAGTAGCTTAACT